>JAODKM010000075.1:16933960-16944206 GCA_026780845.1 Petrocephalus sullivani
CCTCCCCCAGCCCGGCCTGCCCCCCCTGGCCAATTTCCAGCTTCCGTAACTTTGACCTAAAGCTGACAACTATGTATTATTTTCAGACACCTTTTGGAAACTGAAATCAGAAAACAGATCTGCTTTCCAAATGGCACTTAATTAAATTACCGTAAAATATTTATTAATTTATTATGAATTACCCTAATGGACCTATAACTCAAAATTGATACTTCGTATGAAGCTTTCCATCCATCTACACATCTATTTTATTTCTGCTTGTCCTGGTCAAAGTTTTTGTTTCTGTTTGCACAAAGATATTTGTGTATTAAAAATGCAAAGACACAATTATTTTTATTAAATTCATTGATATATTGGGGTCAACAGTTAGAAATTATATAAAATCTGGGCAACCCATCTGTACCCACGTTATTGTGTAATTAATCAATTAGCACTGATTGTGACAGCATCAAGTGATTATCTAAATAGGTTCACTGCTATTGGTCTGCTATAGGTACTCATAGCTGTTATTGGTAGGCCCGAGTGCAGTGGGTGATTCACGCATCCTTCAGAAGCGTATCCCTCCACCTCGCTCAATATAATATAGGGCCACACACATTTTATATATAAAAACACTGTAACGCATTTGCAATATGTGATTATATGACGAGGGGTTAAATAGGGGATAGTGGTACTTTGTCACTCTCTGGAGCGCTGGAGACAGACTGTGAACAAAGGAGCATCTTTGATCATGGTGAGAGGTAGGGATCAGAGCCGTGCACCCAGGGGATCGGAGACAAACTCCACCTTCCCTCACGATTGATCACTGGTGGCCAGATCTACCAGCGCTCTCACAGGGATGTGCAGCAGGGTGGCAAAGCAATCCACAACCGCCTTCTCGCCTTATCAGAGACGCTCTGAGTCACCAGCCAGTTAAGTCTGCATTGTTCGAGGAGGGATGATGTACCATCAGTCTATGATGTCAAGTGCTGCCTGGGAGTGTGACAGAGAAGAGAGCACACCTGACTCAATGCAGGTTTCCTATTGGTCATCGAGGCGTTTAACCTTGATTGACCTTAAATGTTCAGAGCCTTTTTTCCGGTGTGTCGAGATGCTTTGATGACGAAAAAAGGTTTACAAATGATCAATATTTTTGGATAAGACCCACTGTAATTAACTGAGAGCAGGGGGGAGAAACTCCAGCCAGGTTTTAGGGTAGATTTTAATTAGCTTCTTTAATTAATTCACACCTTTAAGAAGCATGTGCGGCACCCCCCCTCGCTCTTTCAATCTAACACTCTCTCGTGTGTCTTTTTGTTAAATGAAGAAGACGTGAACATGCTCTGAAAGTGGTGTGGAATCTCAGCCAGAAGGCCATTGGATCAAGTCCCGACACTGGAGTGAGGTAAATCAGGAATTCGCTTTCCTAAGATCAGTGGCTGTAAGAAGAAGCAACAACTCTAACCAACATGGACTACCGAGTCAGGTCCACTCTCCACAGGCTCCGCTCGTCTCTCTCTGCCTTGCGGCTAAGAGCCCAGGCTCTGTCAGCCAACAACAGGACAAACGAGCAGTCAGATCACAATGGGGGTTGGGATTACTGCCCCCCAAAGCTAATCAATAAAGTATCTAATAGGAGGGAGGTGTTGAGTGACATCTTAGAATAATCCCATCCACTCTGGGCACTGAATCACTATCACCAGGAATTCATCTTATAAATTTACTACCACCAGGAGCTCATATATGAATCTTACACATAAATATGTATATAAATCACATCTTTAATAATAGCTCCCTACCTTCAGTCCTGCAACACTAATCGATCTGTGTGATTGATTTTCCAGATTACACTGCCATTACATTTTTTGATTCACAGTGTTTATATTACTTTAGTGTGTTTCTTACACTTTAATACTTGAGTGATTTTATTGCTGTTTAATACTTGACTGTATTGTTTATAATTTATTAATGTATTGCTTGGTTTAATAGCTGGTTAATACTTGAGCTCACTGCGTACTGTCTAATATTTAAGCTTTTTTATTACTGTGTAATACTTGCTTACTGTTTAATACTGGGGTTTATGGCTTAGTGTTTAATATTTGTTTTGCTGCTACTTCCACTCTTCCATTCAATACTTGAGGTTCCTACTTACTGTCACTGCTTAATACTAATAATAGTTACTTTCTTCCTGGCATTTGCTAGTGAGACCTGGCTGCTCTGGACAGGAGCTCAGGGCAGCTGATGAATAAAAGGACAAGCGGGCCTTTCTTTTCTTCCCCATGGCCGGGTCTCGGCAAGGCCCTCAGGCACTCGAGCCATCTCCATAGTAAGTCTACCTGCACTTGACAATGCTTATGTTCTCACATACCAGTCTTACATATCTTCCATTGCTGAAGACCAGTTCCCATGCTAAGGACGCAAGTATGGAGGACAGTAAAAATCCCCAGATGGAGTTCATGTCCTGCCCCAAATATCCACATCAGTTGCATCCTTGCAGAATGAGACTAATCCCATGATTCATTGTTCCTCAAGTTAGTTCTTGGGAGGTAAATTAGCAAAACTGCTCTTGTCAAGATCTTGGCATTGAGAGACACCCTTGGCATATGCAGTTAGGCTGGTGTCAGGATGTGCATATCTCCCACCTTATCGCCAGCGGTCGATAAAGTTCAGTTATCTCACTGTTAGAGTGCATATTTTTTTCTGTGTTTTTGGTGTTTCAAAGCCAGTCTCAACACACAATATTAATTTACAATGGGGCCATCGTAAGTCGGGGCCTGCCTGTATATAACATTTAGACTATAAAAAAATGAGAAACTTCAATAGACTGTCGATAAGGAGCACTGCTCGATAGCACACATCGGCCTATTGCATCACAAAAAATGCAGTTCCAGCTAATCATATGGTAATTCTTCTAAGAATGGACAAGCTACGCACAAAGTGTATAGCAAGGTTGCGGGGTTAGTGAAGCATGTCAAATACTGCTGTTTTCCTAATATGCATGAGTCCTGGGAGGAATTAGTGTTGTCTTCCAGGAAGCTTTGCTGTTGGTGTTGCAGAAGAAAGTGACAGCTTAGCTGCCACAACATCTTAGTAAAAAAGAGATACTATGGATAAACAAGGTAAAAAGACGTCAGTAGTGTGGTGGTACTTTAGCAGTTTAACATATGACACGCAACAGACTGGTGCCATGTGTTGTGACCTCCACTGAAAGCTTGTGCCAGCTAAAACTAGGAATACTACATATTTATTACACCATTCTAAGCGCTGCTATCGAGTCCAACATAGAGATTGCAAATGCTTACAGTCACAGGCACCATCAGTTTATTAATAATTCCACTTTCAATCTTAAGAAATACAGGTCAAATTCAAAACAATACAGCACGATGGGTATCTCTGCCAGCCATGTCAAAGCTCCCCCCTGCAACGAGCAGTGAGGCAGTCACACTAGAGTGACCAGAAAGTCCAGACCAGGGAGGACACGTTGAGCTAGGACAGTATTTGAAAATTTCCATTTAAAAAAAAAAGGACCTGGTTTTCACTTAAGGAGTTCTTGCTGTGTGCTGATTGGTCAGTCTCCTGTAATCATGCATGTGGGCACCCTAAGTCAGACAAAAAAACCCAGCAACAAACCATACTGTCAGTGTATTACTAGTGTTACGCTCTGCGACAAAAAACGTTTATTTTTTCTATGATTTATTTAATAAAAATAGATTTTTTCATGTTCTCATTACAGGGGATCCAAATGGAATGGAAAGCAATAACAGAGCCTTAATTAATACTTGAATTATATCAAGATAAATCATGATAAATAACAGAAAAAAAATATTTCGATAAACATTTTATTATATCGTCCAGCCACAGTGATAAACTTTCTTGTTTCTGCAGTCCTCTTGGAATAATAATACACGTTAATAAAATAAAATGAATAAATTAAATTATTATTCACCTACATTGTATTTGCTTCTTTGTATTTTTATTTAATTTTTTCAATTTATTTTTGAAAATACAGTCCCGGAGTACAATGCTACTTTGGCAAGTTTCTCTTCTGTGTTGAATAGAGTTGCGACCTGTATATTAGTGAAAAAATAAAATGCTGTGTCCCACCCTGAACCAACACGCGATGTGACTGATTCCCCCACTTCATTCTCGGCAAATTGGAACAGGCTTCAATTTCGGGTCAAACATTTAAGGTCATTAAGTAAGTCAAAAATCTGTTGTTTGACAGGGTGTGTGCATGCTTAAGCACCTGGGGCCCCAGTTACAGTGTGTGCTAGATATGTTGCTTCGAATAAACAGCCAGTATAACCAATGAATATTCACTTTGACTTATTTTAACTAGAAAGCTTGTACAGAGCTTTTAGTGCATCTCTCATCCTGATGAGTTGCTCACATAAAAATTTGATCAGGGTAGTGGTGTTATAGTGTTGGATATTTATGATTAAATATTGATGTTTGAGATCAAAGGATTGTCATGCGTAAATAATACAATTTTGGTTTTAAATATTAGCAGGGGTGATGATAATAGTAAATAAGTGTAAGTAAGTTTCAAAAATGGATTTTCATTTTCCCAGGCTAGGTCTTCAATTGTGCTTGACCCCCCAAAAGTCTCGATCTTAACTTGGTCTGAAATCCCCCAGTCTTGGACTTGACACACACTCTTGAATCGGCTTCATCCTCATCACCATTGACCCTCTAGGGAGTCACACCGGCCCAGCTTTTGCAGAGACTCCTACCCCTTCTGCTGGGAGCTACGGGCCAGATCTTTGAAGGAACTGAACGAGGAGCTGAGCAGAAGCCATCCATTCACCCGCCGAGGGAGTGAACGGCAGAGCGTTAAAATCATGCCTGCACCAATCAGCAGCGATCAAAAGGTCCTTCACGGGCAGTGGACCATCCAGTACTTTCCTGAAGCATCCCCTGAAATCACCTGTCATCACCGCACACTGATACAGCATCTCCCTCTGGGGGAGAGCACAGCGAATGATTGAAAATCGGGTCAGCAAGGGGGGTGCTCTTTGAGCTCAGACCTTCAGTCCTGGATGATTTCAGGGCACCAAAGGGGGCATAATTCATACGGAGAAGCCAACCTTTTAATTTGCCAATGATATGCTATGAGTTGGTGCGTAACAGGGCACTGCAGCTTTGAGTTTCAGTCCAGTCTCATATAACCAGATATGAATGAACACAATTTCTCAAATATCATCAAGTATATTATGCAAATATCCAAAAAACAAAACTGAACATAATTGACCAACATCATTGGCCTTCTTTCCTTTCGGGTGTAGCTACTGCACCACACAAATGACAGCAGCCCCTCCTCCAACCAGCCCCCCCACCTCCTCACTCCATCCTCCCCAGGTGGTGCCTTTCCTGCTACCTGCTGGTCATCCATACTCACCTCCCTCCTGCCCCGCCCCCACCATACGCCCCTTAAAGCCCCACCTACCCATCAAACAACCCCTAAGCCACCCTCCTCCCCCCTCCTGCATGGTGGCTTATCTACTACAAAAAGTCATTGACCACTAAAGCTCAGCAAAAAACATACAGCAGGAACAAAAGCGACTCTTTGCATGGAGATAAAACACTCTTATCTCGGGGGGGCGAAATTAAGCCCCTAGAACAGAAGCACTGTGAGATCGAGGGATTTCAGGCCAACACCTCCCACCCCCTGAAGGAGATCTTTCAGATCTGTTCAGATCTTTCTTTCAACTGAAACGAGAAACTACACCAGCAAAAGCAATTTCCCCAATTTGTGGGTGACATTGTTATCTCATTATCTCCCTTAATTATCCCACTAACGATCAGGTACATCCTCTGTGATTCCTCACCTATAAACAAAAGCGATCGACCCGCCCCCCAAAGGACGTGGGAGATATGGTGTGACTGACTGCCGTCAAGGTCAGTCATGGACCTCATTGAGAAAAGCCATTTATTGTGACTGGGTTTGTAACGCGTCTGCTCAGATAGCAGCCGCAGTGCCGCAGCCTGCATCTGTTTTGGGCTTTCTCGCTGGAGTTTGAGTAGGGAGGCTCCTTAAGACTTCCCCTGGGCTTCCAATCAAACAGAGTCTGTAAATCCCCCCCCCCCCCCAAAAAAACCCAACTGTGACTGGCATCCCACCTCTACCCTCCTCTCCCTTTCTCAGTCTCTGGTGTCATGATGGCAGATTGCCTCAGTCGCCTGCTGTGACTCCCTTTGGCGAGTCCAAGTCGCCGATGACTCATTGCTATTTGCTCGAGAATTCCCATATGAGCCCTTGCTTTCCTCAGTAACCCTTCAAATAATTCTCTTAACTGTACATTTGTTTTGCATGACTGTAGCATGAAGGTGGACCTGTGACTCAATGAGTAGCATGGTTGCCAGGGTTGAGGGTTACCATCCTAGTCCTACTGTGGTTGTGTGGGCTTCAGAAATGTCCTCCTGTTCTACAGGTTTTCTCCAGGTTCTCTGGTATCCAAAAACTGGAGACTAGGTGAAAATTGTCTATAGATTGCCCACAGGGTCTGTGTGATGCCTGCAGTGGTTGGGCATCTCATCCGGAGTGTTCCCTTTTGCCCCAAGCTCTGGGTTCCATGTATTAGAAAAGCGCTTAGAAGATGGACAAAATGATATTGAGAGGTATGAATTCCTCAGGATGAGCCAATAGGCTGGCTGGGGTATGGTGAACGTAAGTTCAACAACAAACACCGTGTATAATGGCAGTTCACCACTTAAGCTATGGAGATGAAAGACTAATCTCCCTTCATCCATGCTGTTCTACACAGATTCCGACTATGTTATTATATCACGCTCATATTTCATCTCTAATTACCCCGTGCAACTTTTTTTTAGCTATACTAAGTGGAGACGATAAACAGGATTCCCCAAGCAGAACCCAGCGCCTGCGGGACAGCAGAAAGGGGCGTGGATTGAGCTGCAGGTCTTCGGTCATTCAGTCAGAAACAAGTCAGAATTCAGGCCTTAAAGGCGATTTGCAGCTGTGTGGTCCAGGGTAATCTAATCACCGCCGAAGCCCGCACTCGCGCCAATTCAATCCCCTGACCGAGGCGTGACTGGTTTCCTCACTGATTCCATATTGATTTTCAAAACACAAAGGCGATACGATGACACGGCAAACAGACTTACTGGAATTTGGCTAGCTCTCTGTGTCTGAATAAAGTGGATTAGAAAGAGGCTGGCAGGAACAGAAAGCGTGTAGCGGGGGGAATACGCTTTGGCTCTCACAGGAGGGATTGACAGAGGCTGAGGTTAAAGCCGTATGGAAAGAAATCCAGGCTACACAAACACTACCAGCGCCACAGGTTTTGGAAGTCTCAGAAATGTCTCCCATCTCCTACTGCATCTGTCTTCAGTTCAACACATTGTACATGACACATTCTACGTCAAAGATTACATTACACACGTTTATTTTATTTGGCAGACGCCCATACCCAGAGCAACTTACATAAGTGCTTAAAGACTCCATTAGTGAATACTTTCTGATACTGGTTCAATAAAACCCAGCCTGTTTGGGAAATGCAAGAGTATACAACCGGAAGTGCTAATCCAAGTACTTATGAAGCAGATAGGTTTGAAGACACCCAATGCCTCAGTTGTTTGGACATCTAGGGGGAGTTCATTCCACCAATTAGGTGCCAGAACAGAGAAGAGCCTAGATGCAATCATGGCTTAATATCCACCCAGGACTTAATCCCTTGTAGGTGCTTCACCAAGTCCCACAGCTGGACACCTCCAGGGTTGAGAGTTTGATTCATCTAAGTTTGCGGTTTCCTCCTGTTTGTCAGATTTTCCTCCAGCAGTCCAAAAACATTCACTGCAATTAGTGTCCCTAAATTTCCCACAGTGGGTATGTGCGTCCTGTGCTGGACGGCCATCTTGTCCAGGGTGTCCCCCTGCCTCGTGCCCTATGCTTCTGGGAAAGGCTGTAGGCTCACGGAGACTCTGAACTGGTTATCTTGGATGGAAGGATGGATGGATGGATGGACAGATGCAGGAGTGGATTATGGGCTATGCTAGGCTACAGCCTAGGGCTCTGGGAAACATAAGGAATAGCTAGTTAAACTGGCAGAATCTAAGTGTCCATGATGATGTAAACCTAGGGCCCTCAGATAAGTTATTCTGCCCCTGGATGGATGTTTGGATGGAGGGATGTATGCAGGGGCAGATTAAAGCATAGGCTATTCTAGGCTAAAGCCTAGGAGTCCGCCTCAGGAGAATGCAGCAGTTATCCGGAGCTCCTGCTTGTCCATGCTGATGTGAGCCTAGGACGCCCAGATAAGTTAATCCAGCACTGGACGGATGGACGGACTGACGGATGGATGGATGGGGCATTATTTGAAAGCTGCCTGAGACGACCTCTGAGTCACAGCCCCCTGTCCACTGCACCCCCACCCCCACAGAGCGAGTGGGGTCTGCGATGGCCCCGTCACGCTCCTGACAGATTGTTTCTGTGTGTCACATGCAAGAGGCCGCCAGAAAACAGACGGAGAAACAGGGTGCTGCATGTGACCTCACGGGGGGACGGTTTGGGGGAGGTGTCCAGCAGGTGATACGGATGGGAGGGGGGCAGCCTGTGCATATTCCCACACACTGCCCCTGGCGATGACGGCATGACGTAGCCACACAAGAAATCAGCCCACCCCATTCCCTGACTAACTGGCTGAGATGAAACACAAACCAGCTGTGAAATGGAGCGGGGGGCGGAGGGGGGGTTCAGAGTGCAGGGGGCTCAGATCAACCCTATAATTGTCTGAAATCCTGCAGATATGGGGAATTCAGCTACACTCATACACTCGCAGAATAATACTGACAACAAAAAAACATGAAAGAGAGCAAAAGCCGTCATGCTTTGATCAAATAAGAGCACAAGGATTGTGACGTCACATGACAGGGCGTGTCCAATCAGCCAGAGGCCCGGCCTTTCAGAGGGCCACTGGTAGAGGGCTGCTTTTTCACATCGGGACGGCAGCTCTCCATGACCATATGGTCTGGGGCGCCCCCAGTCGCCCCCTCCAGGCGAATCGAAGTCATTTACACAAAAGAAACCCCCCCCCCGTCTAACTCCTCCAATCACGGTGTGTCCCGCCAAGGGCAAAATCTGCATCGGGTGACTCAGTGAGCCGCTACCACTGTTACTCAGCCTTTCGGGCTCGTGTCGATCGGGCCCTACATCAGGAAAGCAGGGCAGTGTTTATCTGGCTGCGTAGTACCAAGGCGGCCACACGTCCCTGCCCATCAGCTCCGCCGCCTTCACCACCTCATCCACAAGGTCATTAAGGGATTCCAGTTCCTGCCAAGTATCTTTTCCCCGTTCTCAGGACCTGCCAGCTTGCTGAAAATATTTGGCATAAACAGAAAATACAGTGTGAACTGAGAAAGCGCTCAGGAAAGCACTACTCCGGCATTATATCCATGGAAGGGTAGGAGGGGAAGTTTTTGACAGTAATTTCGTTGAAATTTTGGCAAGATGTCCCGTGTTTGTTCCTTTCGGCCTGTGAAGTCTGAGAAGCAGCCTAGCGGCCCAGGAAGGCCGCCTTTCTCGTGGCTGCCATCCTACAGCCGGCAGACCACAGACACAACTGAGCATCACTGCTTATCCGCAATTATTAATGATTACAGTCAAAAGTGAAAAAAAGTATATTTAAAGATCATTTTTATCTCCTTATATCCACAACAGATCCAGTCTTGTTGTTCTGTACATTATTTTAGCTATTTATAACAGCAGCCTATCCTGGCTCTCTCTCTCTCTCACTCTCTCTCTCTCTCACACACACACACACACACACACACACACACAGGATTGGAAACCATCCATTTATTTATATGAGCAAAACCCTAACCCTAATAATGACACCCTAACCCTACCCAGCCCTGACCTTAACCATAAGTAACCAAACACAGAACAAGCAGATATTTTTGGCATTTTTAGTTTATTTATTGCGTTCACAGATTTTTATATAATTGAGTTTCCCCAAAAATATGTCGCTACACATTGTGGGGGCATTTGGTCCCCACAATGTAATATATAAATGCCCACACGTACAGACACAGGCACAGACACAGACACACACACAGGGCTTGAGCAGCTGGCCAACTCCTCGCTTGACTAGTCCCGGGGGTCTACATTCCTCCACCATCCAGGTCGTACACTGCCCCTGACCATGCAGCTGTGCTCAATCTGACCCCCCCCCCCCCCCCCCCCCCCCCCGCCCCCCACACCCCCCCCCACACCCCCCCCCCACCCCACGCCGCCCCCCGACCCCCACCC
>JAODKM010000075.1:16957805-16982504 GCA_026780845.1 Petrocephalus sullivani
TCATAGACGACCGCGAACGCCTGGGGGGGGGGCGGGGGGGGGGGGGGGGGGGGGGGGGGAGGGGGGCGGGGGGGAGGCGGGGGGGGGGGGGGGGGGGGGGGGGGGGGGGGGGGGGCAGTTCCCCCATTCAGGTGATTTTTCCACAGAATCTGCTCATTAGATCCCAGTGAAAGAGGTCAAACCCTGCAGGTAGAATCTGTCTCATCTATTAGGTAGAGTCTCATCTATTATTGATACCATGATCCCACCCTATTTGAGGCCTTTGGGGGGGCCAGTTTTCTGCCCCCCCGTGTTGGGTTTTGGGTGTCTGGAGAGTGGCCTGCCTTCCGACCCCCCCCCCCCTCTGTGACAGGGCTGGGGGGTCAGGTGGGACAATGGCTGTGCGTTGCCCCATGACGAATTGGTTCAGCTAAACAAAGCCTTGACGTTCAGCCATTGAGTGGGCTGATCATAGCAGCATGTAAAGGAATCACACACACACACACACACACACAGTCTATGTCAGCATGACCATACAGTGGGGGGCATTCCGTTACATCTGCTCTGACGGGGACATTGTCCTGGGACGCGCTGAAGGGCTTCTCAGAATGAGAGCAACAGTGCTGGGGTAGTTACTCAAAAAAGTAATTACTATAAGTTACCAATTCTTTAAACTGCAATGTGATTACATTACTTATTACTCATTTTGAAAAGTAAATAAACTACTCATTACTTTACTTTTGAGTTACTCTCTAAAACTACAAATTCCCCAGTTGACAACATAAAAACACAGGGAAAAACATCATAGTGCTTCCATTACTTTACCTTAAATGCCGTGTATGGGCATGTTGTCTCTGTAGGTGCTTGGACAGGTTGCCTGTCTTATTTACAGTGGTAGAAAGGTGTTTCTGACATGACACAGCTTACATTTCACAGCAATATTCCTGTCCTTTCATGCAGGAAACTGGAAATAATGAGAGTATCTCTCTTAATGAAGCGCCCTGCCTTTTCTGCCATGTGAAACAGTTCCTTTCTGATCTTGAAACATCTATGTGCTTTGCATCATTCGCTTCTAAAATAACCGCAAAGTGCAGCCGTCGCTGGAATACTGTACTGACCAATTAGCACCCAGGGCCGGAACTATCCATATTCATTTTTAATTTAAATTAAAATATTCTACACTAAAAACGTTCTGTAACACTTTCTAAGAAGCCCATATTCATAATACCTGTTCTTATAATTCATTGTAACACAATCATAAAGTATTACAAACATGACTATAATTAATTATAAAAAGGCATAACACATTATAGCCATGAGTATTATGAATTATGAATGCTCTATGAAGCTCATATATATCATCATCTATAATGCACTATAGATTCCTTTATACTATATATTTATAGGAATGTTTATAATGTTTTATGAATGCATTATTTGTTATGAATGCATTTATTGATTACTAAAAACATGGCCTTAAGTAAACTGTTACCAAACATTCTTCTGAAAAGGTGCACGTAATGCAGGAAAGGACACTTTAATAATCCAGTAAATGTGATTTCTGAAATTTGAACTGTATTGCTATACTTTACTTTGTTATGGAGGAAAGTTACTTTGTAACTCGTCACCCCCAACACTGGCAGGTATTACAATCAAATTTAAAATAACACAGCGAGAAAGCCCCCCCCCCCCAACCACCACAGGCAGTAAGCTGTGGCATTCACACTCCACCAAAAACAGCACCCTAGCCCTCGGGACAGCAGATCAGTGTCAGGCTCAGGCTTGTTTCAGGAGCAACGTGAGGGGAGAGAATAGTGTGTGTGGGGTGGGGGTGTCGGGGGGTATAGCGAGGCTCGACGTATTGGGTGTGGTCTGCATGTCATGCCGGCAGGGCATCAGTCAGGTTGCTGTCATTCAGTGGCAATGATGATACTGTCACACATGCAGGGCGTGAGAGCCCACACACACAAAGATATACACACAGGCACACACACACACACACACACACAGATATACACACAGGCAGACACACACACACACACACACAGAGATATACACACAGGCAGACACACACAGACATAGACATAGATATACACACAGGCAGACACAGACACAGATATATACACAGGCAGACACACACACACACACACAGATATACACACACACATGCACAGATACAGATATACACACAGGAACACACAGACACAGATATACATACAGGCACACACACATCCATCAAACACACACACAGACACACAGTCACACACAAATCCATCAAGCACACACAGAGACACACACACAGACGCCCACCCACCCACGTATACTAAAAGTTTATAATTACTTAATTATAATTATGACCTGCTACAGACCCTGTCCCTATTTGAAGGCACCTCATTAGCATTGAAAGCCCATCACGCTTATCTGGTCTTGGGGGGTGTGTGGGGATGGGGGGCATGCTGACTGACAGATCGTGGAGAGATCCCCCCCCCCCACACACAGACTTGCGTACCTATCTAAATGGGGACCTTCCATTCATTTCTATGGGAAAAACCCTGATCCCAGTCACGACACCCTTACCCCCAACCCAGCCCTAACCTCAACCACAAGTAACCAACCCAAATAAAAGACTTTTGTCATTTTTACTTATTTTTACTTCCATTCACAGATTTTTATAAAACTGAGGTTTTTCAAATGGGGACCTGAAAAGGGGAAATTTTGTTGCTCAAAAGTGATCTATGCAAACCCACAAAGACACACACACACACACACACACACACATCATGCTCCCCGAGTCCCTGAATCGGTTGTGCGGGCTGGGGAGAAGGGATCTGACAGCATTGTACAGACGCAGCCCCCTGCGCCCCCCTGCACCCTAAGCCCAGCATTTTTCAGATGTACCCGCTAAACACTGTAAACTTAGCATTTTTCATCGTCAACGACTCCCCCCTTTGGCCCAACCCCCCCGCACCCAATACCCAGGACGAGGGCTTATGTGGGATACTTCAAGGCTGGTCCCTCACTACTGCCTCTTTTCTCCTAGTTTCCTAAGACAGAAGTTGTGTGGGGAAATCCCTCGGAAATCCCCACGATGTCACTATCCTGATAGTACTTTATTAGAAACCTACAGCAGATATTTCATTATTAAATGTGATAAAGGGCTTTATCCTGGATCACAGGGGCTGGTCTGCCAGCTTTGTGCCCAATCTACACCTTCCCATAGCAAAGTCCGGCGATGCTGAATTACTTATTAGTTACAGCTCCTTGTCAAGTCTGGAAAATCACCGACATGCATCAGATGATGGGCTGTACGTGCAGTGGGTGCTGGCATTGCTCTCCAAGAAGCTCTGGCTATCTGCGGGGTGAGCCAGTCTAGCAAGCGTACGAGTGGCCGGCGTGACGTGGGCGTTGACAGAGACCGACACCTCCCCAGTAATCGGGGCTGGGGGCCAGCAACAGGCTGCCTTTGGGTTGTGGCATCTAGGACCAGGACGTACGTCGCTGGAGGACGGGCGACACAAATAGCTTTTGTGCTCGGTGCTTTGCGTGTAAATTCATATTACGGTGACAGGGCTGCCAATGAAGTACAAAATAGGAACCACAGCCTGCATAAAACACTCTCTCTTTTCATTTTCTTATTATTATTTTTACCTGAATAGTGTGTGTGTGTCTCATCACCTGTTGTTTTTCCTATATTTCATTTTCTTTAAAAAGTAGAAATCAAGTCCCTCGCCAAAACACAGAACAGAGGTATTATGGGAAAACGGAGCCCATTCCAGTGACAGCAGCGTGCACCCACGGCTGCAGTCAGCCAGACAACAAGCTGAAAAGGAAACAGTCAGATGGAAGCGGCGCTGCTCATGAGGTGCTCTCAGTATGGCACCAGTGGGATTTGAATCGACAACCGAGTGCGGCCGTAATCGATCACAAGGTTCTAAGGAGCGATTCGAGAAAGCCTGGACAACTCGAGCGTGTAACGCAATAATCTTACACAGACCCCAGAATTAGCATTTTGGCAAGCTTATGTTTGAACTGTCACACTGCAATCTCTTTTTTCTCATTCGTCCATTCATCCATCCATCAGTCCTCCTTCCAACTGCTCGTCCAATACAAGGACTATTTGTTAGCAAACTGAAAAATGCTGCATAAAAATCATGTCACTGAATCCTACCATTTATTCTTTTTTCAGTCTGTAACATTTAGGTGTAGTTACAATCTAAACTCTAACCCTAATCTGAAACCAGCCTTTATCCAGCTACAAAGCTGCCCCAATGGGATTCAGTAATGTGACATTTCTAGATTTATCCACGCTTAAACGAGTATACCTTTCTCCTTGTGGGTGGACAAAATCATCCTGGTTAACAATAAATCCCACACTCTACCACCCACAGTATGTAAAAGAGCACAGATTGAAGCAGTGAGGAGTGGTGGGTGTGGTTCACACCGTCGCCTGCAGGTGGCATCCTGGTTAAATAGGCACACGCCAAAGATGCCTACTTAAAGCCAACTGGCTTACAAGCAGAGAGCAGAGACCGACTTAGCCAAACTGCTGAATGCTTGAAAGAAGATCAGAGACCTAGGAGCACGGAGCAGCTGTTGTCATTGAAATTAACAGGTCTTATTTCCTTTAGACCGCAGCTAGCATAGTGGTTAAGAAGTCATGAATCATGAGACTTTTGCTTGAAAGTCTAGATTCCCATTCAGTATGATTGTGTTTATGACTATTATTGTCCCTGTGACAGACTAGCATCCTGTCCAGGTGTCCCCTGTCCCCTTTCTGGCAAAGGCTCCTGGATACGTTAGACAAGAGGCTGAGAAGCAGTGCATTGGATGATTATGCTGTGCCCACACTCACAAATGCAATCGAGGCTTTTAAAAAGCGGAAAAAAATGGGGGACTTTGCACGATAACGCGCTCTCATCTGGGGTTGCCGTGGTGACAAGACGGAGGAGTCAGTGGCTTTGATCGGGCTAGAGTGGACAAAGATGCACAGTGGAGAGTGTAGCCAAAAGAGGGAGCCAAAACATGGCACGTACAGTGCTGTATGCAAAACTATAACGACTTGTCATCAGTAGGTTGTGGGTTCAGATCCCAGGAGGAACTTCGGTAACATAATTTACTGATGTGGTTTTAGTTAAAAACATTTTACATGCACCAGTAGGCCACGCATGCGGAGGAAATTCACTGGAAAAATTCGTACTAGGTGATTAAAGCGATGCATACTTTCAGCAAAATATGCTAATTAAACTGTTACATGCAACAATATCATGTTTTTGTGATTATACCTAAACATATGCAGTACTTGTAATGCTTCGGCACATATGTAGAAAGCATACATGCAGAGACACACACACATTTTCTCCCTGCTTTCAGATCCACAGTCAAAGAGGTAATTCTTCCTGAGACATTTCAGCGTTGTTGCCTAATCACAACAAACAAAATGTCTTGAAAGGTCACAAGTGCCAGTTTGACGAGAGTCATTTCCATTCCGTGGATAAGATCACCGAGACCCAATCAGTACCTCTGGGGGATAAATGCATCCCCCAGCTGTCAGTCACCCTCTAGAAAAGCCCCCAACTGTTCTCTCTCCCTTTTAATGGCCAAGTACCTTCTCAAACAGAGATAGGATACAAAATTAAGTAATGAGGTAATGAGGAACATGGTGAGGGTCAGAGTGAGATACAGGGTGAGGAATAGAATGAGGAACAGGGGTAGGGACAAACTGAAGAACAGAATGAGGAACAGTGTGGGTCAGAGAGACATACTGTGTGAGTAATAAAGTGAGGAAGAGAATGAGGAACATAATGGGGAAGATGGTGAGGAAAAACATGAAAAACAGGGTGATGGTTAAAGTGAGTTAAAGGCTGAAGAACCGGATGAAGAATAAAATGGGGAACAGGGTGAGGGACAGACTGTGGAACAAAATGAGGAACATAATGAGATTAATAGAGATACGGGTTGAAGAATGGAATGATGAGTAAAAAGAGGAATACTGTGAAGAACAGGGTGAGGAACAGAATGAGGAACAGAGTGATGGACAAAGTGAGACACAGTACGAAGAACAGGGTGAGGAAAAGAATGAGGAACTGGGTGAGGGTTAAAGTGACACAATGTGAGGAACAGGGAGCGGAAAAGAATGAGGAACAGGGTGAGAGTCAGGGTGAGACACAATGTGAGGAACAGGGTGAAGATCAAAGTGACACTATGTGAGTGTATTAGTAGGGACTTCCAGGTGACCACCCCATTGCCCGCAAAGTGTAGAATAAAAAAGAGTTATACATGATCCTCCTGTTACTGTAATATTCTGGGAGGTTGTAATAGTTAAACTTCATTATTCACAGTTTGGGGCACCCCCAACACCTCCCCCCCCAGCTGGCATACATATGAAGTAAGTGGTAGTAGAGCTGTTCATCAATTCTGAGTGTGTATGGACCAATCACCCTGAAATGGCAATGCAGCCCCCTGTACGTCCATAATTCACCTACATCTTTGTGCTAAAGTAAAGACTGTGTTTTTCTTGTATTACTTATGTAACTTCTTTCTCACGGGAAGAGCTAAGACGCCTGTATTGTCCCAGGATGTTTATCTTGTCCAAGGACACTTGTTCGGGCCGAGACTGTCTCGAGGGTACTTACTCTGTTTTTCTGAGCACTTAGTTAGAAAGAGAAAGTTCCGTAATATGTTTTGAGAACTGCACCTGCAAACAGCCTTACCCGGACAGAAATTGGAGAGAAAGAGTTCATCGCCTGAGGGGGGGGGGGCCTGGTCAGCTTGACCCCTGCCCACATGCATCAGTGCACAATTTAATGTATAAAAGGTGGAGAGATATTTCAGTACTGTTGGGAGCTCAGCCGTGGGACAGAGCACGCATCGCCTGGGATCTTTCTCGGGACTTACGTGTTGGTCTCCTACCAGGACTGAAAGGGCTCCCCAGTCTACCTGAAGGTAGGTGATGATGGCATGTCCGAGTGTAAATAGCTTGCTTATTGCATCTCAGTAATCATTGGTATCATTTACTCAAATATATAATCATTTTGTGTATGTGTAATAAAATATCTGAAGGGACCGAAGCGTGCCTGTTTGTTCTTCTGAGAGCCCCATATCTGCCTCTCATACTAAAACAGTGAGGAACAAGGAGGAACAGAATGAGGAACAGGGTGATGGACAGAGTGAGACACAATGCGAGGAACAGAATGAGGAACAGAATGAGGAACAGGGTGAGGGTCAAAGTGACACAAAATGTGAGGAACAGGGTGAGGGTCAGAGTGAGAGGAAGCAGGGTTAGGAACATCATACGGTAGACAGAGAGGTTCTGAATGAGATGCAGGGTGATGTACACACTGAGGTCCACAGAAACCGCATGAGTCAATGAGATTCAGCATTTCGTATTATTTGTATTCTGTTCAGTAACTGGCAAAATATCTCATGCACAACAGCTATGATGAAGTGCTCACTAACGATGTGGGAAGGCCCATCTGCCAAGGAGCTAAACATATGTTGTTCAGGGGTGGGGGTTTCCGAATCATCAGCCCCCTGCACAGGGACGCTGCGCAGTTCCACAAAGTCACAAACGTTTATTTTGCCGGTAGGTGAGGGGTCATTTTCACCGGGAAAGGGTAGGAGACTACACAGAGGAACTACACAGAGGACATTCCTGCCTTGGCAGGGAATCCACTGTGACTCTCATCCTGAAAGGGACTGACTACATATCATCACTGTCACAGCCCATAAGTGCCAGGCTGCAAAGCCACATCAAACTATGATGAAGGTACAGAAGCCAGAAGTACCATAATACAATGCATGTGGATAGGTCTGACATGTAGAATGTGAGATTACACCCATAGGCCCCACCTCCCTCCTCGGCATAGGCCTAAGTGATGCTTGTAGTTACTTAGCACTTAAGAACACAGCTAGACGACAGATTAGTATAAGAACTGGATGCAAGTCTTATCCTTTATGGTGCTGGATTATAAGTGGTGAAGGAGACACCAGCTCAACTCCACCAGACTCATGGAATTTAGCTCAAAATCGTAGGGGCATATCAGCCCCAAATGTTCCATAACATATATAAATGGAGTGGTTTTGACAGGGGGGGTGCAGCCCCAGACCAGGGGTAGGGAACCTGGAGAGCCGGTGTGGGTGCGGGCTTTTGGGATGACCTCTCAATCAGCCAATAAGACTGGGTCCCCAGGACAGGAGCTGACAACCAATGCTTTATTATTGGCTGATTGAGAGGTCATCGCAAAAACCCGAGCCCACACCGGCTCTCCATGGATCAGGTTCCCAACCCCTGCCCCAGACCATCAATGGGATGAGGTATCAGGCACCATCAGCCTGGGATGGAGGATACCATTATGTCTCCTGTAGAGGGGGACTACACTTAGGTGAAATGCCAAGAATCAGTCAGTCCGAAAACAGCGCAATCTTCATTCGGATTAACCTTCCAGTCCTCCCCACTCACCACTGCAGAATTAAGCTGCCCCTGTGGGGAATTTAGCTGGTAACACTTGTGTGCCTCTCAGCCACTGAGACCGGCAGTGTGTCTGGCCACTCAAACACTAATCGGCAGCAAATCACACCCAAAGCCAAGACAATCCCACCGTCTCCGGGCAGACCCCGGAGCATCATCTGAGGCTTCTGTGAACCATGCGCACTCCGCGTCTCGAGAGGAACGCGGTATTTACACCCTGGAGTCCACTTATGCGCCTGTTCTGGCTCATTCACCCCCCCCCCGAGGGCAAATAGAAGCGTGTTTACTGCTATACCAGTTCATTTCCATGACAGTGTCCCTTAGTGCACCATAAGTACACATAAAATGTTACAGCCAGCACGACATGGTTAAGAAATCAGTCCCACAAAGCAGAAAGGGAAGAAGCCAACATTTATGTCACTGTGCAATAAGTTTGAGCTCTAAAAGTACACGTTGGTGCCACTCTAGCCAGTAGGAGGTGTAGAGCCCTGACAAAGCATGACAGACAGCCAACCTCAGCGTAAAGATCCTGGGGAAGACGCCCAGTGCATTGGCATACTGAGGCGGCATGGGCCTGTGCGTGTGCGTGGGACTGCGTGAGCCTCTTCCAGACCTGATGGCCGTCTTCTCCATGGCGTCGGGACTGTCGACCGCTGGCAGTTCGTCCGCCAGAATCTCCTCCGGGTTCCGTGGGTCGATGAGGATCCCCCGCTTGTCGTTGATCCCGATGCCCGCCGTGATGGCGTTCCATAGTGCATTCTGGGATTTGGAGCCTGGAGGGTGGAATAGGGAACACCATCTGTACTTTCTGTGCCAGAAAAAACTTCTTCCCCTTAACTGAACTACCTATGGAGTCACATTGCCTGCCAATTAATTCAAATAAAAACTAAATTAAAGGCAAATGGTTTCTGAAGCATTGACTCGGACCGCTAACGCAGAATCATAATGAAGCATTTGGATGTTATATCCTGTCGTTTCACACTTTATCAGAGAAATGGAAATCGTGCCTGATCGGGATACGCTAATGATCATACGTGGTCCTCTACTGCCATCCAGTGGTAGAATCGAGTCATTACAGTTTGCTTTCTGCATCGCTGAACAGCGAACGTTCTACCCTTGATTACCTGCTTCAGGATAATTAAAGACACTTTGTTTATTAATTGAAACAGGTATTTCTGAGAACTAGATGGGACGAGAAGTGCCAATTGTGATGCTGTGACCTAAAGCTATCGTGTAATTAAACTCCTTTCAGCGTATAAGAAGTGCGCTAATTATACAGGCCACTTCAGATAGAAAGAAACAGCCTAATCATGTTAATGAAGCAGCAATCACAAGGAAATTAGGAGTGGCATCTGAACAGGGCAACTGCGCAGACGGGGATGAGGGAACCATCGCCGCTCCTTCTGGGCTTTAACGGAAGTTTTTATTTGCTGTTTAAGTTTAGAACACAATTTTTGATTGGCCGATTGCTTGACATTCAGTTAAAGAAACATGAATATATACAGTAACTACCCACTTAACATTCGCGAGGGTTACGTTCCTATAAGGCGAATAATACTTGAGACCCCTAACCTCAACCAGTAACAGACTGCTAGCCTGAACTAAACATAAAAAGTTGATTTATTATCAATTTCTAAACAAATTTAGTACTGTACTGTGCACTTTGCATGTCAAATTACTTTTTAAGTCCTTTTTATACAATACACAAACCATCTAAGTTATGTCCCTGTATGTGCAAAGTTACTGTACGCACTGGGAGCACTATAGCCTACATTTTGGACTCATTATTAAAAATACAAAATTACCGGCACTGAGAAGTTTTAAAGTTACTGCGATAAAGGCGAGATCCCCCCGTCACGGGGACGGCGAACGCCTGAGTGCACTTACACCAACACATATTATGTATTGCTAATATTTATATATTTTATCAAATGATGTAATCCGAATCATTTTCGGTACTTCCAGTACTGGCGAATATCCGTCACTGTATTTCAACACGGTGCAAATATCTGAAACACAATTAAGTCGGGGGGCTGGCGTGATACTCACGGGCGAAGCGGGCCAGGGGGCGCCGGTTGCTCTCTCCAGCCTCGTTCGCCACTGGGGAAACAAAGGCGGGGTGAGTTGGGCTGCCGGGGATAATCCACGGTCACTTTAGGAGGTACCGGCTCGGACTGGGACTGGACCCACTTCGGTCTGGAGAACCACCTGAAAAGCAGACCATCTTACCTGGATCAGAGAAGCTACTCTGCAAAGCGCAGGTCCTGAGCGCTTATTTCTGCCCTTACCGCCTTTCTCATCTCACCTCTCCTTCCCCTTATCTCATTAACACGGTGCTTTTGGCCACAGGACTGCTGTCCTTTTATGCTTAATGGCACCATTCTCAGCACACGCCACACACTCTGAGATGCTGGAACCACCACATTTGGCACCAACAATCACACCATATTTAAAACCTCTTAGCCCACACATCTTAGCCTTTCAGATGCTCAGCCAAACAGTAAGTGAGCCTCCTAATCCCTTTTGCTTGCTGTATTTATTCAGAATGTCCCTAAACAAACTTGCTAACCATGCCTATGGAAATTAACCTCCCTCTGCACTATATCCGAGGTGAACTCTTCATGTAAAAATAATAATAAGATGAGTAAAAAGCATAAAGTTTGACACCAGTGTGAGGGAGATAGCCCGGCACTCTGAGGCCCGCGGCAGACGGTCACCGTCACCCCTTTGGTCTGTCCCTCTCGGCCAGCTGGTGGCACCGTGTGGGCATGTGATGGCCCCCGCGCCAGGACGCGTGCCACGTGAATCAGGATGGCGTAGCGGCAGCCAAAGTGAATAACAGAGAGCAAGCATCACGGGTCCTCACCCTCACCCGAACCGAGAATTTCTGGGGGTGTAAATCCGCTACGCACACGTGAGACAGCTCCCAGATCGGCGTCTCGAGGCCTGCCTGCGTCAGATGTCAGCAGGATCAGGAACAGGCAGCGAGCACCCGAGGCATGGCCCTCTCCTGCTCTCAGAGCCCGCCTGCCTCTCTTCCTTTTCACTCACAAAGGTGTTTTTTCCCTCTCTTTCACCTCTGTTCTGGCCGTCCTCCCACGCTCGGCCTTGCGATGCGAAAAAACATCTCTTTGTATAAAGAAAGGTGTGTTATAATGCTACTCTTAATGCACTGTATCATGCAGCATCTGACCACTAAAATTCACATACAAAATGGAGAAATATTCCAGGCGGCTATCAAGCCACAAGCCGAGGAGTGGCTGCACTGTGTATGCCCGTTGTGTTCTTAAAGTAAAGCTCTTGCGGTACTACTGCAGAAGGACCAGTAGGTGGCATAGCGCTGAAGGGACCATGCTGCTCTCACTGCCAAGAAAGGCTGTTGTCTGCGGGTAGCTGCTTGCACTTCTGCTGTGGCTTATAAGCTGTTTCACCAGGATGATCGTAAAAACACTCAACAGTTGCAGTCTCAATAAAGTTGGCACGCTGAACATCCTGACTTTGGTGCCCATGTGGTGAAGTGACCTATTGTACCTTTTTCCAGAAAGAACTGAAAATGAAAAACAGCCAATAATATTATAATAGTCCATCCATATTCAAATAACATATCCTTAGCATAGATTGTCCCTCCGGAGGTTTTCACTGATTGGCTTTTTAGCTTGATGGGAAACAATGAGTGAATCTCAATGCCAGGAACACAAAGCCTGTACTTCTTGACAAGACCAGTCTTGCTAACCTGCCTCCCAAGAACAAACTTGGGGCTCAATGAATCATGGGACAGGTCTCGTTCGGCGAGGATACAACCGATATCTTTGATATTTGGGGCAAAGCAAGATTTTTACCGTCCTCTGTACTCGTGTTCTTAGTATTGGTACTGGCCTTCGGAAATGGAAGATGACGTCAAACTGGCATGCGAGAACACATTTAGGTCAAGTAGACATATTGAGATTCACCCATTATTTCTGAATAACGGACACAAAAGTCACGTGGGCAGTGGAGCCTCTCGGGATGAGTGCGTTGTTAACTCTGCAAAGCCTTGTCTGATTGGTAGCTGCGTTGTATTAAAAGGCAATTGGCCAAAAAAAAAACACTACAGCCTTCAGGTGTGCGTGGGGAAGGGCCCGGCCATGTTGCTATGGCGATACCGGCATTTGCCGCCCTTGCCTGCTAAACGTCGCACGGCTTCCAGGAACCTGGGTTGTTTTCTAAGCAGATGATAACGGCTCAGCGATAAAGAGCACTTTTTATGGAGTGGTTAATCCCCAATCCACCCTCGCGTCAAATACCGATAACTTGGCTTTTTAAAAAGTGATTCATTGGTGTGAACCACAAGGCTGCAGAAACGAGAGAGAAATATATACTCCACAATCATTTGAAAGAAGTGTACTGACAATGAAGCAATGCTGAACTTTTGTGAATGTTTCTTTTTTAATACGTATTATGTAAAAAAATACTTAAAAAAATACTTCAACAGTTTTAATACGTATTATATATATATATATTAATTCATTCAGTTCAGTTCTAGAATATATTTAGCGTTTGTTGTTGTAGCCCTGCTGCCACTGGAGGGGTGCAGGGGGGTGTCGGGTCACCATGACACCCAGGATCACCATGACACACGTGTCGCACGCTCGCACATGGGAACATGGGTCCCCAGCTGTCAGTTCACATGGACTCTGCGCTGGGAGCAATCGCTCAGCAAATGGGAGGACGGGGGCCTCATCGACGCCTCAGCCCGCACATAGGGGGTGCTAATGGGGCCGGATGGGAGGTCACGGGGGGGGGGGTCAGGCCCTCTCGAACAGTCAAGACCTGCAGACACTTCATTACAGCTAATGACTCCTTCGGGGGTTCCCGGCCCGAATGCCAGGCCACCCTGCTCTTTGCCTCTCCAACAGCCGCCACCGTCCGGGCTCTCAAAGCTAACCCCCCCCCCCCCCCCACCCAGCGTGGCCCCCCCGGAGCATGTGACATCACCGCACGCCTGGGTGATTACCCTGCCGGCCCGCTTAATGAGGTCTCTGTCGGTTTTTGGAACAGCTGAAGGGCAAGAGGAAACAGCCAGGAGAAGCAAAGACAGGTTTGAAGGTCAGCTGGGGTGGGGGGATGCAGGTTAGCAGCCAGGGACCCCCCCACCCCCCCCATGGAGACCATAATCACCCACCGTGGATGTGCTGGGATAGACTGAGAATACGAGGCCCTTGTCTGCGACCTAGAGGCTCTAGTCCCTCGTTTTCATTTTTGCCACAGGCAATGAAGAGGACACCTATCGGGGGGCCTTCACTTCCCTCAGGCTGGTTCCAAGAGGCCAGGCTGGGAGACGCCGCAGGGCACCTGCATGGGTTCTGGGACATCTTCGTTTTACGATAACACCTTTTTAAATCTATATTTGCTGGCCTATATTTGTGTAAGGGGAATCACCCAGGCAAGCAGGGGGCGGGGTCAAACCAAGCGGGTAAACATGGACCGCTCTGTCACATAGAGTCTGATGCCTTCTAGCCATGTTTTTTTCCTTAGTCTCTTTTATTTCTTAATTTTGTCTGGCTCTGAAAGGTGCTGGGGAGGCTGACTGTCTGCCACAGACAACAGCAGAGGGAGTAATGCCTGTAGATGCACATGACCGTATCCCCATACTCTGTGTACCCCCCCAACAAACACACACACACACACGCCCCCAGGACGACAGCGCACTTACATAAGAGCTGCCATGTGACCTTTGAAAAGATGTAATTACTGCCACTGGCCCCTGAGGAGCCCCTGCCTGCCACATCAGTGTCTCCCCGGCCGCTGGCACCAAAACCAATAAATAAATAACAGATCCACTCTGCTTTTCCAAAGTTTCCTTCGTCCTTAATTCGCTCATCTGGCCTCAGATGAGGTGCAGATCATAGACGGGCCCCTTTAAATGCAGTATCTGTGAGTCACTTGGGGACACTGCTGTGTATGGGGTTATGTAAGCGGGTTCTGAATGGTCTCCAGAACAGGGCCCAGGCCGCATGTGTCACATTCAGGTCCAAACCCACTGATGCTGCGCTGATATCTGGGGGAGTAAGAGCAGCCTTTTCTAGAGCCTGGTCATATCCCTTACTGATATCCTTCTTACTGGTATTCTCCTTACTGGTAACCTTCTCATCTGTATTCTCCTTAGCGGTATCCCCCTTACTGGTATTCTCCTTACTGATATCCTTCATGTTGGTATCCTTCTTACTGGGTTCTTCGATTAGTGGTATACCCCTTATGGGCACACTCCTTACTGGTATCCCTTATTGACATACCCCTTATTGGTATACACTGTACTGATACCCCATCTTACTGGTTTCCTCCTTACTGATATCTTCCTTTGCTGGTGTCCTCCTTACTGGTATACCCCTTACTGGTATCCCTTCCTCTTCCGACTTCACTCTGGCTTAAAACACAGCAGTGACACCCCCCTTGCCATCCCTGAACGCCTGAACTTTTACGACCTCAGTAAAGTCTTCTCACTTTTTCCTGGATGGGAAGCAAGCTGACAGAAAGACGCTCAGGGATCACACCTGCACCACCACCTGCACCTGACCGGCCTGAGCACCTCGCCCCTCAGAAATACCACCTCCACCTGCAGCGTCACGTGCAAAGCTCGTTCCTCACACTGACACTGCCCTCTCTGACCCAGAAAAACACCATAACTTCCAGCTGTGGTCAAAGTGCACTCTTTGACATATTAAAAGCCCTTTATTTCTAAGGAAGCTGAACACAACTGCCCCGGAAACCCAGGTGCCTCCGTCTCACCTTTAACCCCGCTTAAGCAGAGTTACCCCACTAGCTGGGTCCTGGAGAAAGCCCCCCGCGCCCCCTTACCTATGGTGAAGCTGAAGCCGTCGATGCTGAAGGTGGCACTGCGGCATTTCTTGAATCCCTGTTTCTTGGAGCTGGGCTCCATCCTTCCAGGCACACCTGCCCTATTTCCTCCTTCGCTCCTGCCACTGGCGGTCCTTCTCCTCTTCCTCCCCAAGAAGGGGAGGGCCTGAGGCAGGGGGGCGGGGCCCCGGCGAGTGGCCGGCCTCCCGTGGGCGGCCCCACCAGGGAGCCCCGGCCCCCAGGCTACCCCCTCGGGGGCTCGGCCATGGGGCTGGGCGCTTGAACGGCTGCTCTGTCCCTCAGCCACTTTGCAGCACTGCTCAGCGCTCAGGAGGAACAGTGGCCAGTCTCCGCTCGTCCTGGGGACTGCGCTCTCCTCCTCCCTCCCTCCCTCGCTCTCTCTCTCTCTCTCTGCCCATCTCCTCTTTCTCTCTCTTATTCTTTCTAACACTCTCTCTATAACTAAACAGGAGCACCCAGCCCTGACGGCCCATCCTGGACCTGCGCCATCCTGTGTGTGTGTTGCTGGCAGAAGCAGTTGCCGTAGCGACGCCCTGGTGACATGCCGCACGGCCATGCTCTGGGTCCTGTGTCACTCTTACGCGTGACCCGAGAGACGGCAGGTGCCTCGATGACGCGGCCGTCGCCACACAGGTGCCTCCCACATCCCTCGCACACCCCCACCACTTAGCTAAACAAGGCTAAACGGTGCTGCTAATCACCAGAACACTGCTCAGCCCGCTGATCACCGTGCCGACCAGTGAAGTCACGGTTCCCTCAGCCTGACGCCTCAGACCTGCCAGCACCTTGTTACATCATGCATGCAGCAATAGCAGCCATGTACATGGGCTCTCAGTGCTTCCAAGGGCCGTGTAACATTTCATCATTGTTAATGGGAAAAATGCCCCCCCACACACACACACTACCGCAATAACTTAATGAACTGGTAGGTACAAGGACTAGTGTATGAATTATGCATTTTCTAAGGGCCGCTATCGGGCTCCAACGGCGTTCCTGAGTGCCCCGCGGCTGCGCCGTGCGGGTGAGAGGATGCGCCGCAAAATTGCCGCCACTTCAGCGATCACGACAATCGGCAGGTCAAAAGTGGCGGTTAATCCCATTCACAGGGACGGCATGCTGTTTCTGGCACACGGCCAGCGACATTATCCCAGCGCTCGGTTTAAAAAAAAAGCATATAAACAATAAACTGCAGCTGCATATTGTAATATAGGTGTATAAGCAGAGAATCACTGTCACTCTGTGACCAACAGGGGGCACCAGCTGATGGCCCCGAAGGCTGAAAACCCCCACATAAATATACAGTAGTGCTGGCTTAAGAGCCTCAGGTTACTCTGATTCATTCTTACTCATATTTCGTCCCCAAATACTGTGGCTCAGGCTGGGATGTATCTCAAAGCACAGCTGTTTAAAATGCTCTTCTATCCCATCAGTCTTTCACACATTCAGAATGAGGAGTGTAATTTTGATTCTATAACCCAATTCTGGCTCAGTATCTGCAGCCTCCGTTGACTGTAGCAAAGAGTTTTCTAGGTAGGCTGGCGTTTATTTTGCCCAGTAAGCCGGGAATAAATATGATGAACTATTTCTAATATTAGACTATTACAGAACGCTTTCTGTAGACAGTGGCACCACCACCAGGGTCACACGGAGGTCACGTGAGATCCCGTTTCAGGGTGAATCGGCCATCTCATATTACTGAACATCTGCCCTAAAACCTGTGTTGTTATGGTTTCAGAGTGACACTACAAATTCACGGCGTTTCGTTCATTTCTGTACAGGTAGTTGTGTCCCTGCCATCAAAATGTCTGGCACACAGGGATACATTTTCATGACAGAATCAAGCCGATGCAGTTACACATTCATTTTAACCTATGTGAACGACCGTTTGTTAAGAAAATGTTGCGTTGACTTCGGTTCCACCATCCAGGCATCCGTAATTTTTTTTTGCTGTTATTTTTGGATTTGTTACCATCAAGAAAAGAGCTTCCATTTCATTCTCAGCCTAATGAAAACCTTTAAGTGTACTGTGCTAGCTGGCAACATTGAAAACGAACGTAGTTCAGCGCCTCGAAGCACCTCGGTATGAAAGTGCGGATAAAAAAAAAATCAAGGCCAGAAACTTCGAGCAGCAAACTTTCACGTCCGCTGAGTGGGAGTGCTCGCACAAAAGTCTGATCTCCTTTTATTCTGTCCGTTCAAAAGGCCATAGTCCTTCAAACTCCGATATTTTCTGCCCGCTCCGGTTTCCTTGGAAACAGAACACGCAGTTACGCAAGTAACAACCACCTTTGCGGAGCCAATTAAAAGGTGGGAAACAGCTGGTGCAACTCAATATCAACAGTTATGAAAGTTTTCGGTGTTCAGCAGAGGTGTGCAGGGGTGTGTTGGTGTGTTGGTAAGGTGGTAGGCGACCCAGGCAAACGATACTACTTTTATGTTCATCATTCATAAATACATCCATCTCCTGACTGCTTAGCCTGGTCTTATATTATCTCCTTAATTAAATATTTACAAAGGAAGGACCAGGCTTGTTCATTTCTACAGAAGACCAAACAGAAGCTTGGGAAGCACCTGTATGGTTCACCAGGCAGAAAGAAACAGTGCCCAAAGGTGGCTGATTTGAAGGCAGAAGGTGCTTTTCTGGTCTTTTACAGCACCCATGGTTCAAGTGCACCCACTATTTTTAGGAAAATAGGCAAGTTTTGTATCCATGTAGCCGTGACACATTTATAAATGACTCATGCATATATCCATCTTAATACCAACGTGGGATTTTAGTCATTTTATTCATGATTGTGCTGTATTTTTATTACAAATGCGGTTAAATGCAATACATGTAGTATTGATGTTTTGTGCACTGTTCACTGATTCGCACGACCGTTAGGGAGCATTCCTCGCCGTCTTTTGTTACAATTTAAACCACCTGTCTTGTGACGCAATCTTTGGAAATAATTACTGATGAAAACTAACCAGAGTGGGCCATTAATGAAAAAGGCATTCACCAGTCACTAGTGCAGACACCAAGCATTATACGGACAGTTTGATGGTTTCAAACAATCCTTTTGAGATGCTTCCTGGTGTAATTTGTAGGTGGATTTGTAAATACTGTCTTCCCAAGACAAAAGCAAGCCTTCATAATGAGGTTTACGCAGGGCTGGCCCTGGATGTTCTCATGCCCTTGGCAAGATTCTACCCCAAGCAGGAGATAACATCCATCCATTTTCTCTACAACTTGTCACAGGGGTCCAGAGCCGATGGACACAAAGCAGGGAACAGCCCAGGATGGGGCACCAACCCAGTGCTGCGCTGTGCCAGGTCTGTGACATTGAGGAAACGGCTGACACAGATCACACCAGAATCTAAAGTAGCTATTCCTGACCACAAACTGATTTAAAATTTGTCCAAGTGGCCAGCCATCATGTGGGCCGATATGTACAATGATCTCATAGAGAAGCCTAGTGTTTGCACAAAGGAAAATCTGTTTGCATACCAGTCCTTAGATGCATATAATTATGTACTTTGTGGTCATGTGCAAGCGATAAAGTTTTATGGCACTGGATTAAAGTTTGGTACTTTGAGGACAGGTGTCCCACCCAGCCAAAGACACGGCTAAGGACTAAACCTTATGACGCCTGGGTTTACATGCACAGGGACCTTGGGTAGCTACATCCAGACAGATACCGTGAGATCCTGATTTCACTCACTTTTGCTAGCAGCCTTTTCCATCAGAATATTAAACATCTTTTCGGTAGTTTGTGCAATTTACTGTGAAACAACCACATTGTCACCTTTGCTTTATGCTGTGAAAAGTGTCTCTTCCGACCACTTGGTACGCACGCATCTCTCTGATGTATACATACTTACACAGCTCCCGACAAATTGAGATGCCACTGTATATTTTTTAAAAACCTGCATTGTTAAATCCTGGTTTAATCCTGGTTCTGCTGGCAGAAGGCTACACTGAGGGGCAGGGTGCTTCCAGGCTCAAAGTCTCTAAGGCAGCAGTACACAAGAACATGGTGAAGCAGGAGACACTGGGAACAACCAGAAACCAGGCAGGGAGAGGGAAGAAGCGACGTCCTAATGCCAGAGATGACCATTAACTTTCCTGGCAGTGCCTCATAAATTGGAGGATGACCTCAAGTGACCCTCAACAGGAATGGGAGACATTAAGTGAAGTGAAGTGCACTGCTAGGGCAGTGTATCAGGCTCCTAAAGCAGGACTGAAAACCTACAGTGTAAAGCAAGGAAGAAGCCCTTCATCAATGAGAAGCAGGGAAAAGCCAGGCTAGAGTTTGCAAAAAATGTACGTTTTATACAAGTGTGTGCCCCAATAAAGTGAGAGAAGAATGAAACTGAAAATTCTCTTTTAGGTATCTTAATTTTTCCCAGAGCTGTATAAATACATGCATGTATAATTTGATTCCCTTAATTACAAATGAATTACAAATTAAAAGAACTTTTGAATACATCAAGAAACATATATGCCAATGTATACCAATACATATCATTAAACCATTATCAGAAAGTACTCACTGGCTATAGGCGTCTGCCAACTGCTGTAAATGTAAATACTGTGTTTTACCATAAATAACGTGTTTTGTGGCATTATAGAACAAAGTGATAGCTTATTTTGCACAACATACCATTAGGAACATAAAATCACTAGGAACGTAAATTCAATGCCAAAAGTCTATTATTGAGCTACCGCTTATAACCACTAGAGGGCGGCATGACCATCCTTTTTAAGGCAACATTTTAAGTAGAACATTCAAAACAATTTTGAGTGATGTTACTATTGCTGCCAAAGCAATAGGTGTTAATTTATCTTATATTTGCAGGAACCCCTCCCTTCCAGCCCTTCGTAAACTTATTTTAAAAACACCCAATAAACTTTAAGTTTATGCAATGGAGGAAGCAACATAAATTAGGGACACTGATTCTCTGCTGGCTATTATGTTGAATTGGATAAATTTGTCCTACTTTCTGCATAACGGTTAATGTGAGTTGCTTCATCATCTATAATGTCGCGTGTAACAAACAGAACCAGTGAGGCGTCTGAATGAACCAGACATTCGGAATCCATCGTGGAGGACAAAGATGCTCCCTGCCACTGCCCCAGGAGCTCTGGGGGAGATGAGGGGGATTCCCACCGGGCGTCTTTTCAGAGATGACAAGCTCTGTCATGCACAGGCACCACATCCCAGTCCCCTGCTGTCAGAACCGATTACTGCTTAACACAGATGGGTATACAGTAGATGGCAGTACTGCTACTAATGTGCCTTACTTCCTTTCTTAAAATGTCCTGAAGGTAGGTTCAAAGTTAAAACAGCTGCGCTCCTCTTTTGAACAGGATTGCACTCTCCTGTAATGGTGAACCTCTAAAGTTATGAGAATCTTTCAAGTGACTGTTTGTGATGGGTGCTGTGTATTTTTAGGTAAATTAAAAATGCTTAAGATGAATCACTATGTTTATTGGATGTCTTGCGATGGACTGGCTTCCCGTCCAGATTGTACCCTGACTTATGTAATCAAATTCAGCACAATTTGCTCTACTGAGTAAATGATAGCTAACCTAACAAGTGGATTTTTCAAATGCATTATTACCAAAACAGTTCTTTTTCCAGGCCTAACACTGGTCTGATTTTTAAACAGTCTTTAAAAATCTTTGCTCTGGAAAAAAAAAGTTGTCATATTTCGACTGCAAGAAGCAGCAGACTGACTCAGAAGCAGGATCTGGAAACATCTACTGAGTTTGTAATCGGCATCTTGCCCATGCTCCAGTGAAGATCTTTAACGAGGATTGTGCACTTCTGGACCAGATCCAGAGCTGGGAGATTTTAAAAAGGTAAAACAATCACAGCAGATGCCACAGGGATTGTTCACAAACTTAGGGTATATAGTTAAACCAAAAGCAGGCTGAATACTGGTGGTGACTGTTTCTGGAATGCACAGATTGCACTTGCTATGAGCATGGGGTCATTAAGGGGCCATCTTTAATGGACTGAACACTCTGTGTGCAAATCCTGTGATAAGTCACTACTGCCAACAGTATGAAAAACAAAACATCTGCTATACTTACAATCCAGATATAAACGCACAAAATGTAACCCTGAGTATGTGTGAATGCTTCTTTTTCTAGCCCGAAGGCGTGCAGCCCACATTTTTCAATGAATACGGGTGAATTTCAGAAGAAGTGAAGAATTACCCCCTGTGATCACTAAAGTATATCGTAAGTGTTTTCTTAAATGCTAATCATTTAAAACATGCATAACCACTCGATAGACTTCGGTTTAATTAAGCGACGATTGATTATTTTTTGGATTCCCTCTTTTCTTGGTAATTAGCATGCAGACAGCAGCCCTGAGACAGATTAATGAGCACCATCAGCACCCTCATTCGCACCTCCAATGCCTTAATGAATGTAATCAGACAGAAAATGCCGAAAATGTTACTATTCCCCCTGAGTGGCCAGAGCTCCCTGTCTCGTGCCCGCCCCCCTGTCCACACCCCCTCGGTTTCAGCTTGCACGCGATTTTTCAAATTGCTGTTCGCAGATGCAGAAATGTGCAGATACAGTCCATCTGTGTAGGTGCTTGTTACCGTTTTTTTTGTAAATTTTGATCTACAGTCTCTCACTGGTTGTATTTACATATTTTTCTGAAAAAGATGTAAATACCCGAGTGTGCATTTATGGCTGCATTTTATGCATTTAAAAGAAGCAGAAGAAGAAGAGAAACAGCATTTTACAGCAATCTGTGAGAATATAATGTATGACCCTGTATTCCTTTTGGGGCCACTAGGTGGCAGTAATAAGACTGAGCCATCACGTTGCATCCTGTTGAAGGGTTTGTTCGGGGGGAAATCTGCACATGCTGAGTCTCACACTTGGGAAATGGATTAAATAAAAGATTCCAGGACCCAGAGTGACCTGGTGTCCCTTACTGTGAAGTAGTCATGATTCCACATTGAAGAGGTCAAGCATAAAGGAGACTGAAGACATTGTGGTGAGAGAAGACCTAACGTTTTTCTCGATATATACAAAAAAAGGTCTGAAGCAGAGTAATATTCCGAGGAAGCTGAAATAGCGGGGACTGTAGGAACATGTGGCATTTCATCAGAAAACGCAAACCTGGGAAAATTACGCTTCATGAAACTTCTGTTGTAATTTTTGACTCCACTAGATGGTGCTCTCTGCCCTTAAAAGGGCTCTAAGAGTGCCCTAAAGCAGACCAAGAGCACCGTCTAGTAGTGATGGCCAAATGAAGCCTCATGAACCATTTGCTGTCTTTTTTGACCACACTAGATGGTGTTCTTGGCTTGCTTTGAGGCATGCTTAGAGCCTTTTTTTGAACAGACAGCACCATCTAGTGGGGTCAGAAAATACAGCAAGTGGTTCATGAAGCTTCATTTGGCCATCACTACCGTCTACCGTCTGCCAGCGCTTTGCGGCCCTAGGTCTTCCTCGGGTATTTGTCTCGGATAACGGTAACTGTTTCACATGTTCACAATTCAGCCAGTTGATGATACAGAATCTTCAAATAGGCTGCAGAAGGCACAATGTACACCTTTAAAACGTGGCTGAAAAAAATGAAAGGAGACGGCACATTTCCAGATTCTTATTCAGCTCCCGCATCACCCCTCAAGCAACAGCAGAAATGCTGATGAACAGAAGGTGAAGATCTGCTTTCGACCTGCTGTGGCCTGAAAAATTTACGATCAACAAAAAACAACTCAGACAGAATGAAACTGAACAACAAAGAGTAAAAGCAGCCAAGCTGAGACGATGAACTCCTGGGAATGCCGAGCAGGCAAGGGACTGTAGCTTGGGACCAAAATGAATGGCCGCTATAGTACAGTTGTATTCAGGTCCTGTTACTTACATGGTGATCTTGAGAAATGGGCATCAGATTAGAAGACATGAGGACCAGGTGAGGGTGCATCATTCAGAGTCTCACCAGCCGCAGGAACAACCCATCTGAGAAGCACATCTGCTAAGGCACTTGAAAACCCCATAGCTGTGCTGGAGGAAGAGCAGCAGTAGCTTTCAGAAACACAGTCAAGACCGAAGACCTTGGCCCCTGAAAGCCTGGACTTGCCAGCCACATACTCCTCCTGGGAGGTTTCACCACGGAACTTGGGGAATTATGCTCGATAGGAGTGAGATCACTCTTCCCTAAAAGGCAAGACAGCGCCTTTGATCACACAGAAGTCAGGCTGTCTGCCCTGCGCTTCCCAGGTAGCCTGTTATTAGTGATGGGCAAAATGACATTTGCTGTGTTTTTTACCCCACTAGATGGTGCACTAGTGCTGCTCTGGGGCATGGTTTGTCCTCCTTTATTGAAGAGGGGGCGCCATCTAGTGGAGTCAAAAAATATAGCAAATGTTTTCAGAAGCATCATTTTGCCCATCACTACCTGTTATTAAAAATAGAGAGAGAAAGAGCAATGTTGGAGAAATGCTCATTAATATTATAAGTGGTAAGTTCATTGACATAACAGCACTTTTCAGTTCTTTATAAGAGCAGAGGCCAGCTATAGGCGGAATGTGTCAAGCGTGTGTGTTGGCTTAACGCTTGGGGGGAGGGGTGCCATGAAGGGGGGCAGGGGAGTTACGATTTCTAGGGCCCCTGACTGATAGCCATTTCTGATATGCCTTAATCCATGCCTCGAAACCTACAGAACCAAAACCTCATTTTATTGTACACTTACTTCAACCGCACATATTAGTAATGACTGGAGATGTCAGGTGAGGTGAAGTACCTTATACAGAAGCATCATTTCCTCTGAGGGACACCTCATTGTCTGAACAGAACATCCACACCTCGCATTCAGTATGACGCAGGGAGCGGGTTATAAATATGTGCATGTATGACGGAAACCAGCCACGGGGCTATCCCCCCCCTTATCCTGCGGGAAAACAACCTCCCGCTGGGCTATTCCGTGGTGGGGGGGGGGGCAGTTAATGGCCCCGTTGGGAGCGAGTGGAGAGGAAGAGCGAAGAAAAAGACCTGAGACCGGGATGATCTGAACTTGCAGGGGTCTCTCCTAACAGCGTCTCCTCCTCTCCTCCTCATATATTTCACTGTGACCTACCTTTAGTGCTCACTGTCTCAGACTGTATGCAGTAACCCCTTCACATCCGCGTAAATGATATTCGCGGTTTCGGATATTCGAATGTTGGCCGTGGGCAATTAAACGGCGATTATTTTGGGCGCTTGGAAGATCGCAGAAACTCGCAGACAACGCGTAAGCCAAAATAATACTGAAAATGATTCGGATCACGCAAATCATTTATAGATATAAGCATGGGTGTCGCTGCCATTAAATATGAGGGACGTGTCCCCCTCACATTTCATAATTATTCGTTTGGACCCCCCCCCCCCACATTTAACATAA
>JAODKM010000075.1:17006872-17020385 GCA_026780845.1 Petrocephalus sullivani
TGTAAGTTATCGTAAATGCGTACTGTAAGTGTACTGTAAGTAAGGGTAAGTGCGTACTGTAACTGTACTGTAAGTTAGCGTAAGTGCACACTGTAACTGTACTGTAAGATAGCGTAAGTGCGCACTGTAACTGTACTGTAAGTTATCGTAAATGCGTACTGTAAGTGTACTGTAAGTAAGGGTAAGTGCGTACTGTAACTGTACTGTAAGTTACGTAAGTTCGTACTGTAAGTGTCCTGTTAACTTTTGGAACATCATTAAGTATGCCGTGATGGACACACGCGAAAAAATACCTACCTACCTATATATATATATATATATATATATATATAAACGTTATCAATGAATGCGTGAATTATATCCGGCCTTTTAAAACAAAAAGGTAGGCCAACGACAAGCCCTTTATCGTGTATCTTATAACTGGTTAAAGACTTCAACATATAGTACTAACATTATTTCGAACCGCAACCACCATGCAGTTATGGATTAGCGCTCGGATTTGGTGCATTAGGCTTTTGTCCCCCCAAAAGCCGGTGACTCACCGGCGTCCACGCCGCTGCGCCGCCGCGACCCTGCGCTTTCAGAACCCAGGACAGCAGCGCCCGTCACTGTCCTGCGGCCCACGTGGCTCCGCTCCGATTCCGCTCTGAATCCGATCCGAACCAGAACCAGCCCGGCGTCTGCCAGCGCGGATTTCACCGCTGCCATGTTTCTCTCTACGAGTGCATTTAGATCCAGAGAGCTTGCTCTTAATCGTGTTTGTCCGCGCTTTGCGGTGCCGGTGGCCTCTTTAGGTAACCATATGATCATTACGGTGTGAATAAGCTCTCAAAGGTAATTACGCACTTTCCCCTATGATTTCATCTTCGCCTCACACAATATTTTTTATAATTAGTACGCCTATTTCATTCAAAATGCACAGTAATGCATACAATGCGCAATATATAGTATTGCTTTTTGCTGACATCTTAAACTTACAAAAATAGCATTAGGTATTAAGATACTAGGATTAATCGGTTTTGGTAGAACTTACAGTTTTTTTGGCGTATCGGATTTACGGCCTTTTTTGAGCACGCGTTATTTGACTTTTATTATTATGCGGGTTATAAAACATGCTTGCACTCAGTTCTGTGTACTGGAAGGCCAGGGTACAGAACGAATAGTTTTCTGAATAATTTAAAGGTACATGAAGCTGAAGGTAAGACAATGTCTGTTTGCTAGTCAATCACAGTTCCTGGTACTGTGTACATAATACAAAAAAGCCAGATGGTCCAAAAAAAGGTCAATAACGTATAGATGTAGTAGCCTACCATAAGGAGTATGCCAGGTTTTTAAACGCAGATCGGTGTTTACAAGCTCAGGTCGAGTTTGTCATGCGTGTGAGCGGTCCATTAAGACCGGAAAGTTAAATGAGAAGATCCCCCGACGGCAAATCCCTGCGTGGTATCACTATTCCACTGGGGGTGACTAATTTTGCACAGCTTCAGCAAATGTCATGTCTCTGCTAAATCTTTGAACCAACAAATGTTGGTTAGGGCACTATATAAAATAAGGCAGTGGAGTGACGTGGACTGAATAAAAATGCAGACACTGCGGAGGGAGGCGGTCAAACATGAAAGGAGGAGGCAAATTTGGTAAACTGTGGCCCTATAGAGCGTGTCAGCCAAGAGGGTTGCTTCACACAGTGGAATTAAGTTCAAGTATGACATACTTCCACCAGGGGGCGGTGCGACCAAAGAAATACAGATGAAGCAACGTTATAAGCTGTGTTTTGCGGTTTATTTTTTTGAGGGAAATTACAGTTTTTTTCTATCACTCTTTCACTAGTTACAGAACCTTGATGTCTTTATTCAAAACTTTAGTCACAAAACACACAATGGTAACCATTTGTGTCACACAGTCTCTAACGTTGAAAATATTGCTTTTTGCATTCATATTTCTAAAGAAACATTACACTCACAGAATTATGGGAAACATTCTTTAGCTCAGACACACCCAAGATACTAATAGTTTCACTGTTGAGTCCAAGCATTAGATATTGTAAGACAGAATTTGTGATACATTGTGGTGCGTCATGTAATATCACTGTAAAAAAGTAGTAAAGAGTGTACTATAGGCGCAGTGGAATCATTGAACAATACGAAATTTATTGATAAAATACACAACATAAGTTCTCACACCATAAGTTCTCTTTAAATGAAAAAAAAAAACCCTGCAATGTTCCTAACCTGCCTTACAAAAAAACAAAATAAAGGATGTCACCCTCTTGCCCATCAACCCTGTCATGTGGATTTGGCCACAGGTTCTCATCCACATCACAATGAATGCTTTCTCTTACCAAGCATCTTGGAAAGAATCTTCAGGCATGACATATCCAGGCCTGACACTGGTGTGATGTGATGGCCCCGTTGGGAGAGACCCGACTCGAGAGTTTTGAGTAAAGACATCAAGGTTCTGAAACTAGTGAAAAAGTGTTTGGAAAAGAATGCATTTTCATCAGAATATTACTACGGTGCCTAAGTGACAAGATTTCCGAGTGTTTTATGTATTTGTTATATGCCTGGTACGACCTTGCACATGAAACCACATTCAGTGAGCAGCACCTCACTCTTACCTGTGCATTAAGTCTGCAGTTTCAGCTCCTCACGTGTGATTTCCTACAGATAGGATAGGTTGGTGACCCATGATAACTTTTACTTAGTGATAGATTTTGCCGGTCCACCAGTAAAATACCGGGTATGCCAGATGGCCTGACTGAGGGGAGCCCCCAACCGATCAACATTTTTTACAAATCGATAACACATTTTTCCGGGGAACCCCCATCCCTTGTTGAAAATTTTTACGAGCATCAATGATCATGCAACATTTACCAAGGGGACACCCCGGTCGGCAGTTTTTACCAATGACCGACAATCATACTAAAGTTGCCGAGCGGGAAGCTCCCTGATAGCGCATCAGTCCCTCAGAATGTCTCGGCACGGTGCTGATTGGGACAGCCACGAGCACTTGCCCCCAGGAAGGCTTATCGGCTTTCACAGCCCAGCATTCCGGCAGCCCGGCCACATGGCAGCCAACAATGCATCACCGAGGCCTCTAAAACCCCGATTAACAGATCAGCCTCTGAAAACAGAACCACAGTGATGCAATCCTGCAGGAATGCCTCTCAGGCACACGGATACGCTCTTAACGAAACCAAAACCGGGCCTTTTCCATCACTAATTATTTTATCATTTTCCAGTCACTTAAAATGTATGTATAATTAAATCACACCTGTCTTGTCTTGCAACGCTTTTTACAGAATGTAGTCAGAAATTTCAGAATGGACACAGATATTTGTGCTACTTTGCATTGTTCATGAAATTTTCCATAATCATCTGGTCTGTATTAGTGGTTATGATCTGGGATAGATAATGACCATTTTTATGAGGCAGTGCTTTGGTTCTTTATATATGCACTGGTTGTGGTCATCGGTGTATAGCAGCTTATACCAGCTTGGCGGTCTGGTAGGGTTGAAACCAGTGTTGAATAGATAATGCCCTTACCAGCCATGGTTGACCCTGTGCAGTCAATGGCTGTCATCTGGCTTTGAATTTCTCAGGACTATTCAGTGTGGACTGTGCTGTTCCAGATTGGCAGTCTCTTCATTTTCCACCATTACACTCCCTATTATCTTAACATTGTAATCACCAGGATCCTGACAAAACTCCAACCACATGAATCCGATTAAATCTCAGAGCACACATTTTAACCAATAACAGGGAAAAGGGATGTTCGGCTGGTCAGTGCGTGTTAGAAAAACAACACATCATGTTTCTTTTTTATTTTATTGATCTACAAAAGCACAAACAGCAGATAGGAAATGCTACTCTTAGTAAAGGCACAAACTTCACAGCTCTTCGGAATACTGCTGTCATGTAATCAGCTGAGCGTATATTAGAGGTATTATGGTAAGTGTTACTAAGCCATGCTGCCCAAACCCATCCTACATTTCTGTGTCGTATGACCCTTCCTACCCCTCCCCTATTCTGCTAAAAGGCATCGTTTTCCTGTTTATGCTTGTCAGTTTGTGTGTGTGTCTTCTTTTTTGAAAGTCTACAAAGCCGTTTCTTTTCTCTCATCTGGTGGCTATGCCCCTCTGCTTTGGCTTTGTTAAGTGTCATCCTCCTCCGCCTTCTTTGCTGGTTCTGCTGAAGCCTCATTCCAGGTCATCGTGGTTCGATTCATTCACCACCTGCACACAACAGACATCAGAGCATCAGAGAATCAGGCATTGAATTCTAACCAAAATCATGCGATTGTCTTCCAGCTTCACAAAGTAGCGCATAAGCGTAGTGATCTGTTTTGCTATTCATATTTTTAACTATTAAATAACAACACACCTAAACATAATTAATGGCAAGAGAGTTACCAAACTCCTGAGACTTCTGAGATCTTGTAAACATCTAGAAGCTCTCTTAGAAACTTCTGGAGCACGTTACCAGGTCTTCTCTGGCAATCTTCAAAACGAGTCCATCGGAACACTTACGTGTCCATCCCTAGTCTCGATGGTCTTTATGAGGACCTTCTTCGTCATGTTCTCAACCATCGGCCTGGCCTCCATCATGGATTCTGTAAAGACAGCAGAAGGTCATCAGATAAGAAATGAAGCCACACTGTGTGATATCAACTGCTCTCGGCACAGTTCTCAAGGACCTTATGACTTTCAGCCACTGAAAACTGATCCCACGAGACATGTTCATCTTGAACTATTGTACTGTAAGTCCCTTTATCATGGTTAAATTTTCACTCCATCATCTAAGCCTTTTTAAGCCTCTTCCAATGCGAAATTCCAGTGTCGTAGTAATTAAATTCATTTGATCACATAGTGACATTCGCTAACTCACCTCTCAGATTTAGAGATGAGAAGCTGGGAAGTGGGGTAGAGATCCTAGGAACACAGAGGAAAAAGCTTGACCATCTCCACCAAAGACTAGCAGATCTAACCTGAGGAACACATCTGATGGGGTCAGGCGGTGGACCCTGACCACAAAACTACTGTATTTCCTGGCCTTAGTACAAAGCTATCATTTCCTTTTATGGGCAGAAATGAAAATATTACCTTTTCAAAACAAAACATTCTCATGTTCGTTTTGTTAACAACAAGGCTTTGTTGTTTAGATGAAATCTGTGGAATCTGAGTCGTTCCGACCCATTTTGTTTAAATCCTATAACCGGATTGTGTCCACAACAGGCATCACAGTGCAAAGACTTCGCTCACGAGGAGATCCCGTGGTCTTTTCGTACCGGCTCTCCTCCCCTTCCAGCAGCTTCCTGTAGGTGGCGATCTCGATGTCCAGCGCCATCTTGACGTTGAGCAGGTCCTGGTACTCGCGCAGGTGGCGCGCCATCTCGGCCTTCATGCCGCCTATCTCCTCCTCCAGACGGGCGATGCTGTCCTGGGAGTTAGAGGCCTCCAGGGAGAAGTTCTCCTCCATCTCCCTCATTTGCCGCTCCAGGGACTCATTCTGCGGTCAGGGTGGAGGTGAGAAGACGTGATTCGGGGCCTCAAGTCATTCAGGAGGAGATACGGGACCAAGAATAAAGGAGGACAGGTGCAGAGTAGTGTAGGGCACTGTGAAGGATCCAACTGAGTACAGACTGAAGTGACAGGAAGTATGAGTTTAGCGATACAAAGTAACAGGAAGTCAGAGGGAAATGGGCAGGTAACACAAAAAGACAGGGAAGGCTGTGGTGACAGGAAGTAAGATTTTAGTGATACGAATTAACAGGAAGTGAAAGGGAAAGATGCAGATAACGCACCAAGACGGGTAGGCTTGCCTTTCTGGGGAAGTGCTAACAGTGTTTTGAGAAGAAGCAGCACAGGTCTGATGGCAGAGAAGTACCTGGAAGTTTCTGGAGCGAAGCCGGGGTTAACGCAGGCTGGCAGGGGCACTCACCGTGCCCTTGAGGGCATCCACCTCACAGGTGAGGGCCTGCACCTGCCGCCGGTAGTCGTTGGCATCCTGCTTGGCCTGCCGGAGGGCTTCCTGATTACGGGCTGCTGCCTCGGTAAGGTCGGAGAACTGAAAGAGTGGTAGGGGGCCGATTTAAGTTGCTGAAGCACCTGGGTGAAGGGTAGATGGATGGATGGATGGATGGATGCAAGGGCTTAGGAGACTGATCTAGGGGTGGGGCACAACTTAAGTTGATTTATTGTGACTTCCTAAGCAAGTGTTTGGAGTGTGGAGGTTGGCCTGGTTTGCCAGGTACTGGAATGGTATCATGCAGCAGAGGCTGCGCTCACCTTTGACTTGTACCACTCCTCAGACTCCTGGAGGTTTCGGGCGGCCAGATTCTCGTACTGCACCCGGACGTCGCGCAGGGCGGCCGTCAGGTCCGGCTTGGCCACCTCCATCTCCACCTGCACGTGCTGCTCCTGCATCTGGGTCTGCAGCTCAGCCAGCTCCTGGCAGGGGGTGATGGGAGAGTGGGGAGGGGGGTCAGTCCTGCCCTCTGAGCAGGTCACCATGATGGGTTGGTGGGCATGGCCTAGGTGGAGTTGGGGGAGGAGTCTGGTGCAGAGCAAGTAGCGGGGCTGTAGCCAACCTCCTCATGAAGCTTCTTCAGGAAGGCGATCTCATCCTCCAGGGACTCCACCTTCCTCTCCAGGTCCAGGCGGGCCAGAGAGGCGTTGTCCACATCCTGAGTGACAAAGGTGTGTTTCCTCGTTTAGACTGGCTGGATAACTGGACTCACTGAATTCACTCAGAATGGGTGTAATTCATTTGTCACACGCATACGTTCACAAACCAGGGGCTATGCAGCTGCTGGACACCATGGGTGCTCTGTTAGGCTTCCTGTCCAGTCAGCTGTAGCCCGTATTCACTAACCCCCCCCCCACTGTCTGCAGCTAAGCCTCACAGCTTTCGGTGACAAAGACCACAGCTGGTCACTGTCGACTCAAACAACAGCCTGCTTTATCCTCCTGCCCCCTAACCAAGAAGCTTCCCCTTTGCAAACAAGTGGCCTGTTCAGCTTTGACACCCCCCCTCCAGGGCTCCCTGCGGTACGGATCTGTACCAGGCCATGGCTGCAGCTGTTCGACCTCAGGGAAGACTGCAGGAGCGGAGAGCTAACAGGATGCTGGCGCGTCGCTCCCTCCTGTCTGCCGGCTGACGCGCATCTGGGCGGCTCGATCCGCTCGTCCAAGCCCGTCAGCGCGCATGCGCACTCGTTAGACTAACGCCACGGCACGGTCTGTCCGAGACCCGTGCGCTGCGCTTCCCCCATAATGTTACTTTTAATTGTAAATGTGTGAATTTTTACAGTCAGTAGTTACAGTCTTATGGACGGGTATTGTTGCATGACATTCCATGCCAGTGTCATTAAACTTTCCTGCTGTCTCAGGAACTACTATGAAACAAAAAATTAAAAGTCGGATTTTTTCTCAGTACGTCTGTCCGTATAAAAGGGACGGAGCCGATAAGGCAGCTTCCCAATAATAGTAAAATATTTTCAGTAAAAAATATTGTATTTATGTTACATTCTACCTGCATTAGTTAGAATCAAACGACGCGCATTTAAGTAGGTGTGTATTGTAAGTGATTGCCGCCAGTATTAGCGCTTAGTACAAGCGCCCAGGGACAACTCTGTTGTAATGGGCGCTACAGTATATAAAAATAAACTGAATTGAATATTACCGCAGTTCTACAGTCTGCCTGAAAAACATTATTGTGTTTTGATTATGATTATGTGTATCTCTTTCTGGAGGAGCTATAGAAGCATCTCTATTAGTTTTTAAGGACGCAAGGCGGTACCTGTCTGAAGCTCTGCAGGTTTATTTCGGCTTCTTCCCGCTGAAGCGCTTCGTCCCGCAGCCTGCGGGGGAGAGAGGCGGCGTAAGCCCGACTTTGTGGTCCCAGCCCGAGCGTGCGCGTCGGTTCCGGGGAAAGTCTGCAGAAGTTACGCCTAGGGGACGTGCCAGGCGCCGCGCAACAGAAAGGCAGACCGGGGCTTATGCGCTAAAACAGCCAGGGCAGGCATCCCAGTTCCGCATGTGCTGCACGGAAGCAGGTGCGCACCAGGATCTAAGCTCGCCGTTTATATTTAATACACGGTGTTGGTCGTGCAAACTTTTTCCTGTATCGTAACATATTTTTCGTTGCTCCTTCCATATGCCTACTACTATAATAATAATAATAATAATGATCATCATCATCATCACTATAATAATAGTAATAATGATAAGGATGATAATAATAATAATGATGATCATCACTATAATAATAGTAATAATGATAAGGATGATAATAATAATAATAATAATAATAATGATCATCATCACTATAATAATAGTAATAATGATAATGATCATAATAAAAATAATAATAATGATCATGATGAGCGTTCTCCACGTACTTGTCCCGCAGCCGCTCCACGTCGCCCACCAGGTTGTCCCGGTCCACCTCCACCCGGGCTTTCTCGTTGCCCAGCTGGTCCAGCTGGCGCCGCAGCTCCCGCACCTCCTCCTCGTACAGGTCCCCGATGCGCGTCGTGCCGCGGCCCTTCAGCTGCTCCAGCTCCGTCGCCAGCCCCTTGTTCTGCTGCTCCAGGAAGCGCACCTTCTCGATGTAGCTGGCGAAGCGGTCGTTGAGCTGCTGCATCTCCGCCTTCTCGTTGGTGCGGTTGGCCTTGAACTCGGTGTTGATGGCATCGGACAGGGCGAAGTCCACCGCGTCCGAGGACAGCCGGGGCACCGGGGCGCTGCTGCGCACCCGGTAGGCTTTGGTGGCATAGGTGGATGGGGCCGAGGAGACGCTGTAGGTGAGCCGTGATCGCGCCGGGCTGGGGTACTGCCGGCTTGAGTAGGTGGATCGAGCCACCGCGGGTCTTTCCTCACCGAACATCCTTTTATAAGATGATGGGTACTGCTTGGTCCATGTTTTCGTGCTCATCTTGTACTCCTTTGGTGTAGACTAACTTATTACTGTTTATTTCCCTTCCTCCCCAGTGCACCAGCAGACTGGTCCCCAACGAGAATGGAAAGTTCGGCTGGACTGGGTTATATAGGGCGCTCCGTATGCAAATCGCATAACGGTGCTGCTCCGCACGCCGTGATTATAATGGGCGTTCCCGGCACCGCTCGCCAAAAGTTTCTTTCAGTTTAGCAGAGAGGGAATGCGTGCCAGAAACGCAACACACACACACGCACACACGCACGCACGCACACACACACACACACACACACACACGCACGCACGCACGCACGCACGCACACACACACACACACAAAATCTAAACACACGTTTAACTCGCTCATCTATTTGTGATGCATTTTCACAAAATTTTAGTTACATTATGGATGTATAAGTTTTAAACGTTATTGTCCCCGTCATTCTCCCCCATCACTGCGCGCTCGTGACACTGCCTGCTTTAAGGGGGTGCAGCTACGTCACTCTGAAGGCTCGTTATTTACGGTTGCTATGGTTACGTGAATAAACAGCAGGGTTCGGGGGCGTCGTAACTTTTTCATTTCTTTGAGCTGCATCTGATTACCTCTCACTGCGGAGGGAAACACTTTCGGGTCTCTTGACAACACTTTCATACAACAGAGGCTCTACTGAAGTCACTGACAAGCAACGTAGGAATTCCCCAGTTAAAATACATTATATTGTCCAATATATTTCAAATACACGTTTAGAATCACATTAATTACAGAGTATAATATTAGCCTACGTTCCACAAATACATAATGCATTACTACACGAGCAGACCTACTTAAGTCACATCCATACATTTCCAGAATGCAGAGTTTTTTAGGTGTAATCTCTTATAAAGCAATGATACATTGCATTCCCTGTATCTTTAAGACACTGACACACAACAAACATGCAAAAACTTATGCAGCATACAAAACGTGTGGAATGCCCACATTGTGTTTAAAACCGATTTAAATTAGGACAATGAGAACAGGTCTTACTTTAAACAATACATTTAATCTACGAAAAAAAACATGCCTTCTCGTATTTGATACAAATGCATAATAAAATGCAGATCGATAAGTTTAAAAGGGCTATACGGTATCCGGAACGTTTCTTCGGCGGCGTTTGGAGCAGGCGGACTGTAACACAGAGTGTCACACGTGCTGGTGTTTACGTTCCACCCGGAATCTCATGCTGTCCCGCGGACATGAGTACGCTACGAGTTTTAGAGTTATACAGTGGCATCGGGGGCATGCATTATGCATTGAAAGGTAAGGCATTTCGTGCGACAGTCAAGTAAAGCCAAAAGAGAACACGTAGCTGTTACATATCCCAGCCAACATATTGTTAGCCATGCTCAGCGTTATACTTACGACATTAATCTCGAAAATCCCTCGTACAATAACTTTATATTAATATATGGCTTGTATTTGTAAATACTCAGCTGGGTCAGACTGGATTAATGGATTGTAGTGTTTCATTTGATCGCTTTATCTAACGCTGGTCGGTATTTATTATTCAGGGATTTTGATTTATATGCCTATTTACTCGTTAACGTTTAATAAATGCTTGCGAAAAAAAGATCATTGAACCCTCAGAAATGTGTTTGTGCTTACAATGTCCTATTTAAGCCAGAGTGAAAGGCAACACTCTTATCTCCTATTATAACTACCAGTACCCCTATCCCCTGGAGGTAGACTGTCCCCCTCTCGCCGGTGATATAATGTGAGTCCATGTCGGTATTCCGATAAACCTTCTGCCCAACAGGGGTCATCCTTTACATGCCGGTTTCCTCTAAATCTTCGAAGATGTGGCAGGGTGCCTAGGCGGGGGAGTGTCGCCGTGCACCCGCTGTTGGCCTTTAGAGCCCTGGGTCTGCCATTAACTCGGTTTAACGACCCGCCTTGTCACTGAAAGGGAGCAGCGATCGCAACCAGCGGTGAAAAATGGCACATCACCTTCGGATAAACTGTTAGACTCACCCCTGTAAATGTAAAGGCATGCACCCTTCCTGCTCCATGACAGGCATCCCGACTTTTAGTGTACATTGTTTTATTGGTGCACGTGTGTATGAGAGTCTCTCATGCAACTAAACTGTCTGTCTTGTCAGAGAGTGGCATTCCTGCAGAAGTGGTGGCTGCTGTGGACGTTAACACTGCTGCCAATGAGGTCTACAGGCACAACTTCCCCAGCACCCCCCTGTGGTCCAAGACCATCGAGGTGAGCCCCCCACTGTCCTCCTCTCACCACCTGCTATCATAACAGTGAGCACTGAAAAATCATGGCAGGATAAAACCAATGTCTCCCTGACCATTAGAAAGCATTAGTAAGGGGAATTAACCAATGAGTGTGCATCAGACAGACGTGCGACAAGTAGGGCGGGGACAGCTCATTAGCTGCGATCCGGCTCATGCCACATGACCTGTCATGGGTTCTTACAGCTTTAACAAGGAGATTCCCCTCATGGAGAGACTGGCTAGTGTTAACTAGGGCCGAGGGTCACCCGCTTCGTCAGCAGGCAGGCTGGTTAACGAGCACTGGAGGGCTTTGGAGGTGCAGTGTAGAATGTCACAGTGGTGTGAGGTCTCCTGGTGGCAGGAGGGCACTACTACAGGAAGCCAAGAGAACCTGCTGCTATTTTTATGTACTGTTCACGTTTTGCACTCTGAATCTGAGTAAATTATGGAGGGATGTGACCTGCCTGTAGTCAGATGTTGATTCAACTTAAGCATGCAGCTGGGTACTGTGGAGCCTAAAACTGGTAAAACTAAGGTGTACCTCGTGCCCAGAACATCTCCTATTCCTCCCTGCACACGGGTCACATGGTTCAAGGAGATCCAGGTTGTCCTTTGTGGGGTGATATTGGGCTCAGGGTCAGGAGACTGGCCTCCCCTGGCAGTTTCCATTCAGCGCTGCCCGATTCTGGTACTGGTGCTGACCCCCACCCCCCTCCCAGTGGTAGAGATGTATAATCCTGCCTTGTGTGTGTGAGATGTGGTGCTGTAGGCCCAGCTGTCCTTATTACCGGCTCCCATGTGTATGTGTTGGCCATGTTGTCTGCCTTCAGTGTATAACGCTGGATGATTTCGACCGTCTGGGATTCGACATGATTTTGATGAGCCCCCCCTGCCAGCCCTTCACCAGGTGAGCCATGTGTGTGCGTGTGCATGTGTGCGTGTGCATGTGTGTGTGTGTGTATGCGTGTGCGTGTGCATGTGTGTGTGTCTGTGTGTGTGCAGTATTTCAGATCTGACGTGTTAGCCATCAGATAACTTTAACTTTCACGTAGCGCCGAGCATCGGATCCAGCCAATCGGTTACTTATACCCGGTTAATTATGTGGGCCGGACTTTTGCCCTTTTGCATGGCTACTGGAGCGGTTAAGCCACTGGGATGTTGTTCTTCACACATTTACTTCACGCCTGGTGCGGATAAAACATGGATCTTTATTCTAAAAAGGCCTACAGTGTATTAACACTGTTTCCTAATTAGGTTCGTAATTATAATTTCGACAGCTGAAGTTGATAATGTTTGCTTCCACTTGACCAGTAAATGTCGTTGTTAATACTCACATTAATTGCACTTAATAATTACTAAATGGGGAGTTTTAGAGTTTGCTACTTCCAAACTCTACCCTGTAGCAGTAAAGACTAAGAGACCTTATTAGACTAGACCTCGAGCAATAAATGTCTGCCTGCTGTGCTGAAGTGGTTGGAAAATGAAACTGAACCACTGGCCAAAATAATGTTTGAGCTTTCATGCCTATGTATGTACATTCCATCTGTAAGAGCAGAGTGTGGTGGCTGAAGTAGCAGAGCAATTGCACGGCTGTATGTAAAATATTGCAATCCGCACGACATAAAGGGAGACGTATTACAGTTCAAAAGAGGACATATTATTGGTGCACGTGTATGACCAGGACGGCGAGTCTTTGTGACGGGGCTGTGCTGTCAGTGTGTATGTCTCGTTTTGTGTGGTGCAGAATTGGGCTGCAGGGCGATGTGTATGTCTCGTTTTGTGTGGTGCAGAATTGGGCTGCAGGGCGATGTGGCCGACCCCCGCACAAAGAGCTTCCTCCACATCCTCCACGTCCTGCCCCGGTGAGAAGTGAAAACAAGCTGACCTGCTCTCCCCGGCGTCCGGCCCCATCCTGCAGCCGCCAGAAGTGTTTAATCACTCAGGGTTCATTTAAGGGTGTCATTTGTTTGGGTGTTGGCCCCCTGGTGGGGGTGTGGCTTGTGTGAGTGAGACCTCCCTCTCCATCTCTCCACCCATAGGCTGGCCAAGCCTCCCCGGTTCCTCCTGCTCGAGAACGTCAAGGGCTTTGAGACTTCCTCCGCCAGGTAACCTCAGAGATGGGGGCATTCATCCTGCTTTCTACGATCACCCCCCCCCCCTGCTGTGGCTGCTTCACATGGGAGCTGTCGCCTGTGTTGTACAACCCCCCCCCCCCCCCCCCCCCCCCCTCCCCCCCCCCCACTTCGGCCGCCCCCCCCCCTCCCTTCCCCCTGTTCCCGCACCGCATGTTGGTGGGGCCCCCCGGACGGGGTCCCC
>JAODKM010000075.1:17034796-17054871 GCA_026780845.1 Petrocephalus sullivani
ACAGACAGCGGGAGCGGGCGGGATTGGACAGAAATATTGCGGGTGCGGGCGGGATTGGATAGAGACAGACAGCGGGAACGGGCGGGATTGGACAGAAATACTGCGGGTGCGGGCGGTAATGGTCAGAAATTCTGCGGGAGCGGGATGAAAAAAACAGTCCCGCGCAGGGCTCTACTTTACAGTGCTTCAATATTCCTTCCAATGTAGTCAGTTGAGCAGTGCTGGACCTGCAGGCACTGGTTCCTTTAAGTATAAATGGTATTTAAGATGTCCTGCTTCTGTGTACTACCTCATTGAGTTTCCAGTTCTCTGATCTATGGACTGCTTCCTTCCACCCAGATCCGTGATGGCCTGCTACCCGAAGACCCAGTTCTGGGGAAGTACTGCAGCACAGGCTCCCCAGCCCCGCTGGTGACCACTGGGCCACTGGCCTGGATCCACTTCCACTCGGACTTCGCCGTGTCGGACCGTGGCTTCCACATCACCTACACAACCTCTCCGTGTGAGTAATCCCTGGATTTGGGCAGGCGAATAAACTCAGGGTAACGCATCATTGGCTCTTGCAGCTGTCAGATCAGCGAAGATCCCGCCCCTCTGATCCACAAGGAGCGTATCATTGGACAGTTTCTGGTAACTCCTCTTCCTGTTGATTTAATCTAATTTCAAGTGCAGCACAACACAAAAATGGGTGCCATGCTATTCTAACACTTTCTGGAGATATCTGTGAAAGGTTTAATAGTGTAATCTGCATTTTGGAGGTCATGTATTTATTTCCTGAATCTGATTCTAAATATACCTGTCAGTGAAGTCAGAGGAACACCTGTTTCTAGAGACATTGTACTCTTGGACCAGAAGATTTATTACTTCAGGGAAGAATGTGAATTTGTACCAACACAGACACTGTCTGTTTTTGCTGTTCAAATATTTGGGTCCCTTGGCCAAATTAGGAAGTTTGTTTTGCACAAAAAGTTCCCTGCCATGCAACTTAAATTTGATCCAAGTCAAAGCCACCTCTGATCACTGAGACAAATAAAATCTTATAACACGGGCAGGTACAGATATTCCAGAGCTGTCCGTAATAACCAGTCACTGCTGGTGTGCATTCACACAACAGTGCTTTTTGTAAGCAGTGTGATTTCAATGCAGTCTTTAAAAGCAGTGGAATTACATTACAATGGGAGCAATGATTGTAGTGTAATACAATGGCTAGCGACTCGGCGTCCTGTCTGATGCAGCTGAGTTTGGTGCTTTCCTGGCCTTGTTTCATTTCAAGCCCCATTACGAAGTTTATTTTAGAAACTCAGTGTTATCTAGAATAATTGGTCTGCCTTATATTAGTAGCCACTCCGATGGTTCAGTACCCATTCTCCTTACCTCACGGTCTAAGTTTTCACTTAACCTTTTAAAATAGCAGCGTCCAGAGCAGCTGTGTGATGTTCCAAGGCCTCTAGCAGAAAATGCCGAACTCCTATAAAAGGAATTGTTGTTGTACCACTTACTGAAGTTCCAAATGGGGAATTCTTGAGCACTATGCTGCATGTAAAGATCTCTAGAAATCATGTTGCCCCTGGATTTATGATGGATGGTGACCCCCCCCAAAACCAGGTTTTATGTGTATTGGCTTTATTCTGGCAGCGGATCCTGGCTGTGGGGGCACCTACACAGACAGTGAGGGTGTGATCATCTCGCCAAACTGGCCCAACAACTATGCCCACAGCCGGCAGTGTATCTACATCATCCGGCAGCCCCCGGACGAAGCCATCGCTCTCAACTTCACCCACCTGGACCTGGAGAGCCATGGAGACTGCCTCTTTGACTTTGTGGAGGTGGGTGAGGGTGAGGCCTTTGTTCCTGACGGGGGAGAGTCTTATGGTCTTTGTGGTGGGGTGGAGCGAGGTTTCTTTCAATGACATTATGGTGATGAGACTTACATTCCTTTTTGCAAAGTCTTACTTCAAGTAGACCTTTTGAGGAAGCTGGTCACCTATTTATAGTGTATGTTTTTGAAAGAATTTGTCCAGATATAAAATCCAGCTCCAAAAATCAAAAAAACCTTCAAAAACCTTCTGGCCATTTTAGAAATCGCCATTCAGAGCCACGTCCCTCCATTTTTAGAAGAGTTATACTTCAGAATAACTTCCAGTTACAGTCCTTCCTTGATTCTGGTCAACAGTGAAGCCCCCTCTGGCTTAGCAGTGTGATACCCCCCCAACCCAAACCCACCCACACGCATGCCTCACCCCATCCGAGGAATGCATGAATATTAGCTTGGTGACTCAAGCTGGTGTGATTTGTCAAGCTCCTTCCCGTGTAATGCAATGAGTCTCCTAGCAATTCTGGGGCCGCACGTCCTTTCCTGTAACCCTGCCGCCGCAGTCGGGAGGCCCAGCCTGTGTTGGCCTGTACAGTCGGTCTGTGTCCTGGGGCCGCACGTCCTTTCCTGTAAACCTGCCGCGGCAGTCGGGAGGCCCAGCCTGTGTTGGCCTGCACAGTCGGTCTTGGTCCTGGGGCCGCACGTTCTTTCCTGTAAACCTGCCGCGGCAGTCGGGAGGCCCAGCCTGTGTCGGCCTGCACAGACGGTCTTTGTCCTGGGGCCGCACGTCCTTTCCTGTAAACCTGCTGCCGCAGTCAGGGGCCCAGCCTGTGTCGGCCTGCACAGACGGTGTTGGTCCTGGGGCCGCACGTCCCTGAGCAAGGTGGTGGTAACCTGCCTCTGAGGGCCTTGCTGCCTCAGATCACCCCTATCCTGCCCAACTCTTTTAGCCTTCAGCCATCATGAAGGCCACAGGAATAAGTCATTAAAGCTCAGGCTGAGCTGTATATTAATTAGTGAGTGTTCTGCACAGTTATGCACTACTGTACAACTGAACATGGTTGTTTTGAACTGAACTCTCAAATGACTGAAAACATTGCAGGACAAATACAACTGTTCTTAATAATGGTAATTATAATAAACATTTGTTTTTCTTGAACAATATACATTTAAAATGCATTTCAGTTGTTCAAACCAGGGGCTGGCAACCCAGATTCTGGAGAGCCAGTTTCCAGCAGGTTTTCCATCCTACCTGATGAGTTTCTCATGAGTATCTGCCTGATATCATGTGTGGTTCAGAGACCAGGTAGGATGGTAACCCTGCTGGATGCCAGCACTCCATGGCCCAGGGTTGACTCCTGGCTTAAGCAGTAAAATAAGTATAAAAAGAGAGCTGGAGGGAGAATGGACAGAACAAGTAAGAGAGGCAGATGGTGGGGTGTCCGAGTCTGTGGTGCTGACTGCTGTGGCATTTTACATCCTCCTCCCGCTCCCAAATGCACTATACTGGCTTGTCAGCCGTGCCCGTCGTGGTCCCGCAGAAGGTGTTATGTGGATATCCTTAGCGTCCTACCAGTGCCAGTATCAGCGGCACATGTCTGTCTGGATATTCCAGATGACAAGTGTGTAACTTAGTCACACAAAAGGAAACAGTTCATACTGTATGTTTTCATATGTAACTACAATAGGCAATAACTCAACTCAATAGGCAATATTACCGGGAGACCAGTGGGTGCAATTGAATATGTAAACATATCATGATATGGCAGTTTGTATCAGCTGTGTGCTGAGATTTTGTTCATGAAAGGCTCTGTTTGTGATGGCTGGAGTGGATTGGTTAGTTAATTGCTTATGGTGCCTATTTTCCTGCTACTGTACAGTTGTAATGTCAGGTTTAAGGATTTGTATTTGGCTGCACAGTGTGTATAAGGTTATGCAATGCATGCCTGTGAAGCTCAGTTTGGCATTGCCTGTAATGAATGACTGGTCAGGTTTTCTCACATTGCAGCCCCTGGAAGACAAGCATGGGGTCACCTGTGGTCGACATCCATGTTATTATAGCCTCATGCTATTAAAGCTTTTTACAGATCTTGTACTCATCTATTACGTGACCCCCTCCCCCCCATTCCAGGTGCGGGACGGCCTGACTGAGACTGATGCTCTGATTGGCAAGTACTGTGGCTCCGTCCTGCCCGCCCCCATCACCTCCAGCTCCAATAGTCTCTGGCTTCGCTTCAAGTCTGACAATTCCGTGAGCCGCGCCGGGTTCCGGGCCATCTACCAAGTCGGTGAGAGCGCGCAGATTCCCGACATCCGTGGTGTGGTGCCTGTTAGTTTGGGCGAGGGGACAGTGTGTAACTGAAAGAGATCTCTGTGGGATCCTGTGGGAACTCAGACACATAAGCCCAATCCACAGCTTTCACCTTAAACATGCCTAGATTTCTTCCTACTCTGCCTAGGGTTCTTCCAGCTAGGGACTTTTCCCTTCCTGCTGAAGCCTCTGACTTGCTCACTATTGGCAGGAATAATGTAAATGGCTTTGAGACTGCGTAATGTGCTGTAAAATGTGCTGTTCAAATAAAATTGAATTTAATTGAACTGAATAGCTTTATAAAGATATCCAAAATATCTAAAATGTATGTTTTAAACACAGAATTAAGAATCATACACTACACTATTTTTATAGACTGTTGGGTCAGGTTTCCTGATTGGGTAGATGCTGTCCTGATTGGGTAGATGCTGTCATGTGATTAATTGCACTTGACTCCTCCCACCAGCCTGCGGTGGGGTGCTTTCGGGTTCGGGACAGTTCCGCACTCCCTACCACCCCAACTCGTACCCGCACGACAAAATGTGTGAGTGGGTGATCAACCAGCCACAGGGGTATGTGGTCACACTCACCTTCCTCGCCTTTGACGTGGAGGGCACCTCCCAGTGCAGCTTCGACTATGTGGAGGTAACTGGACACACTGCCTCCATTTCCTCACCCCCCACCCCTCGGAACAGGGTTGCATACAGGGGCAAAGCCATAGGGCCCCTCCGTATGAATTATGGTCCCTCTTATTCCCAGCATGTAACACAGTCCATGAAGTGGGTGGATACGTAAATATCAGTTAAGAGTTGATTAAAAAAATGAGATGGATGGATGGAAAAACAAAAAAATTATAAATAATAATAGTATATATAAAATATATGGAATGGCTTACTAGGTGGGTAGAGGAAGCTGGTGTAAACATGCTTTTAGGTTAAATTTGACAGATGGTAAAATTAGATTGAATGGCCTGTTTTTGTAAGGTCACGTTCATATGTTCTGTTGTCCATAGGTTAGAGATGGACCAACATCAAGCTCCACCCTGATTGGACGATACTGTGGCTCCCAGATGCCCCCAATGATTCAGTCCACTCAGAGATCCATGTATGTCCTCTTCCACACGGATGCGTCAGTCAGCAACCTTGGCTTCATCGCCGAGTATGGCGCCGCTGAGGAAGGTAGCCGTCTGTTCAACGTCACACCATAACTAACGTGTGTTAATGACAGTATGTCCGCATCAGTCTCTGTGTTGCCTCTGTGTCCCTGTGACGTGTCTCCTAGGCTGTGGCGACACTCTGAACGAGCCCTCGGGGACGATCACCAGCCCCGGACATCCCACCGAGTATCCCCATGGGGCGAACTGCACCTGGTACATCTCAGTCGCTCCTGGCAACATCATCCGACTCACCTTCACGTCCTTCAACCTGGAGTTCCATCATGACTGCATGTATGACTACGTTGAGGTGTACGATAATGGCACTGTGGAGACTGGGAACAAACTTGGCAGGTGACCATTCCCTGTTATTATGCAACATTTAGGTTGATTCAGTCCTTGTTGGTTTTGGGTAGCAACCAACCTACCAATAACCAAGGTGAATGGCTGAAACTTTGAGTTAACCTAGCATGACCTAAATGATGAGACACCCTGAGTAATATTTGCAGTTTCCTGTAAATTGTGATTAAGCTTCAACATGTCTAATACGAGAACTTTTTCGATGTCTCTGACTGGCAGATACTGTGGCCGCTCTGTCCCACCCTCGCTGACCAGCACGGACAACTTGTTAACCATCCTCTTCGTCTCAGACGTGAGCTTGGCTACCGAGGGTTTCTCAGCTGACTACGTGGCCATCAACGCCACCATGGGTACGGTTTGTATGGAGATAGTGTCAGCATCCCAGAAGCATCTGCTTTTTTTCTAGTTATATTTGAGTACCACTATTGCCTCACATCTCCAGCACTGGGGGGGGGGGTTTGAATCCCACCCCTTGATCTATTTTCATAATCTCTTTGTGTTTCTCAATATCAAGAGATCATCCTTGTGGTCTTGGCAAGAGTCTCGCTCTCTTGCCTCGTAAGAACAAACTTGGGGTTGTAGTGAATCATGGGATTGGTCTCCTTTAGGAAGGATGCAACTAATGTATCCTTGATATTTGGGGCAGAGCAAGAACAACATCCGGAGATTTTTACTGTCCTCTGAACTTCTGTTCTTGAGTATTGGAACTGGTCTTCAGCAATGGAAGAGGACATAAGACGGGTGCACAGGAACACAAATACCATCAAATACACATATTGAGAAACACCCCTTGTCTTTTGTGAAGTTCCTCCACTAATTTGAAGACATGCAGTTGGCTTATGGAATTGGCGTGGAATCAACAATAATGATGTGGTTGATTCAGGTACTTATGTGTAAAATGCAAATAACACTCTCCTTGTAACCACACTCTCCTGTCATCACAGACTGCAGTGAGGTCTTCACGTCCCCCACGGGGGTGTTGAGCTCCCCGAACTACCCCAGCTACTACCCCACCAGCCGGGACTGCATTTACAAGATTGTTGTTGAGGCCAACATGCAGATCAGGCTGAACTTCACTGACTTCGAGCTTGAGGGCCCCCCTCCTTCCTGCCATTTTGACTATGTGGAAATCAGGTAATAATGCACCCCCCCGACCTAAAGCTGGCAGCAGTGTTCTCCAAAATTTTGGTAATGGAAATGTGGCCATCTATAAACTCAGTGATGGCAATTAACACTTCCTCATTATTTTAATGCATGGAAAGGGTTATAGGAGATATTTATTAAGCTTCTTTGCAACCCTACCATCTCTGGGTGACCTGACAACAGCAATTAAAAGCATTGTCTCTTTAGCGCCACCTGTCTGGACATTCTAGTATTTTACCCAACATGTGGTATTTCTGTGTAAGTTACCCTTGGCTTTCTCCTATTTCCATAGCAGAGTATTCTAATGATGCAGACCCCTCCCTTTTCTTCTTGCAGAGATGGTGGCTACGAGACCTCCCCACTGATTGGCATATTTTGCGGGTCTCAGGCACCCCCGGTCCTGGTTTCCCATAGCAACAGGCTATGGATCAAGTTCCATTCAGACTTCATCGCCACCTTCAGGGGATTCACGGCACACTGGGATGGCACACAGACCGGTGCGTGCGTGTAAACTCTCAAAGGCACTGTGTGAATCAAGGGTGAATGTTTCTAGTGAATGTATCAAATGTATCAACTTCAGTCTTAGTCAGTCTTACCCAGGGTCATTCAACCTTTGCTCCACCTGCAAACCTGTCTGTTGGCTTTACAGGCTGCGGGGGCCTCTTGAGCACCAGCACAGGCAGCTTCTCTTCCCCCAACTACCCCCTGCCCTACCACCCCAACGCTGAGTGCTACTGGCACATCAAGGCCAGCAGTGGGAGCCGTATTCTTCTGGAGTTCGTGGACTTCCACCTCGAATCCAGTTCTACCTGCCAGTTTGACTACCTGGCCGTGAGTTCTAAGCCACCCCTTTTCTGCTCTTGTCTCTGACTTGAAAGTAAATGTGACAAGGTGATATATCGCCCTCTTAAGGTGTACGATGGGAACAGCACCAGTGCCCCTGCCTTGGCCCAGCTCTGTGGATCCACGCTGCCTGCCCCCATTAACTCCAGCCGCGAGCACATGTTCGTCAAGCTACGCACTGACTTCAGCGTCGGCGCTGGAGGCTTCCTGGCTTCCTACATGCACTGTGAGTAGCCGCCCAGGTCTACTGACTCTGCAGTAACTAATTGCTAGCCTAGGGCCTTACATAGGCCAGAGGAGCATTCCTCTCTATGCTGCTTCTATTCATCAGTCAATCCACTTACCTCAGTAAGGGTCATGGTGTTGACTGCCTCCAGTTAGACCAAATGATACTGTAGATCATAAAATATGTTTTTGATTACACAGATTGAGTTCCCTGATTTATTTAATCTTACACACCCAGTCTTCTGCATTGATTCACACGGCTAACACCCATCGCCCCAACTCTCCCTCAGACTTTTGAAATTTAATGAAAGTTTGTTAGATTGCATGAGGACTGAGTTTTGGTTCCCTTTGAGTCACGCTCCTCTGATCATTTCTTCCTTCTAGAGAGTTTGTTCCTTGCCACTCTTGCCTCTGGCTTGCTCACTAGGGGTTTTGGGCAGAGATAATATAAGCGCTTTGAGACTGTGTAAAGTTGTGAAAATGCCCTATACAAATAAAGTTGAATTGAAATGAATTGAAATTGAATCAATACCGTAACATTTAATAAGGAAGCCTGACTTTAGGTCATTGACAGTCTCACCTCAAAAGCAACAAAAACTGGGAAATATGACCTTTGGAAATTTGCTCTATGGTTGCTCCAGGGATTGACTAACCCTGCCCTCTATATTGTATGTCACTTTGGATATAAGCATGTGCTAGACAGCTCAAATGTGCGCTATCATATTGCAGATTGTCATGGGATAGTCATAGCCAGTCAGAGCAGGGGAGTCCTGGAAAGCCCCGAGTACCCCAACACCTACCCCCATCTGGCCCAATGCAGCTGGACAATCCACACCACCATGGGTAACACCATCAACTACACCTTCACGGCCTTCGACCTGGAAACCACCTCCATCTCCTGTGCCTTTGACTACATCAAGGTGAGATGGGTGTAAGATGGCTGGGGGCCGAGACACAGGTGACTGAATGAGCCTGATATCACCTAACCCCAGGGTGTCCACCTCCCACCCCCCACATTATTTTTTTCACTTTTATAATAAGCTAGATCCTTCAAACATGGATGCTCTGTAGTCACGTACTCGGTGTGTTTGCCTTTTCCCCTTACTATAGTATAGCTGCTCTCATTGTGACAAAGTTTCCTCAGGGGTGAAACTTGGAACAGCATATTTGTGATTGGAGGTGGGGTACTACTAGGATTTTTTTAAGGTGGGGGGGCATAAGAGGGGCCATAAGTCCTGGGGCCAATCAGCTTTTAGCTGGGACCATTGCTCCTGCCCCTATATTTGTCCCTTGATTGAAGGATGAAAATGATCACATGTTTTAAGGTACCCCCGAGTAGCCAGAAACCATCCTAGAACCCCACATTATGGATTACTAGCAATCATTTCCCGTCAAAGGATGCCTTGGGACCTGGGTCACATCCCAGCATCGTGACGAAAAAAAGAAAAATCAGTCAGCAAACATCCTCCAGAAGTTTTCCCTCCCATTTTCATCCTTTTAAAATAAATGACGCCTGTTGTTTTTGGGTTGTTTTTGAATCGTGTCTATAAAACTAGTGCATTCAAAATTGCCATGATATCATCCTTTCTTTGGCGAGTGTTGGATGAAGTTTCATAGTTACAGCATCAGTTTACAGCACAGCTTTAGATAGCTTTGTAGGTTTAGCACTTTAAAAGCCATTAAGAGCAGAGTGACCCAGTGCAAAGTTTAGAGGAAATCAGAGGAAAAAAATGTCCTGCCAGAATGAGTAGATGATGTCATGTGTATTTCTGTAGTCATGGTTACAAGCGAAGCAGAACTGACCCCTCCTGTTCTGGATTGTTTCCCTGAGGCCCCATTGGCACTGATAGGAGACATCCCGTTCAGGGACAGTTACTCAGCAGCTTTGACTGCATCCCTCTCTGCACTGAGACCTTATCAAATCCGTAGCTTGTCCCTTTGCTGATGAATGAATTGTTGTCTTTCCAGCTGTATGACGGGCCAAACGAGCAGGCGCCTCTGATTGGTGCATTCTGTGGGAACACGCCCCCTCCCCCCCACACCACCACCAGCACTAGCTTGCACGTCGTTTTCCGCTCCGATTTCTCCATCGCCCATGGAGGCTTCCGGATGCTCTGGTATCAGAACGGTGAGATAACCTTTCTCTGCCTATTCCTCTGCTTAGTCTCTTCTTCAGCACAAACCACTCCTACTTTAATCATATTAGCCTCTTAAATAAAGTCGTACTTAGGCTGTTAATTAGCCTCGTAATTAGACTTGTATTTACCTTAAGCATATTACCATTTATATCTAGCCCACCATCCCTTATAACTCAGAACCTGCTTTCCAAATTGTGTGCAAGCATTGAAAGCGATGGGCATCAAAATCGCCTTTCACCTTTTCACCTTTTTCACTGTTCTGGTGGCCCTACACTCTTAAAACAAAAGGTTCCATATTGAACCTTTAAGAGTTCTATAGCTTGGTACATACGCATATAGAACCATTTTATGTATCCTCACATTCATGAAAAAGAACCTTTTCGAAGGCAATGGTTCTACTTCCTAGGGTTAGAACCCCTATGGTTCTATATAGCACCCCAAGAACCCTTTTTTCTAGGAGTGTAGGCCAGTCGTAAGAGCTGCTGAGTGAGCCTTGCACTCTGCTCTGTACATAAAGAGCTCGCTGTTTCCACTGGCCATCGCTTAATCCCTCTATTGGCCAGATATCCCGCAGAAACCCTCCAGCATCTTACGTGACACAGATGGAATGAGATGCCGAGGGCACCGCCCAGCCTGACGCCATGGTCAGTCAAAAACAGGAGTCCATGAGTCATGCAGGAACCCCCCCCCACCCCCCGTGGGCTGATTCCAGATGTTCCAGCTGTTGGCAGGAATGCCAGCCTCTCACACTCGAAATCCCTTCCTCTTCCTCTCTGCCTCGCTCAACAATAAGATCAAAAAGTTGGGGGCTTCTGTTTCTCGCCTGCAGCACCAAGACAGCCGAAGGTCAGCGTGGGGGGTGGGCTGGTCGGGGAAGGGGCTTTGGGAATCACTCCTGCACCAGGTGTATTACACTGGGGCTTCCTGACCATATTCCTATCAGACTGGCATATGTGTCTGTTTATCTGATATTTTTGGAACTGGTAATGGGAGAGAGGGTCTGATTACAATTGGGTTGGATGTTACCAGCTTGAACTGGTTAGTTTAAAGAGTTCAAGGTGACACTAAAGGCCTGTGAAGATGATAAAGTCCTGTAGAGGCTCTTCCAGGTCACCCTCTGCCCATAGAAGGTGAAAAAATGTCCCAGCTGCTATCCAGGCTCCGAGAAAATTAAACCCTATAGGGGACTTTAATGTGATTTCTCACCGTTTGCCATTTCAAGGACTGGATTAGCTGACACACAAAGGCAGGAAACACAAAAAAATGTTCAGGCATATCTTGTCTTAAAGTTGAAATGCGTCAAACGCACAGGAGTCCCAGGCTTTGCCTCCTCTGTGGGCTGTACTGGTGGTGTATGGGACAGGTCAGGGTCCTGGGCGGGGCGGAGCCCAAGTACTTACACACTGGATGCCTGCACTGCGTCGTCATGGTGACCCCAATTCAGCCTGTCAGGGCTGTGGTGAATACGCCTCTGTCTTTTTCTTTTTAATAACGACGTTATGTGAAACATTAGTTAGCCTAACCTAACCTTTTACATGGCCAGAGTAGCCTAGCCTACGCTTATATTTAACATGTGACATGCAATTATCTTTACTCCAGACGCTATACCAAGTGGCTGTTTTGGAAGGATTTTTACGGCTAATGACCGTTGTTTTGCCTTTCTGAATAATACGCTGCCTGCGCACCCTCCCCCGCCCTCCCTCGCCCTCCCTCGCCCCCGCTCGCCCTTCCTCACCCTCCCTCGCCCCCCTTGCCCTCCCTCGCCCCCCCTCGCCCTTCCTCGCCCTCCCTCATCCTTGTGCAGTGCAGTTCTTGCGCTTGTGCAGTTCATCAGTATCCCCTATCATGCTGATACTGAATGCTCTACTTCTCTCTTAACCACACACAGCAGACACTATTAATGACACATTCTAACCAAATTAAAATGCCCTTGGCCCTGAGACATTTTCAGCTGCTGATTTTTTTATTCAGGTGAATATTTGGCTTCAAATATTATTTTTAGCTCTTAAAAAGATGACCGAGGCCCAGACCTCAGTGAGCACATAGCTGGCTACGCTCCTGATCTGAAGTTTATGTATAAAGGCATTTTTCCAAGGTTAGTTGGTTGCCATGGTTTCATCTGTAACTGTTTTTGTTCCTCTTGAGTTTTTAAGTTCTTGAGCAACCAAACAGATGACTACTCAGTTTTTGTGTGTATCTGTGTGTGAGTGTGTGTGTGTATCTGTGTGTGTGTATCTGTGTGTGTGTATCTGTGTGTGTGTATCTGTGTGTGAGTGTCTGTGTGTGAGTATCTGTGTGTATCTGTGTGTGAGAGTATCTGTGTGTGTGTGTATCTGTGTGTGTGTGTATCTGTGTGTGTGTGTATCTGTGTGAATCTGTGTGTGAGTATGGGTTTATAGCCCTGCTTTGATCCAACGGTCCCAGTGTTTGTGGACTTCTTCCTATTATAGATAGATAGATGGATAGATAGATATTTAAAAAAAAATGAAAAAAATATGCGGGATATGAATTTTGTAAGAACTTTGGTCCAGGCTTAAACAGTGAACGATGCACTCTTTTGTATTCACTCTATGTCGCCCCCTATAGGCTGTGGTGGGGACCTTCATGGTCCCAGCGGCTCCTTCACCAGCCCTGGCTACCCCAACCGGTACCCAGAAAACCGTGAGTGCATCTGGTACCTCCAGACTGCCCCGGGCAGCAGCGTGCAGATAACCATCCACGAGTTTGATGTGGAGTACCACCCAGACTGCAGCTACGACCTGCTGGAGGTCAGTCTCCCTACATCCCGTCCCTTTCTTACTTATGATGAAGTCCATGGATGCCACAGACCCCCTGTGGCATTCAGAGGAACAAATCTGCTGCATGCTAAGGGTGATAGGGCTTGTCAGCTGATGGGGCCACAGGGGCCACAGGCACACTGGTCCCAGATGAAAGTTGATTGGCCCCCTGTCACTCACCAGTTCAAAAAATTGGGTAATGATAAGGTAGGTTTAAGTGGAGTAACCAAATTCCCCTAGGTGTGCATGTGTTAGTGACTGTCCATGTGTGAGTGTGCCCTGTCCTTCAGAACTAAAATGCAAGTCAGGCCTGCTAACTTGTGAATTGTAGTGATACTTTGCAGCTGCATGCTGGAAATTGATTTGCTTGGGGCCCATGAAACGTGGGGTTTATGCTTTAAAAGGCACAAGGAAGATGTTCTGCTCTGTGACCTTTGCGGTGCTGAAGTTTCTTCTGTTTTAATTACCTTGTGCCTCTTTTTTGCCCTCTTGGAGTTTCTAAAGTGGCCAAAACAGGATCAATACAACGGAAGGATGCTGTAGGATGCTTTCAGGAATCTCCCAAGTTAAACCCGAATGCGGTGCCTGGGCGGGACATTAATCACCACCCTACCCCATTCACACTGGAGGCATCTGCAGGCACTGAATTACCTTTCATAGTGTTGTCGTTTAAAAAAAACATTTCATACCTTTCTCTCCAGCCCGTGCTGTAGAACAGAAGTTGTAATTATATGGTAATTAACCTATGAGCTGGAAGTGGCTTTTCAAACATCTTGCAGCATCCTGATGAAGATTATAACTCAACTTAAGTGTAACTGATTGTTTCCAAACTCGAAACCCAACCAGAATGATATAAGATCTACACACACATACATAAATACAATTGTTTTCCTGTTTCCCCTCATTGTGCCCGTAATAGGAGGGTCATTGTGTCCTTTACCTTGGAATCTCTATCCTCTTATTGGCATCACAGGATGTTCTCACAGCTGGCGGGATCATAAACACTCTCACATCGACTGATGCCTAAACACTGCACTCACCCCAATGGCTCCTCTCAGAGAACGACACCACACTCACCCCAATGGCTCCTCTCAGAGACCGACACCACCACCGCACTCACCCCATTGGCTCCTCTCAGAGACTACCACCGCCACCGCACTCACCCCATTGGCTCCTCTCAGAGACCGACACCACCACCGCACTCACCCCATTGGCTCCTCTCAGAGACTACCACCGCCACATGCCGTTACTGTGATTCACTCCCTGACGAGAAGTTCCTGGGCTAGACCTCTGGGCCAAGTCAGTTATTAACTGCTATTTGTAGTGGTACAGATTCTAACACCATGTCCCAGAGTGTTCACAGTTCATTGCTGGAGTCTAAACCAGCATCATTGAATATCTGACAACAACATCTGTAGGATTACGGTGGAAATGCCATTCTGATCACTCTGCACATGTAGATGTTGGCATGCTCTTTGTCCTTTGTGTGTGTGTGTGTGTGTGTGTGTGTGTGTGTGTGCGGTTGTGGGCTGTAGGAGACCCCTTGACCGGCCTGCCACATGCCTCAGGATCAGAGCATGCATTGTTGCATGCATGCCTGCAGCTCATGTCGCAGGAATGCTGACTTCCACGGGAAGGTCAACGGGATCACCGAGGCAGAATAAGCCCCAATTGCCATTCAGAGACGGGGCTTTGCCCCTAACACTGATGCCGCTTGTTCTGATGAACCATATAGCTCTCTCCAAGTTCTGGTTTTTCTTTGTTGGGAGTGTTGGGTATCACAGCCGCTTTGCTGTGACTGGGAGTTCCTTAGTCATGTGACTGTCATCACCATTAGCCCTTGGGTTGTTGCTAATGAATGCTGATACAGTACAAACAGGATCCTTACCTCAGTTGACAAACCCCTCCCCCCACCTCGCAGGTATATGGCGGCCCCGACCTGACGGCCCCCCGGCTGGCCCAGCTGTGCACTACGCGCCCCCCCAGCAACCCCCTGCGTGTGTCCAGCACTGGGAACATGGTCACCATCCGCTTCAAGTCTGACGTCTATGTCAGCGGCCATGGCTTCAATGCCAGCTGGCAGGAGGTGCCAGGAGGTGAGCTCTGGGGTTACTCCCACTCCAAAGCCACACCTAAACTAGAGGCCACACCCAGCAGAAAGCCCCAGCCTCCAAAATACAGATAATAGGGACAGTTAATGCGCAGAGTTCTTGTTGAATAAGTTATTTTAACATCTCATATATTTAAAAAAAAAATGGATTTCTAAAATCTATCATGGGTTATCGCTCTTGTCTTCAGGTTGCGGTGGTATATTTAATGCCCCCAGTGGTGAAATTCACTCCCCCAATTTCCCAAACAACTACCCACACAATGTGGACTGCTCTTGGGTGATCAGTGTGGACCAGGGCCATCGCGTCCTCCTTAACTTCACTGTGCTGGAGGTGGAGGCACAATCCTCCTGCGAATGGGACTACGTAGCTGTGAGTTTGCCCGCTGCTGCTGGTCAAAGTGCAAAAAACTGCCTCATTGTATAACTACCTGGCTACGGAATGTCTAGACCCAGGATTATCATCATCTGAGAAGGGTTCCTAGCCCATCCTCACTTTCAATGTTCCTTCCCTGCCAGGTCCATGATGGCCCCAGTGCATCAGCACCACTCCTTGCACGTGTCTGTGGAATGACCCCACCTGCCCCCATCACCTCCACCCAGAACACCATCTACGTCCGCTTCCGTTCTGACCCGACCTTGCAGCACAGAGGCTTCAGTGCCAAGTTCTCTGAGGGTGGGTGCTCTGTGTCCACAGATCTGGTATAAATTGCGTCCAGTGAGGCATTAATGTGACAGAGATTTGAAGATAATATTTTACCCAAACTAACTTACAGATATTAGGTTTTACTATTTGACCGTTTATGCACAATTGATTATATCTGTATTTAAATTAAGAAATAAGTAGAATAACTTTGTGGTCTCTGAGATGAGGTCCTTATTTTCAAGTAGAGGTCTTTAACACCATTTGTGTAAGGCCTGATAAAAATCTTGGACCTTCAGTTTATTCTTTCTTTTAACTTGACCAATTTAAGTGCTGTTGTACACTTCTGGTCATACCAATAAAGAACAAAGAAACAAATGATGTACAAAAGCAAAGTAACCGTCATTAAGACAAAACTTTGCTTCTTTCTTCTGTTTACAAAAAAGTATCAGCATAATTTGTTATTCTTTGTATTTCAACATTCCTATAGCTTTAGGATTAGGATTGGATAGTGTAGCAATAAGATAAGGTTTTTTAAGAAGGTCTTTCTATGAGTACAGGCCTGAGTCAAAGCCATCAAGCAGTGACTGACAGCTTCCTGTCCAGATGCTAACGGTCCTTCTTGTTGCAGCGTGTGGGGCAACCATCATCAGTGATGACGTGGGCGGAGCTATCGCTTCCCCAGGGTACCCCTTCAACTACCCGGCCAATCAGAATTGCAGCTGGATCATCAAGGCTATGGAACCATGTATGTAACCATGCAGATGACGGTGAAGGGAAAAACTGCCAACTCTGAATACAACCATGCTTCAGAGCGTGATATCAGTAATTCAGTAATGGCAGAATATGTCACTTGTCCCCTTCCTCTGCACAGTCAACCACGTGACCCTCTCCTTCACCGACCTCAGCGTGGAGAACCATTTTGGGAACTGCTCTGCGGACTTTGTGGAAGTTCTGGATGGGGACAACTACGAGGCTCCGTCCATCGGTATGGTCCTGCACCGAAAGGTCTAGAACCCTTGAGCTTAGATTTGATTCAGTTTTAAAACGAGAAATTGTCATGTAAAGGAGGTATCTTGAATCTGACATCATCGATGAGTAGTTGTTGAGGATTACCTTCTGCTGATGCTTTCTCACATGTAATCTGACCCTATTCCTTGGTTAACGAACTAGCCAGTAAAAGCTAGACTCTAGAAGTACCGGAAGTCTGAGGTTCCTCCACACAGGTTTCACATGTGTATCTTCTCCCGATGTTCACATACCTCCGATTCATCCTGGCTCTTTCCTCACTTGTGTGTGACAGGGCGGTACTGTGGAACCGGGGTCCCCCTCCCCATCACCTCCTTCAGTAACGCGCTGGTCGTCAACTTCGTCTCCGATATGTACGTCACTAACAAAGGGTTCCGGGCCACCTACTCTGCCTCCACTTCTGGTATGATCTCCACATGATCTACATCTACCTAAATGGCCTCATGCTGTCTATACCCCATATATCTTGGTGACCTAGTGGTATGAGGCTCGGGTTATGGACCAAGAGCTAAAATGCTAATAAAATGCCATAAATATATGTTGTGTTGTAAGGAGCCTATGAAGGTGATCCAAAAGGTCTGCTGATGTCCATGACATTTCCTATGCAGCAGTTTCACCCATCTATCTTCCATTCACTCGTCCGTGACATGAAGGGTTTCAGGTCCATACTGAAGTTCTTCAGGAATATTATTGTTAGGATTATTAACCTGCTGATTTTTGCATGCTGATGTAGTAAACCCATTAAAGCCCATTGTAAAATAGCAAAGTAGCATGCAGCAAAGTTTCATAAAACGGGGGATATTTGCTGTGCATATTTCAGCTGAACCTCTGACCTTTCTTCCTCCTGGTCAGCCTGTGGTGGGGAACTGCACATAGAGTCTGGTGCCTTCAACAGCCCCAACTACCCCGACGCCTACCCCCCCAATGTGGAGTGTGTGTGGACCATCACTAGCTCACCCGGCAACCGCCTGCAAATGTCCTTCATGTGAGGCCCCATTAACGGACATCTGTCCAATCTGAATTATTCTGCCCAGAGACTTGTTTACTGATTGTTTACTAATGTTGCATCTAACAGGATATTGATGGTTGTCCCTTTGCATGACTACTACAGAATGAGTGTGCACAGTGACTTTTTAAAATATATGGATAGTGAGTTCCTGAGAAGTAAAGTTATCATTTTGGTCCTTCTGCATAACGTCAGCACTTTCGAGCTCCAGGATAGTGATGGGTGCAACAACGATGTCCTAGAGGTCCGGGAGGGAAACTCCACAGGATTTCTGGTTGGCCGCTTCTGTGGCTCCTCTCTCCCATCAAACTATACCTCGCTTGTGGGACACGTGCTGTGGATCAAGTTCAGTTCTGACGCCACTCTCAGTGGAAGTGGCTTCCGGGCTATCTTCACACACTGTGAGTACTGACCTCGTACTGAGTACTCACCTTCCCACACTGAGTAGTGAGCTTCTTACAGTGAGTAATGAGAGTTATACTTCTCACACTGCAAATACGGAACCTCATAAACTGAGTAGTGAACACCTTACCCTGAAAAATGAGAGCTAAACTTCTCACGCTGTGGGATCTCACACTGAGTTCTTAGAGCTATCCATCTCACATAGTGAGTTTTGATCACTGACTGTCTCACATAGTGTACTGAGGGCTAACCTATCACTGAGAGTACTAAGCGCCCATCTTCTTGTGATGTAAATATTAGCACTGACCCACTGTTACTATCAGTACTGAGTATAATATATGTCTTTATCATTGTGACTGCTGTTAAGGCTGTCCTGAGTACTGTTGAGTACTGTTATTGATTGTTTCTCAGTGAGTAATGTTCCCCCACTGTAAGTATCAGATGTTTTTATTACTGTCGTTTCTGTATTGTACCCCCCAGTGTATGGGAATGAAATCACAGGCACCCAGGGCCAAATTGCCTCTCCGCTCTGGCCCCGAATGTACCCCAACAACGCAGACTACCGCTGGACCGTCACTGTGGACGAAGGCTACTATATCCAGGTCCGCTTCCTGGACATGGACATTGAAGATTTAGCCAACTGCTACTATGACAAGCTGAAGGTGGGTGTGAGTTTGCCTCCAAAGATCTGGCTATGACCCTCGCTGATGAAGGTCACCAGAAGGACATGGGATCCTGCTCTGTGCTGATTGCATCCATAATGGATGCTTAGGCCCTTTCTTTCCTGGAAACCATGTGAGCTCATTTTGCTGTCTTCGTTGTGAAATTTCTCAGTGACTGGGCCCGTCTGAAACTCATACCTTTTCCTCTAGTTTCCTGTCTCTCTGTGACACTTATACGGCATTTTTATTATTATTTTAATAGCACGTTGTTTCTGTTGGCCATGATGGCAACCTTTTAATAAACTTCTGGGGCCTTTCTTTATCCAGCTCATTTTACTCCCCTGTAAAGGATAAACATTTCCTTGGCAGTCGTTCAGTACCGTGCAAAAGTCCTAAGCTGTCAACAAAAACTGTGTTTAAATGATCTTATGATATTATGTTTGTCAGAGTATAGTCAATACCCCATCAAGCTATGGCTGAAGCGAGGTTTGGGAACTGAAGTAATGGTCATCTAGTCATCCAGCAAGATATCAGTAACTTTTTGGAGATTGAGCACCTCAGAGGTTCAGCAGTGTGGTTCTTTGCATTATTTTGGGTCCGGCTCTTTGACCACTAGACCAAAGGCTGGCTGTTCCTCCCAAAGTAATGCATCTTTTTTGTGTTAACAAACATACAGACTTTATAGACATTTCACTTCTTACACAGAGAGTAGGTGAGACAGCATAAGGCACCACAGTACATACAGTAAATGCAAAATATATATATAAATGTAAACCAGTCAGTGGGTGAGATATAATATGAAAGGAAATGTTGCACATCGTTTCCCGGTGATTGTGTTATTATTGCACTCTATGGATACAGTATTTCAGTGATTGCATTATTGCACTATATAAGTATAATGTAGACAGAAGACCTATTTGTGGTAATAAAGTGCACAGTAAGTGAGAGAGCAGAAGGTTTCACAGAAACTAGCAGCATTATCGGGATATAAGTTTGAATGTGTATGTTAACAGTCCATGTATGTGACGTGTACAGAACGTTCAGTTATTTAACTGAGTTTAGTATTCTAATGGCTTGGGGGAAGAAGCTCCTGTTAAATCTGGTCGTTCTGCAGTGCGTGATGCAGTAATGTTTTCCGGAGGGCAGAAGCTCCTGTTAAATCTGGCCGTTCTGCAGTGCATACTGCGGTAACGTTTTCGGGAGGGCAGAAGCTCCTGTTAAATCTGGCCGTTCTGCAGTGCATACTGCGGTAACGTTTTCGGGAGGGCAGAAGCTCCTGTTAAATCTGGTCGTTCTGCAGTGCATACTGCGGTAACGTTTTCCCGAGGGCAGAAGCTCCTGTTAAATCTGGCCGTTCTGCAGTGCATACTGCGGTAACGTTTCCCGGAGGGCAGAAGCTCCTGTTAAATCTGGCCGTTCTGCAGTGCATACTGCGGTAACGTTTCCCGGAGGGCAGAAGCTCC
>JAODKM010000075.1:17059715-17081981 GCA_026780845.1 Petrocephalus sullivani
GGGACTGTGCAAAAATTCCAGTGTACTTTTATACCTATGCAAATGACAAATGCAGTTTTGTTTGAATTGAATGGAATGGAATGGAATGGAATTGAATTGAATTGAATTGAATTGAATTGAATTGAATTGAACTGAACTGAACTGAACTGAATTGAATTGAATTCAGAATGTGGGCTGTTGGTGTAGGGGTGTTTTGTATCCTGAAAAAAGCTGAGGTGTCCATTTCATTAATTGTTCCTTTCTGTAGAGTGCGGCGGAGATCTGAATGCTGCCTCGGGGACCATCTCATCCCCGAACTATCCCAACCTGTACCCACACAACCGTGTGTGTCACTGGAGGATCACCGTGCCCCTGGGCCGCAGGGTCACCCTAACCATCAACGACCTAAGACTGGAGGGCCAGGGAAACTGCCCTTTTGACTATGTGGCTGTGAGTGCCGCTGGTCCTGGGTCACATGATTAACCACACACAGTCACCGAGCTCAGTCACGTGCAGCATGACATCCACTGGTATCTAGAACCAATGATGGGGTTCCTGAGGGTTCTGATTGTGTTCCGGCACCCCCTTCAGGTCTACAACGGATTTTCGTCCAATGCCCCGCTCCTCCAGCGGTTCTGTGGAACAGTGAGCGTGGGGACCCAGGTCGAGTCATCCGGGAACACCATGGCCATCACGTTTGCCACCGATTCATCATTGTCCAACGGAGGCTTCACTGCTGACTACTCATCTGATCAGCCAGCAGGTAACAGACTTACATACAACACCATGAAATTAAGAGCCATTTCCTTCCAGAATAAGAAACTTCATTTTAAATTTCGGTTCAGAATTCTAAATTTGTTTTGCGGTTTATCTCTCCCCATAGATGCCTTTTTCCACAGTCTCTGTATTTCCAGCCTTGAAATGCCTGTTTTCCACTGTCCAATCTCTGTGGATCCAAAAAGAAAACGGCATTATGGGGAATTTTGCGGCACGTGGCCTGGGCTGTGTCTGATGCATCAGGACTCTTACGCTACAAAGTAAACATTGCTGATGTCTTCCCCCATGCAGTTTGTGGTGGGATCCTGAGCAGCCCCAAGGGAGGAAACTTCAGCTCCCCTGAGTATGGGATTGGTAACTATAGCAACAACCTGAACTGCGAATGGCTGATCCAGAATCCACGCCACAGCAACACCTCTATCGTGGTGGAGTTCTTGGACCTGCACCTGGAACATCACCAGACCTGCGAGTGGGACTACATCGAGTTCCGTATGGGTGAGGGCTGCTGTCAGCTCCTTATCCTTGTGTGCTTCTCCACTGTACCACCATACCTGGAGGTACCCACTGTACCACCATACCTCCTGATGATGATGTTGATGATGTAAAGGTGCTACCCGCTGTACCACCATACCTCCTGATGAGGATGATGATGATTTGTACATAGACTATTGAATATATATGTAATGCTTTTCCTGTCAGGTGACCACAACAGTGAGCTCCTGGCCCGGTTCTGCGGTCAGACGAAACCGAACCTCCCACTAGTCGTGTCCACCTCGGAGCTCTGGGTTCACTTTCGCACAGATGAGGCCGTTGTAGATCTGGGCTTCAGTGCCAAGTACACTTTCTCAGGTAACCTACAGTTATTACCACACACGTTTGTGGATTTTAATGGAATTCCAGCTGCTTGTTACGGCATCAAATAATACAGGATGGCAGAGCTATACTTTAAGCAACATTTTTTTTGTGATTATTAATTGAAACTCAATTGTAGGTAATTGAAACTATTACAAAAGCTAATTAAAACTCAGTTACAGTTGCTACTTGTGATTCAGCTGTAATCAGTTTCTTTAATATTGATGCCGTCTCACTACCACTGTCCCCGAGATCTGGTCAAAGGTGAATCCTTACCTTGCTTCCAGAGTGTGGAGGAATGCAGGCTGGGGAAGGGGGGGTGATTGTCAGCCCTGACTACCCTAACAACTACCCCAGCCCCAGCCGCTGTGCCTGGCTCCTAGAGGCCCCTGAGGGCCACACTATTACTGTAAGTCTGAAAGTCGGTGGATATTTACACTCAAGGGTCCAACAGCAGTCCCCCTGTTAATCATGTGATTAAAGTCATTTGGACAGCTAACCTGACAGTGATACACAAAGTTAGCTGGTGGCCTAGTGATCTACGATCTAGTTCTCATGTCTAGGTACATGGTGAGTATGATAGGGTCACATGACAGACAGTGGCAAATGAAGACGCTTTATGTTTTCCCTTGCTGCCCCAAGCTCACCTTCACCTACTTCGAAGTGGAGCCCCACAGCCAGTGCTCCTGGGACTCCGTGAGCATCCTGAATGGACGGCACCCTGGGGCCCCCCTGATTGGCCAGTACTGCGGGACCAGTTCTCCCGGAACCGTCCACTCAGGCTCTCGTTGGCTGGTGGTGCTGTTCCTTGCCGACCATAGCGTATCTCATGGTGGTTTCCAAGCGACTTGGAGCACCGACTCGTCGGGTAAGAAGTCTTCATCCCTGACTGAGCTCATACCATTCTTTATAATTAAAAAAAAATATTTTTGTGCAGTTACATCCAGGATATAATATGCTAACATGGTAAAATAAATAAAAATATTACAGAAATGATGCTAACAATGGTCCTCCTACTTAGCATATGCCATATCCTGTGCTATATCCTGACCACTTCCTGTGGCAGATACTACTTCCTGTTGTGTAACCCTCATAGTTTTCATTCAGCCAGGGAAAAGGAATGAATCTGGAGGCTTGTCTCAGACTGTTTGTAGATTACATCATCAAAATGTGCAAAAAAATCTTCATTTCCAGCTAACACTCTGTGTTCTTTGTCCCTGATATACAATAGACGACAGGAAAGACCAAACACCTGACCTCCGTCGATTGAATCAAGAGAAATATGTTTACAGGAATCACTGTTTGCTCAGCTCAGGATCCAGATAATAGATCCTTAGGCTTTTAGGGAGGAAAGACAAAATAGTCATGTCTAAATTAAGACTGAGATTCGAGGAGGGCGGGAGGGTCATTAGAACAGGCCTGATAAACTCTGCCCCCTCTCCCCACCATTCTGCAGGCTGTGGAGGAATCCTCCATGCTGACAGTGGTACCATTACATCTCCGGGTTACCCCCAGAACTTCCCTGCCAACAGCGAGTGCACCTGGAACATCGTGGCTCACGAGGGCTATCACCTGGAGATGAGTTTCCATAGCGACTTTGAGATTCCAGATTCCAGCCAGTGCCAGAGCAGCTATGTGAAGGTGTGGGCGGGGCCAGGGTGTGATGGGGTGTGGCTATTGGCCGAACATTTCCACTACTAGATGTTTATACTGAAGCAGTTAATGTAAATTACATTTTTAGTTTGGGATTTCAGTCCCAAATCTTGGTTTTTGGAAGTTCAAGTCAATGACAAGGTCCCTAATCACTTCTAGTTCTGAAATCACATTCTGCTGAAAACTCATTCAGCTCATTCTGTGTGTGAGTACAGTGAGCCCCCGACCGTCCCTCGCTTCTTTGGCTGGGGCTGTTACTCCTCCTGTTTCCCCAGGTGTGGTCAGGACACAGGGAGCTGGACCAGCATTTGCTGGTGACTGGCTGTGGGTCAACCCCCCCTGCACCGGTCGTGGCCCCATACAACATCATCACGGCCCGCTTCCAGTCCACCGGCACCCCCGGCAAAGGCTTCTCGGCCTCCTTCTTCACACGTAAGCTCGATATTTTGGGTCTGCTAGTGTTAGCCTGTGCTAGCTGGCTTACTCTCATCTAGCCCGATACCCAAGAGTGAATGTGTACTAACTAGGGGTTTATTTTAGTGCACAGGCCACACTCGACTTGTGTAAATCCGGAGATACGCAAAAAAATATATATCCGCGGTACAGTATATGGAGGCGCTATTGCTAAAAGGTGACATTTGAAATTAGTTCTTTATTACTAGATTTTTTCATGATTTATGTATTTTTGTTTGTTTTGAATTGTATGGGAAGAGGAATTTGACTTATTTAAAATCTGAACAGACTATTTATTTGACAACTGCCTGTATATTTACGCTATAGTGACTATGCAGTTATGCACTACAGTCTTCCTGTTACTTTAATTTTTAATATGTCTTGGACTGAATGACAGTTTGGCAGTAGGGAAGCACTGTGTGGAGACACTGATGTTTTCTCCCGGGTTCCAGGCTGTGGGGCAAACTTCTCAGCCCCCATTGGACGTGTGGTTAGCCCTGATTACCCTGCACATTACCCCAACATGTTTAACTGCAACTACCTCATCGATGCTGGCGAGCAGAAGGTCATCGTCTTAGAGTTTCGCACCTTCCAGGTTGAAGGTGAGACTGGGGGCGGGGGGAGAGATGGGTTCAAAAGCCTATTGACTAAAGAGTTACCTAAACTTGTAAGCCATGTACATGTAAGAGTGAGAACTTGTAAGCCATGTACGTGTAAGAGTGAGAACTTGTAAGCCATGTACGTGTAAGAGTAAGAACTTGGAGACCATGTACCTGTAATAGTAAGAACTTGTAGGCCATATACTTGTAAGATTTTAAACTTGTAAGCTATACATTAGGATGTGACCCCGTCACCCGCCTCCCACATGCCGTACTGCAGCTCACTCCACCTGCCAGTATGATGGTGTGAAGATCTATGACGGCCCGGCGGCCTCCAGCCCCCTGCTGGCCGTGCTTTGTGGCCACACCATCCCGGGAACCTTCACCACATTCGGGCCCATGCTGCTCAACTTCTACTCCGACAGCATCATCAATGACAACGGCTTCTTGGCCGAGTACCAAATCATCCGTGAGTATCGGTGTGTACGTGTGTCTGGGGGGGTGGGGGGGGGTTCATACTCTCTTTGTACTGTGTGGGTTTCCTCCAGGTATCCAGGTTTCCTCCTGCGATCCAGACAAAGTAAAGTATAGCCTGTGAATTGCCCCAGCAGTCATTCCATTCAGTGAGCCTACTGCATAGGAGATCACGGACGATGGACAGATGAGTGCAGATGGGAGAGCAGGGCTACATGAATATATGAGTATGGGGTATGAGATAAGGTCCATGAATATGGTCGTGTAGTAGCTTCATCCCGAAGGGGCATGTAAGACCCCGTGGCTCTGTCCTGCCCCTCCAGCCTGCGGGGGCGTGTTCAACAGCAGCAGCGGCTCAGTAAGCAGCCCCACCCTCTCCATCAGCGACTACCACCACAACATCAACTGCACATACCACATCATCGTGGGCACCAACAGGGTCGTGGAACTCAAGTGAGTGTCTCCGGTCTGGCCACTAGGGGGCATGGTGCTAAAAGTCCTGCACAGCCATGAGCAGCTGAAATCTGGTCATGGACAGATATTAGCAATCAAACTAAAACTCACCTGGCTAGTTTTCTTGTCATTAATTGCATCCATCTCCATCTCAAGTAAATGAGGCTACATAACTGAAGTTGAAGTAGTTGTTGTAACAACCGCTCCGTCGCCATCCCATCTCTCAGGTTCGACAGCTTTAACCTGGAGGCATCCTCCTCCTGCCAGTATGACTACTTGGCAGTGTATGACGGGCCGGACACCCTTGCCCCGCTGCTGGGGAAATTCTGTGGCAGGGAGATCCCACCCACTCTCAAGTCCTCCACCAATCAGATCTTCATCGTCTTCTGGACCGATGCCACGGTTTCTGGGGAGGGCTGGAGGGCCACCTACAGTCAGACATTAGGTAGGAGATGTGACCCAGGAAGTGATGTAATATGAACAGACGGTTTAATGAAAAATCTGCTAACTCACTTAGTTATGTCTGGCTGGCTGTGTGTTTCTGCATTCAACCTTCACTGCACACTTCGAGCCTCTCTAAAACTTACCCCCAGTCTCCCTGTCTTGACTGGGAAATGTGGTGGCCCACATGCTTACAGACTTCAGAATCGACAGGCTGCTTTAAAACTTGAAGCACAGTTTCATTAGCGGCCTCGCCTCAGTTCAATATGTTCAGTATGATGACATGGGTTGCAGGGCCTGGGTTTCACTTCCTCCTCCCCTTCACATACCCTTTCTTACTGACTCTAATCTGTGGTGGAACCAGCCATCAGGGAAAGTACAGTAAGTCACAGTTTAGCTCAAAGTGCTGCTTTTAGCCTCATGCTTTAATCACACCCATTCGTGGTTAACAAGATAAAAGCTCATATGACCATAATGCCTTGCAGCACAAAAGCAGCCCTTCTTCTTCCTACTCTAGCAATACTGATACATCTGAAAGCCTAATAAAGGTAGCTTGAGAGGAGTGTCCTCAGTGTCTGGGTATTCTGAGAATCTGGTGGGGCTTGGCAGGGGTCATGTGACATCATTTTCCAGAATGGTGCCTTGTCTGAGGTTTGGAGATGATAATCCAAGTCTGAATCAGCAAGGAGACCAGCAGCTGGCAACGGTTACCACTGCCGAACTGACATGGTTTACTGGTTAATTAATCTGCTTGCATTAAGTAACTGCTTGGCATTGACCTAAAAGGTGAATAGATGTTCATTCGCTTAAGTGAAGGGGATGACATAAGTGAACATTTAGTTTTGCTTTAGAAGCTGCGGAAGAGGGGAGGTGACAAACAGGAAACCAATTGTTAGTGTATGGTCCTTCATCACCCCCCCCCAGTCACAAAGACCATCCAGCCAAGTACCCAGGGATTACATCATTGTCATTACATCACCATGCTTCCTGCCTTTAGAGCTACAGTGTGGGCTTCTGAAGTCAAAGCCTGAGGTCCCCCACCCCCAAAATTCCATTTTAAGCGCGTTTGGGCGGGGGGGCACTGCTTTACTGCGCCTAACCGGAATAATGTGAATCATTTATCTGTGCCAAGCTCCATCATCCCAGGAGATTGCTTTTTTGTTCACGGCTGTGCCCCTACGTGCTGGAATTTGCTGCATTAGCTGGATGAGTGAAAAGGAGAGAAGCAGTATTATAACATTTACTTTTTCTATGCAGCCACCCCCCAGGTTACGATGGGGTTACGTTCTAAACCTACCGTAAGGAGACAATGCATTTTAATGCAGTACACCTAACCTAACATCCATCATAGCTTAGCCTAGCCTACCTTAAATATGCTTAGAACTCTTTGAACCGGCAAAATAAGACAAATTACAATTAACACAAAGCCTAATGAATAATAAAGTGTTGAATATCTCATGTAATTTATTGAATAAATATATGATGTGAGTATGCATTGTTAAGTTGATGTATCATAATATGGATCACCGTAACCCAGGGAGTGGCTGTACAAGCTTTGGTGCTTGTGGATTATTACTGCCACCTGCTGGTGGAATTTTGCATAATTCCTCAGTGGATTAAATTCTGTTTCAGTTCGATTTATTTTTATATCTCGGCTTCCACAGCAGAGTCACCCCAAGATGCTTGACAACGGTGTTATGAAATGCAAAAAATTGACCTGCTTTACTAAATGCTAGGTGTTAGCTGTGAACTGCAGGTGTGAGCTGCAGCGTAACCCAGATCTGTCTCCCCCTTGTGGCTGCACCTGAACCCCTCACACTGTTCCTTTCTGCTCCCGACTCCCTGCCAGGACCCCAGCAGGGCTGCGGCGGCTACCTGACCAACCCCACGGGCGCCTTCGGCTCGCCGGACGTCGACCTGGACGGGAAGTACGAGCCGCGGCTGAACTGCCTGTGGCTGATCTCGGCGCCGGTCAACAAGGTGGTGGAGCTCACCTTCAGCACCTTCAACCTGGAGGGGCCCACACAGGGCACCTGCAGGTACGACTACGTCCAGGTGAGACCCCTGCCAGATTCTGCCACCGTTAATGACTCTTTCTGGACTGTAGAGCCTTGGAAATAAACAAGGAGGCAAGCAGAATAGTCTAGAATGCAGGTTACACAAACAGAACTAACAATATGCATCAGACAATAGCATTTAGGCAAGTGGTTTAATCACTGGCGATAAAAGTCATTCTGTAGTATAATTATAAGCTCAGTTGCAGTAAAGCTGTTATCTAACTGGTTAACTATATCATGCTCATTGATTAAACTTTGTGCAGATTACATGACTGCTGGACAACTAGTAACCGAAATCAACCGCTTATAACACCCATTAGCATCCCTGCTAGCTCCTTTGTCTTGGCATTACATGACGTAACGGGCATCCCCATGCCCAGAGGACAGCGTAGAAGCACAGCCGCTGATCCACACATGACAGGTTTCCCACCTCTCAGACCTGACCCTGAAACACTCGCCTGCCCCCCCCCCCCCCACCCCAGATCTTTGATGGAGACAGCGTAAACTTTCCGCTCGTGGGAACCTTCTGTGGCGACGCCGTGCCGGCCCCATTCCGCTCCGCCGGAAACTTCTTGACCGTGCGTTTCATTACTGATGGCACGGTGGCCTTTGCTGGCTTCAATGCCACCTACAAGACTGAAGACAGTAAGTTGTGTTCCTTGGCACCCTCTACAGGCAAAGCTTGGTACTGTTGGAATATTGACTACTATGATACTGCGGATTGCCATGACTATGAATGTGTGATGGGTTGGCGCCCTCTCCTGGGTTATTCCTTCTGGCACAGGCTCCAGACCCCTGTGAGCCTACATCTACACCTACTTCTAATGCATAGCTATGTTCCTCATCTAGTGTGCAGGCAGTGTTAGGGTGTGTGTGTGTGTGTGTGTACAGGTTTTGCTATACTTCTGAGGACCAACCTGATGAGTATGATTTTTCCTAAAGAAATGAATGGCCTGTATTCAATAAGATAAGAATATAATCCCCACAATGTGTTAAAAGCCTTGATGTAGGGACCATTTTTTCAGGAAACTCAATTTTATAAAATCTGTGAATGCAATCAAAAAACTAAAAATGTCAAAAGTCTTGTATTTTGTTTGGTTACTTATGGTTAAGGTTAGGGGTGGGTAGGGGTTAAGGGTGTCATTGCTGGGATTAGGGTTTTTACCATAGAAATGAATGGAGAGTATCCACAACGATATGAATACAGACGTGTGTGTGTGTGTGTGCGCGCAGTGCTCTGCGGGGGCAGCTTCAATGCCACAAGCTCGCCACAGACCATCACCTCCCCGCTGTTCCCCAACGCCTACCCTGACTCCACATCCTGCCGCTGGATCTTAGACTCCCCTCCTCAAGAGAACATCAAGGTGTCTGTGCAGAGTTTCCACCTGCAGCCGTCACAAGGCTGCACACAGAACTACCTGGAGATGAAAGACTGGCCAACGGTAAGGCCTCAGTCTGACTGTGTCACGTGACCCTACTCACTGAAGAATACGACAAAGCTCTCTGTTCTCCTAACAAGCAGCGCTTAGTGTGGCAAGCTGTTACAATGCCACCATCTTGTGGTGGAACTGAGAAATGCACCCCACCCCCGCTATTTCCGTCTTTTAGGGAGATTACGGGCAGGTGCACCGATTCTGCGGTACCGATTCGCACGTACCGGATTTCTACTCGTACGGACGAACCATGCACCTCACGTTCAAATCCCAGGCCTACATGGCCGGCAATGGCTTCAGTCTCACCTACCAAGTAGCAGGTGAATGTTACAAAAATGCAGTCTCCCGTCTCAGCCGTTCTACTGTGTGCTACTCATCTTTTAAAATATTTATTTAAATAATTACACAATTTGAACACAATTAATTTTTTTTTTTTAAAACAATTTAACTTTCGCCTTAGTTTTAGTTGATATAGTCATTTTTCTTAAACTTTCTTTAGCATCTAAAATGATTTGTATTGATTTTGTTCCTTTTTTTCTTCTTTTTTTCTATTTTTATCGTAGTTCTTCTTTCAGTACAATATTTTTTTTAATATTGTTCTCATGGTACCTTTCAGCCCTAAAGGACATGTTAAATTCACCACTCTTTTATTTCGTTACTACGCCACAAGCCCTTTCTAAAACACACAAACGGCTCCCCTGCACTAGCTGCCCGTTAATGACGTCCCACAAGACCTCTAACAGCCAGCTGCGTGTCTCACAGGCTGCAGCAGGGTGTACGAGCAGCCGTACGGTTACCTGAAGAGTCCGGGCTGGCCGGAGACCTACCCCCATGACCTGGACTGCGCCATCAGCCTCCAGGCCCCCCAGAACAGCTCCATCTCGCTCTTCTTCACCAGCTTCGACCTGGAGTCCCACCCGTCCTGCAGCTACGACTTCCTGGAGGTGATCACATCCTCCCCTCTTCTGCACGCTCATGCTCATGAGCTACGCTTTAGGGGCTGCTCTTAAATCAGGCGTGGGGCTGTGACAGAGCTGCCCCCCCGCCAAACAGACCCGTGTACTGAATCTGCTCGCTACGCTGCACCAGGGCCATGACCGCTAGAAGAGGAACTGCAGTTTCTGCGTGACTGACACCACCTTTCCTCCGCTTCCTGTTAAAGATTTCAGAGTTACAGTCTATAATCATGGCTTATCCAATATCTCCCTGTTATACCTTTGAGTTTTATTTACTGTGCATCGAAAGAAGAAGCTTCAGGTTATTTTTCCCTTCCTGATTTGGGCGATTTATAAATCCGGAGCTTCAAATGCAGATTGTCACCAAACCGCTGTGCAGAATAAAGAGGCCGCACAGAGACAGGCTGGTTAACTTGGCAAACGATGAATATCAGCTCCACTGCCACCAGGCCGTAATACACACTAGAGGACAAAAATATATGCCGCTCATTGGCTCCTATAGCCATTTCTAAGATCAATAATCCAATTTTACATACGGTGGCAAATTTGTACAGGCGCGTTTGGCACAGGGTGCTTCCGGGCTTCTGTCCAGAGAGAATGGGAAATCAGAAAAAGTAGATGATAGTAGAGGGAGGAAAAGAAAGCATGCCTCATCCTCCAAGGACAGTGAGGGAGCAGACATCCTGAAGGCCCCATAAAGTGCATTGATTGACTTGCCTTTGCTGCCCCCTAGGTGCGGAACGGAAGTACAGTCGATGCCCCATTGCTGGGGAAGTTATGTGGGTCGGCGCTGCCCAACCCGGTCTTCCCCAGGTCCAATAAGCTCTTCCTGCGTTTCAAGAGTGACTTCTCTCAAGTGCGTGACGGCTTTGAGATTACCTGGACTTCCTCCCCACAGGGTAAGAGGAGCGCATTGCCACTGACAGCCAACACAGGGAGGCGGGGCTTACGTGCATCTGGCCAATCGGTGCAAAGGGGAGAGGAGACGATATTCAGCAGGTTGTCAGACATAACAAGCAGGGGTTAACCAGACAATTTCCTCAATGAGAAGTGGTGGGCTCCAAGCCAATCAAAATTGGGTCGCAAGATCACATGGGCACGTTCAGTCATCTGTCAAGGGGCATGAACTGGGCTGTGATCACAGCCCACACAGGACTGGAGAAACCCCCGAAATCCCTGTCAGCGAGACGTCCCTGCTGCTCTGCTTCCCACCGTGACCAGGCGCTCTCTCTCATTGCTTGTGCTCATTTTATTAGACACGAAAATGAAGCTGCCCCTACTCAACCCAAGACACACAGCCTAATTAGTCTCAAGCAAACATTCATTTCCATAAGCGTGACCGCTCTCTGCCCTAGTGGCCCTTAATATCTGTAGGATACTCCCCGACCGCTGAATGAATATCATGGTTATTTACCAAGCCTAATCAGAACTGGGCATGGCACAGCTGTTCTGGATCGTCTCTGTGCAGCCATGAGCTTTATTTTAAATGAATAAGCTGATTAAAGCATTGCCTTGGATTCGGGAAAGGCTTGTGGGTCACTTGAAAACATCATAGTTAGAGAGACCCATAATGCACCTCTTCAGATAGAATTCACAGCTTTGCTGTGTATCAATTTCTTATTAACCAAACGCGAGAGCTGATTGACTTGCATGTGACTGCAGTCATATGTCTGTGTGTCTTTTCCCAGGATGTGGAGGTGTGTTGTATGGAGACCACGGCTCTTTCACCAGTCCTGACTTCCCCGGGACCTACTCTAACGGCAGCCAGTGTGACTGGACCATCCAGGCTCCCATAGGCCGCGTGGTGACAGTCACCTTCGCCCAATTCAGCATCGACGACCCCGGCGACTGTCAGAACAACTATCTCAAGCTGTTTGACGGGACAGATGCCAGCAGCCCTCCCACCGGGCCCTACTGTGGACCGGTACGTCACAAGTCACCCCCCCACACCCCCACATTCGCGTATTACTTCCTGGCCTAGAGTGATTCTAAGAACTGCGTCGCGTTACGTTTGATTGGCCGTCAGCCCGAGGTCAAAGGTTAAAGCTCCGCCTACCGCTCCCTTTGTCACCCAGGAGACGAATATCGCCCCTTTCACGGCCTCCTCGAACAACGTCTTCATCCAGTTCCGCGCACAGTACGCCTCACTGCCTTCGGGGTTCAGGCTGACTTGGAGCAGCTGAGGAGACGGGGAGACAGACGAATGAAGGAACAAACATACACCTGTCATCTCGTCCCTATCCCTCCAACTCGACAAATTCACATGTAACCTGACCTCTCGTAAATCTACATAAATCAACCACATTTAAATATGTAAATTCTTCTGGAATGAGAAAAGTTATTTCTGAGTGCAATGGATTCATCTGTTATAAATAGTTTATAAGCCTGTAACTATATATTTTGTATAGTAGAAGTGTTACTGAGCGTAAAGTGCAATGTTTTCAGTGTCGCGGACCTGTGTCTTTGTTTGGATGAGGTGTGGATGAGAATAAATAAAAAATGAGATTCTTGGTACCGGGATACAGAATTATTCAGCACTAGGGATTTCGGTGAATGTTAGCTTGTGTAAGCTGGCAAATGAAAACCTCCGTAAATGTCCCATAATTGACAGGGACGATGGTTTGATGATCGGGTTGTATATTTAATGAATTGATCGATCCGTCCATCTTCCAGCTGCGTAATGGTGATGGTTTGGTTTATTTGTAGAGGAATGTTGCTGCTCAGGGTTTGATTAGTAAGCCTGCGACATGACAGACAGATGGACAGACAGGCAAAGGCTGTATTCATCAGAGCAGGCTGATCCAGCATGTGTCTGCATGCCTCTTCCCAGGGCTAAACAGCCCCCTTGTAAAAACAGCCAATTCTATCATTACCTGGGGGAGCTAATTCCATTACCCCCCCCCCCCCCCCCAAGTGGACCTGGCCTGTCTGTGCTGATGTTCTGACTGCTCATGGAGGGGCTGACAGATCCGTGATGTACTGTCATAATTGGGGGGGTTGGTGAAATAGGGGAGGAGGGAGTCTGAGAGTTTCAAAATACATTCCATTTAAAAGCACATGTTTGACTAATGCTATTATACAAACAATACTTTGTTGTAAAATATGCTTTAAATTGAATGGAATGTGATGTGAAAGAAAGGAAAATTTCTGCAATGTTGTGGGGGCCTAATAAACCATCTATGTATCCATCCATCCATACATCCAACCATCCACTATGAACTGTGACTGGTCATATTCCCAGAGATGTACTCACTTTCAGAAACAAAAAGCAGGACTTACGCCTGAGCCTGTTCTTCCCCGGCCCTGACAGAGAAATGGGGAATTGCTGGAGCAAGGGCGGGGGGGGGAGAGTGAGGGGGAAAAATCCAGACAGAAAAAGTGAGTTTCTGAGGGACAGAGGCCTGCCGGATCCTAGCAGACACCGGACACGCTGTGTCTCGCTGACAGCTATGTGCCTTCAGGCAGGCCGGGGCAGCATCTCCAGGGAGGACCAATCGAGACGGGCAGGCCGGGGGCAGCCTCTCCAGGGAGGACCACTCAAGAGGGCCACTGGGGCATCGCTAGCAGGACAGCAACTATGAGGGAACCAGGGGCATGCCGAAAAAACACAGGGATCCTCCTCAGGCATTACAACATAAAAAATATAGCTTCTTTGGGGGGAGGGGGTTCTTTTACTATTGCTTTGCCAACACTATGGTCCAGAACTGGGTGCAATTTTTGTGTGAAAATAATACTGAAGCTCCAGCTGAGATTCCAGCAGCATCCACAGATTTTACCTGGGCAGGGGTGACCTGTGGCTCAGTGGGTTAGGGCACTGTGCCCATGATCAGAAGGTCACTGATTCAAATCACAGGGTAGACAGAGCAAACGCACTGTGGAGCCCCTGAGCAAGGCCCTTAACCCAAATGCTCCTGGGACTGGCTGACCCTGCTTTGGTAATTGTATGCAATTGTGGATTGAAGTGTCTGCTAAATAGATAAATGCAATCCCTCTAACTAGGAATTTCTCCACATGCTTGTCTGTACTTCCACTCAGACATTCATGTCAGGCATCTCATTTAGACATAACGCATTGATCTCGGATCTTTAACCCACAGGAAATGCCTGGCCGATTTCTGTCACTCCAATGCAGATTAAAGGTGCATTAAATGCAGGTTTAGACTCCTTCCCCTGCACACTGCTCTTTCGCAGGTGGGAAGTCTGGGGAACACAGTGAAATTTTTGTGCCACAGCTGCAGGGGAGTGGATAGGTGCATGGAGAAATATTAAGACCACCAACATAGAATAACTGCTTATATATTGTGTCAGGAAGCACATTTATGTTTGGGAGGGCAATAGTTTTTGCTCAACTGCATCTTGTAGACATGGTTGATGCAGGTAAATAGCTAGATTATGGACAATGCTTGGAAGAATGCTACACTTCATATAGGTAAAGGGTGTAATGGTTCAACAGTAAGGCAACTTTAAAGATTATTTGTTTTAGGGACCAGAATCCACTACAAAGGCCATTCATCAACAGTTAGGCTTCTCTCAGACATTTTGGAGGGGAGTTGATCATTTTTTTGCCTTATCACCGCCACAGCACAGAGCGTGTCTGTCCTAGATGAGCTAAAGCAAACAGTGAACCCCCCCCCAACATGCACTTCTTGTTTGTAGAGTTCACTGTTTATCAGCAACCTGGGTGAGAATGCCAACGATTCCCCAGTACAAGCCTGGAGAATCTGTTCTGTTTAACCTTCAGTCTTCAAAAAGGCAAAGTTCATCACTTCTGGAGGCATTTGGCTCTCTGGCGAGTTTAAGAGGCAAACAGGTCCGAGGTGCCCAAAAAATTTAGGAAGCTGGGGCTGCACAAGGAGGGATACACTCTGACCTAGAGGAGGAGACCCTCTACCACCGAAACCCGTATTGGTCCACTTCCAGGGTCACAGGACAAGCGACACCAGCAAAGGGGCACAGGGAGTGAAGGCTGGGAAAATGTGTCTACCACACAAGGTAAGGATTAGCATAGCGACCCCATAATCCATGCCAGGAGAGACGAGTTCAGCTGTGAGAGGGTTTGTGAACTACCATTTCAATTAAAAGGACCTGGATTTCACTTAAGCACCGAGTTCTTGCTGAGTGCTGATTAGTCGGTCTCCAATAATCAAGCATGTGTCACTAATGTTAATGTGAAACAGCTGGATGAGTCTTTCAATCAAGGAAACAAACCAGTCAAAGCACATGAATAACTGAACTATTCAACTAAGTACAGGAGCTTTTCATGTTTGAAGCAGCTTGTAAAACCTGAAGTATCTCATAGTGTCCCTCCTGATAGGTGGTCGCTCTAGATCAGCAGCCAGTGTTGAGTGAGCTTTGGCTGAGAGAATGCACCTCCCGTTGGCCGTGATTCCACTGTCAGCTACTTCTTTCTACTTCCCGGTTTCAGAACGAATAAAATTCACAGAATCTGCGGAGGTTTCCGGTATTTGAGAAGTGAGAAGTGAATTGAGAAAAGCACACAACTCTACACTGATCTGTAAAATCTGACTGTAAAATCTTTAAGAATTTGGGAAGAATAGTGCCAAGGTTCTATTATTATTATTATTATTATTAGTGCTAGTACTATACATTAAACTTTCGTTTGAAAAAATATTTACAAGTCGTAACAGTGTTGCACTACGGAACATTCTTCCGTTGCACCTTCCTTTGCAAATAGAAAATAAAAAGTCGCCTCGCCATTGGCCGCGACCCGCGTTTTAAGCGGCTCTCCTGATTGGCCGGCCGCCGCGTGCCCGCTCGGCCTCGCGAGCATAGGAAGTGTCCTTTTATGGCGTGCGGCGAACGCCGGGGCCGCGAGCCCCCACTTCCGGTCGGGCTGGGCGTGTGGGCGGCCCGTCCTCGGCTGCGAGCCCCGAGCCCCGAGCCTGTCCCGCTGCTGCCTGCGTCGGCCGCGCGTACCGCCAGCGAGAGAGCGCTTCGGACTCCCTTCTGCTTCCCGTACAGACCATGTCCAAGTCCCTGAAGAAAATCGTGGAGGAGACCCGGGAGAAGAGCCTGCCCGAGGTGGACATGTGTGACCGGGGCATATCCAACCTGCTGGACATAGCGGGCCTGTGTGAGTGCCCGTCCCGGCCGGGGGGGGCCGTGCTGGGGGCCCAAAGATAACGGGGCAGCCTATACATAACTTTACAGTGGGTTCTTTCATGCATCGGGACGGTCTGGTTTCCTTAAGGCACTGCTAACATAACATGTGCATTACTCAGTATTATTGCTATTTGCATGATATAATATGAACGACCCGGACCAGAATAATGCCCAGCAGGGCCGAATAAACACTGTCTGCTTAAGCATTCCTTTACGGGCTCCTTCTCCCCTCCTGCAGTCACCCTGTCTAACATCACCCAGCTGGTCCTGAGTCACAACAAGCTGACAAGTGAGTGCCTGTTCTGGGGGGGCAGTATCGTGTGCTTATCATGGGGGATCGCCCGATAATCATAAGTTTTTATGCTTTATAAGTGAGTGCCTGAACCATTACCTGTTGATTTAACTGCTGCTGTTTCTCTACAGTTAAACTGTACGCGGGGGGGTCTTGCATGTTACTTCGTGGTTACGTGTCGCAATGGGACCTATAGAGCCATCAGTCTGGAAGTTGTCTGTACTTACCAAAACCAACATGGCGCAATCGACAATAACTTGTCACATTTGCAAGGAAAAGGTTGTCACGTCGGATGGTAACCTGCCCTGCGGTACCAGCTCGGACCCAAAGTGGGCAGGCCAGTGGTCGCTGGTCTTCCTATTTGGTGGCTGCAATGCCCCCGGTGGCCGCTAGAGGGCGCGCTGGGCACGGCTGTGCTCAAGGTGAGGTGTTATTTCCCATCGACGAAGGCTGTAGACTGAGTTCGAGGGAACCTGAAGCAGTGCGTGTCCCCCTGATCATCTTTTTTTATTATTATTTCTACCTTCCTAAGCGCTCTTCCCGGCTGTTAGTCTTGTTCAGATGGTTCGTCGTCGTGCTCCTTGACTGTCCCACGAGTGTGGTGACTGTTTCAGTCGTGACTTTGTCCTCGTGGCGCAGGGCTTACCATTTTGGTGGATGTGATGGATTGACAGTAGGGAGCCACGCCTCTTAATTCTGTTTCTGTTCCGTTTCTCTCTCCCTCTCTCCCCCTGTCGTCTTTTGGTAATGGTGATGGATTGACAGCCTGGGCTGCCCCGCCTCCTAATTCCATCCTGTTCCTGCTCTGTATTCTCAGCCAGGCATGTCCAAACGATCCAGAGGAGTCTCATTGCTTAGCCGAGTAATTGACATTCCCAGTGCATATTGCTAGTTTAAAAGAAATTTTCGCTCTGGCTGTCAAATTTGGCCTTTTCAGCCATGCGAGCTGAAGTGTTGCTGATAATCCATTGATTCCGGCCTCTCTCCTCCCCGCCATTCCCAATACTTTCAGTTCAGAATCAGATTCAGTCAGATTCTAGCTTCGTTGTTTATTTGGTTTTGTTGCTCTCTGTACATTCAGGTTTAAGACATGTCAGCTGGGTTCCAGTACTATAGAGAACAAGCTTTTCTCCCCCCTCATGAACCAGCACTGTGTTGTTATTCTAACTGCTGGATTCACTCAGGTGGCTCTTGCTTCTAGCTCCCCCTCTACGCAGAGCTAAGAGTCACTGGAAAAGCCACTTTACCCCTTTTGATGGCTCTGTTGGAGTTTGGACATTTTAGGAGGACCGAATGGGGTGATTTACCCCCATTAGTCCTGATCATAGATAGACACAAGAACTCCTAGATGGAAGAAATGTATCAACACCCTCACTCACTTACTGCATACTAATGCCCCCAGCACATACCCATGCCTGTGTCTATTCACATGGATGCACATGTTAACATGTGTATGCTTGGAGATAACCTCACACTGCCACATGCTTGAGTGCCCTCCCATGCATGCCACGCATGACAAGCGGACATGCACACAAATACCCTGCAGTGGCTGTGTGCAGCTGATTGGCTGTGGGAGGGGAGGTATATCGACACCGAAAATGGGAGATCGAACAGCTTTGCATGTGTGGCTCACCTGGGGAACAAGGGAGAGCAGCAGGTCGATAGGGGCCTTGGATCGGGGGGGGGGTGTCAGGGTCTGCCACTGGAGGTGTGAGTCAGAGCTGCTTACAGCGAGTCAGGTACCGTCACAGTTGCAAGTAGGAGACCATCACAGAGGGGTGCGAGTCAGAGCTACTCACTGCGAGTCAGAGACCGTCACAGGGGGTGTGAGTTAGAGCTTCTTACAGCGAGTCAGAGATGGTCACAGTTGGTACCATTCAGAGCTGCTTACATCACGGGGTCAGAGCCACTTACAGTCAGAGGCGAGTAAAATAGCCAAAATCTGTATTGAAGTAAAAGTTGGTGTTAATTAAACATAACTCAAGTTGTAGTAAAAGTACTCAACAATCTCAGTACTTGAGTAACGGTATGTAAAAAAGACTACTTGAGTAGTGTTACTTTCTTAAATCTGACTTTATTAAGAAACTGTACAGTTAAGAGATTGCCAAAAGAACAGCACAGCCAAGCACAGAACAAAATTTTAAATATGCTCTCTCAATAAAACAGTAGAAACATGGAATGTGCAAATAATAAAAAAAACCTTATACCTTTTTTTCTGGAAAATCAAAAACAATGTGTGATGGAAATCGGTCTCAGACACAGGAAAACGACAATGGGGACACTAGTTGGGGAGGTCTCATTGGCTAAGAGCACAGACCCTCACTGGGGAGGTCTCATTGGCTAAGAGCACAGACCCTCACTGGGGAGGTCCCATTGGCTAACAGCACAGACCCTCACTGGGGAGGTCCCATTGGCTAACAGCACAGACCCTCACTGCGAGGGCTCATTGGGGAGGTCTCATCGGCTAACAGCCTGTGCGGATATGAACTGTAGCGTGGATATGGAGACTGAGTTAGCAGCAGGATGATGGATGTGATTCTTCCCAGCGTGAAGAATAATAAATGCTCAGGGAAGACTGACGTTAGCCTTCAGTTACATTACAATGCCAGAATTTTAAGTGGTTCTTTGAATAAATAAGTTTGGTTTTCATTAGTATTTTTTTTCCTTGATGATCTTAGATCTTTGGCTCAATGTCTTTCAGAAGAAGAAAAATATGTTGCCTCAAGTTAGCAATATTTCCTTGTTATTTGCATTGGTTGTACAACCCCGTTTCCAGAAAAGCTGGGATGTAAAAACATAATGCAATGATTTGCAATTCCATCCATCCATCCATTTTCTGAAACTGCTTATCCTTCTGCCAGTATTTCATTGAAAATGGAGCAAAGACAACATCTGAAATGTTGAAACTAAGAAAATGTATCATTTTATGACAAATATATGCTCACTTTCAATTTGATGCCAGTTACACTTGCTCCAGTCCAGACTGGACAACTTGTGTAATGTTAAACAGAACACCTGGGTGAACATCTCACAGCGAATTAGGTGAACTGGCAACAGGTCAATAAGATCCCAGTGAGGTGGTCTCTGTGCAGTGTAGATGGGGAGAGGGTCACCACTCTATGGAAAAACTGCTTGAGCAAATAGTGCAACAATTTAAGAATAATATTCCTCAACATAATATTGCAAAGCATTTGGGAATTTCATCATCTTTGGTACATAATGTCATTAAAAGACTCAGGGTTCGGGAGAATCTCTGTACGCAATGCACAAGGCCAAAATCCAATATTGGATAACTGTGATCTTCTGGTCTTTATGCAGCACTGCATTAATACAAGACCCGATTCTATAGTGGAAATCACTGCATGGGCTCAGGAACATTTCCGAAAACCACTGTCTGTGAGCACAGTCTGTCGCTGCCTCCACAAATGCAGGATGAAACTCTACCATGCAAAGAAGAAACCATCCAGACATGATCCCGAAATGCCGCCGACTGCTCCTCCAAGTCGTTTAAGATGGACTGAGGACAAATGGGAAACTGTCCCGTGGTCTGTCCTGGAGAGCTACTATCGAGTTGGTTTTTCTATCCAACCTGGCAACTGATGAGCCACATCTGTCCCTGGTATTTACCTGAGAACAGGTGTGGCTTATCAGAAGCCAGGTATAGTAGCAGGGGACTCCAACTCCAGTCTATAGATGTATTTGAGCAGAGGTGAGAAGTAGAAATCCAGACCAAGATTTAGTTTCAGCCAACCAGTTGAGTACTCTGTGATTGTGACTCTTTATGCTCGGCTGGTTGGGTGAGACAGTCTTGGCTTGGATTTTTACTTTCTGGGCCTGATTGGTCCATCGCTGTACTCGAGTAGCAGTGTAAAATGTTCACTGTTAAGAAAATGTTAAAGTACAGTTTTATTCAAAAAATTACTCAAGTAAGTGTAACTGAGTGTAGTGTAGCACATTACTACCCACCTCTTCCTACAGTGTTAAGGGTCAGATATCGTGGCAGAGTAGCTTGGAGCAAGGCAGAGAGACCGCTGCTTACGGCGAGTCACAGGGAGATGTGCCTGTCGAGATTCCGGTCCGCGTTACCTGGCAGTTGTCTGCACTTGGGTGGTGCCGGGCGAGGTTTGGTGAGGTTTTATCTGTAAGCCCCGGCAGTCTGCTGATGGTGCTGATCCCTCTTCCCTCACGCATGCCCCCCAACATAGGGCTAGCTGGGTCACACACACACACACCCCCGCATTGATTGTGCTGTAATCCGATATAGCCTTTGTTATCCCTGCTGGTCTGTGAACATTGACACTGGGTTTGACGTGGGTGGGTGTAAACAATTCGTTAAGCACCTCTGTCGTTAAACCGTTAAAGGACAGACTGGTATAGCACCATCAGACACCCCCCACCCCCTCATCCCCCCTCATTAAGGATGCCTAGGGGCAGCGAGGGGGCGGGGCTTCTCTCCATGTCCTGATCCCTCGCAGTCCAGTTCATGGATGTGACTGGGTTCCGGCTGGGAAGCGGGGCTGAGTAACTGCTGTGCCTTCTGCTCTCCCCCGCAGACATTCCCCCCAACGTTGCCGACCTGAAGAACCTGGAGGTGCTTAATGTCTTCAACAACCAGATCGAGGAGCTGCCTACCCAGCTGAGCAGCCTGCAGAAGCTCAAGCATCTCAACCTGGGGTGGGTCCTGCCCTCCGGCCTCCCCGGACCCTGCACCAGCCTCCGCTCTCCTCTCCATCCAATTGGACCTGCTTCTTCCTCTGCAGCATCTTCTCTCATTTTCCCTTTCCTGCCTTACCTTCAGGCCCGTCTCTTTGCCCCTGACCCTCTTTGTCCCTCGCTTCCTGTGGCCTCATGGGCCCTGGATGGTCCCGGGTTGGGGACAAGCCCCTTCACACGCCAGGCATTCACTGAGAACCACTCGCAGCACATTTGCTCAGTGCGCCAGAAGCTCTGGAGGCTTTAGTGAGACTGGTCTCTCTTACTTCTTGTTTATTAAGTTGTAGTTGTATCTCCTTTAGACCGTGGGTGGTGCGGGGCGGGGCCTGATTGAACAATCCTGCTTGATTCACTGGCCCCTCTGGGTCTGTGTTATGTAAATAAAGGGCCTGTAATCATCCTTGTCAACCTGTAAGACCCCAGGGTTTCAGGTTTGAGCCGCTGGTATATAAAGTTAGTAAGAAGTCAAGCGAGCTCCCCATCTAGCTATTTCCCAAAATACGCCCTTGGTGTGATGCAGCCTCGGGGTGGGGGGCAGGGGGCTGGGATTAGGGGGTGAATAATCTCCCGCCGCGCGGCTGGGCCACGTGTCGGCATCGATTTCCCGTCAGAGGCCACCGTTTCTGCGCGTAAAGCCTAGGCAGTGTATTCAGGGCCGCGCTCTTCAGCTCGCCGTCTCGGATTCCGCCCCCCAGCCCCCCACCGGCATAATTGCTTTTCTGAACAAGCCTGAGATACCAGTGTTTGTCTCCATTTCATCCCCCGTAAGAAGTTTGCATGACTTTGTGTCTGATCCCTGGCATCCGCGGCCGACAGCAGAGCAACTAATGGTTCGGGGTAATCGGGCGCTTAGCCCCCACCCCCCAGCCCCCCAGCCTCCCCCAGGACTGGGAGCTGCCTCTGGAATGTTGTGGTTTTCAGCATAGAAAGTTCTTTGTTATACACTCACCTAAAGGATTATTAGGAACACCTGTTCAATTTCTCATTAATGCAATTATCTAATCAACCAATC
>JAODKM010000075.1:17111851-17126993 GCA_026780845.1 Petrocephalus sullivani
GATTGGTTGATTAGATAATTGCATTAATGAGAAATTGAACAGGTGTTCCTAATAATCCTTTAGGTGAGTGTATGTACATAACTGACATTATCTTTCTATCTATTTAGATAGATAGATAGATAGATAGAACCAAATATGAATCGTAGGTATAGTTTGAGTTTGACAAAAAAAAGACTACTTTACAACCAATAAAATCATATTCAAAATCATGTTCATTATGTAGGTACTCAATTACTGTTTCAGTTCATATCGTATCTTATCCACTGCAAAGTGCCCATCATTATTAATCCATGTCTTTGCAAAGTCATTTCAATAAATACTACAGGCAACTGAAACCATGATGGTGTTGCTTAGTGTCATGACCAGTTATATTACTGAGGGTGATCCACTAACTTTAAGTAATTCCCACCCCTGTCCAGTTGGTGGCGAGCCTGCATGTTGATTGGCTATTGTCTAGTCTTATCCTTCATGTTATGTGCATGACTTTGTTGTTTTACGCTGATAAACCTGCTGATGACCCTGTCATTCAAACTGACGGACAACGTGAATGTCTAACGCTGGTCATGACATTACATAGGCATTTATGTTAATCTTATAAACTACAATGTGAATCTCACTTTACTCAAGAGTCAGAAAACTGTCATGATGCTGTTATTACTGTGTCATTACATAGAAATGTGTGTTAATCATATAGACTGCCATGTATAAGTCACTTTGCTCAAATTCTGCTGCACTTGAACAGTATTTCCTCCATTTTTGAAAGCAGGAAGCCAGGCAGGGGTCCTTAGGATATTGTTAGGATACAGACCCTTTTTATCCCTGTAGGGATGGGAATTGCGGCTCTTTCGGGAGAGCCGGCTATTTCGGCTCCTCACATTTTTTGTTGCTTAAATTATTTCCAAAATAATGTCAAATTATGTGTAAAATGTATTACTAATATACAAAACATGCATTATATCAAATGTTTATTATTTGTATGGCTTATTACACGCAACATGGAATAGAGGGCTACAAAAAATAAAAATTTTAAAGTACAAAAACAAATACCCATCTCAGTTTGACAAAAAGATCCAATCTCCGATTGTATGTATAATATTTATAAACTTTGAACTATTTACAGTGAAACAACACAGAGAAGCTTAGAGGATCGCACAACAAAATAAGAAAATGTGTAAAACAAAAAGAAAAAAGCATCATCCAGCTAATCTTTAATTAAGATTGGCATTAAGAAAACCCCAGTGCCTGAGCTTTGAGGTGTTGATCCTGTATCTTCTCTCTGTTATTATCGGTCCTGTTTTGGTGAGGGATTCCTCCCTCCCTCCCTCCTGTATCTCGCTGTGCCTGTGTGGTGTGTGTTGTGTCTGTAACCGCTCCCCACCCCCCGCCCGCAAATTTTCTTTTTGCAGGGTGGTAGGGGGAATCTCAGTAATATTCATGAGATAAGCAGTACCTGATTGGCCACTGAGTGCGTTAGACAGAAAAACCAGGAAGCACGTGTTGATGGCAGCAGGTTCATTGGCCAGTCAGGTACCACTTGTCATGAATATTAATGAATTGACCAATCAGGTGGTGTATCTCTTATGAATATTACTTCCCCTACCACCCTGCAAAAAGAAAATTCGCTCCCTCCCCCTGCTCAGTGCAGACACACAATCATGTAGCTGACCAATCACGTCTGCCGGATACTGCTACCTACCGATATGTGCTCCCGGCTCCCATTGTTCACTTCAAAGAGCCAGCTCTATGAGCTGTTTTGTTCGTGACCGACACATCACTATATCCCTGATTAAAATGTTTCTGTAAAAATGTTCCACCTATATTATTAGTAGGTATTCTTAGGTATAGATTTTGAAGGCTTTCAACATTTTTTTATTGTTTGAAATTGTGAATTCTTGTCTGGAATCTGTGTATCTTCTGTGTATCAAAGATAATAGAATTAGTATTTTTAAGTTTTTCTTGGTAGGATGTGGCAGGCCTAATTCTGAAGGGAAGTGGGTCAAGGTCAGGCTTGTTGACATGCTGGTTGTTTATTGGTTTTCATGGTGCACAGCAGCACAACTTCTCTTTCGGAATAGCCTGCACCCTACAGCCCTGCACATGTCACTTTGCCTTTGAGAGACTCGCGTATAACCTTCTGGCATGCCATTGTTTCGAAGCCTGCTCCCCTCATAATGCACTTTCGTGCCTCGCTATGTGTGCTGACGTTTGGGTAATGCCACCTATGACGTAACATCAAATATATAAGATATGAGTCGATTGGTCGGCACAAAATCGCAACGCTCGGCGAGTGATCAATATAATTTTCCCTGCCTAAAAATCACATTTATGTTTAAAAAGACATGGACATGATTCAGGCTTCCATTAAAAAATACCTGTTTGCATTAAATTATTTGCAGGTGTTTTTTTTAGACTGTTGCAGGTGTTTTTGCAGGTTGCAGGTGTTTTTTTTTTTGCTGACTACTGCATGCTTACTGCTGCCCCAGAAGTGACCCGGACACGGCCTTGGGCACCCTCCCTGCTGCCGGGCTATGCCCCTACTCTTACTAGTACAGCTTCTTCCACATCCCTGTCTCTGCTTTGCTGTCATTGGAACCTGCAAAGTAGTGAGCTTTGGCCAAAGCAAGGTCTCCTAAGGATAATATGCATATAACATGTATGTCATTGCAAGGAGAAAAGCGAGAGACGGGACATGAAGGAGCATCCTTAGGATGATCCGCCAGTGTAGGATTGTCAGTTCCTCAGGCTATGCCCGTGTCCTGCCTTCTGGAAGCACTACCTTGAGGGGCAGGTGCAGTATTTCTGAAATCTCTCATCCAAATAGACCAGAAGGTTCCTTAATTTATATTCGAAACTTCCTAAATTAAATCTGGGCATGAACTCCGCTGACAAAAGACATGCCAAATTGTGCCCTAAATCTGGACTCGATGGTCCATTTGTGTCTCCAGAAACTGTTATTGAAGGCCTTGGCATGATTAGAACAACGTGGACTGTTGGAAATAACTAGCAAATTAAGACTGGCGTCTTTTGGGTCATTTGGGAAGTAAGTTGCCGTGATGTCTTTTTTGCAAATGCTGTTCAGAGTCAGCCAGAAGTTGCTGACTATTATTTAAAAGTCCCAGAATTTAGCTTTTAACCATCCAAGCTCTGTTGTACAGATTTTACGCTCCTACCCTGGGTCTCTGTGGTCACATCTGGCTACATTTGGTTAGCTAACAAACATCTGTGCATCTGAAATCCATCTCTGAGTTTTAGGTTGCCATCTTCACCACAGAAATTCTAGAACCCGAGCTAGACTCTGGTGGGAACCTATGGCCTCCTGGTGCTTCCTGGATCAGAATCGCTAACCGTCTCGGTACCCGTCTCTTTTTTCCTCCCTCACCGATAACCTCTTTAAAAGGTTTATGTCGCTGCAGCTTTGGGGTCTTAAACACTTCCATTATGACCTTTCCGACAGGCAGAAAAGGAGCCTCATTATAACTCTGTCCTGTACTCGCTGTCAAGGAGCCGCTGATCACGTCCTCAGCAATTCCCCGCACTTCCTTGGCATAATGTCCCTGAGTCACCACCCCACGTCCGGCACAAAGAAAAGGATTTCTATAAGAAGCCTCAGTATCCTAAAAAAAACATTATGCCCACAGTTATCATTACACTTATATAGCTGGATACAAACGTATTCCCCTGGATGGGGTGAAGGCGTTATTCCGAGGTTTATCCTCGTCTTAGGTCGTTCTTATCATGGGGGGGGGATGCACAGCTGCCCGAATGGACAAGGACCACTTGGAGACATTCCCGGAACATCCATTCGTTCACGGTGTGAGACCCCCTTTATCTGTATGCCCCCTTGGCCTGACATCCTTTGCACTGTTGCTGTTTGGTGCTGTCCCTTACTGATTGTAATTGTGAAAGTCAGAGTTGGTCCACCTGTCTGTATTCAATTCAATTCAGTTTATTTTTATATAGCGCCCTTCACAACAGGGTTGTCCAAGGGCGCTTTACATGGGTGTAAAATACATTGATATACATTGATAAAATACATAGAATTAAAGAAGACAGAACAGAGAGAAAAGACAGAAAAAGCCAATTGACAACGGAGGAGAGGAACCAAAAACTCCCAAGCAGGGATAATCCTGAAGATGTATCAGTTCTAAGATACTTTTAATTAGCTTACTTTATACTTTACATAAACTGAATTGTTTCAATTCAAATTCCACATGCACACGACACCGGCCAGTGTCTTTGCAGTAATATATGTGAAACATATATTAATTACCCTCAGAATAGGCCCTTTTTGTTAGATCATGTGGATATTACCTTCTCATAAGCATCCAGATGACAGATTGGGGGAGTGTGTGCGTTTGTGGTGGGGGGGGAGCTCTGAGCCGGTGGCATGTAATTATCACTTTACTGGTGCTAAATAATTAGTGATCGTGTTTTTTTGGTTTTCATTTTCTTTTTTGTGTCACAAAGTTCGTGAAAAAAGTGCATGAGAGTACAGTGAGCCTCCCTACAGGCTCTCCCCGTCTGTGTGTGAGGACGGGGTTCTGAGCTTCCCCATGGTAAGTTATGTCTACCTTTCCTTTCTTATCCTCTGTACAACCCCCCCTGTATTTTATACCTCCACGGGTAGATTGAAACGACGTCACCTTTCATGGAAGACAAATCAATTGTGACATTTCTGGATCGAGCGCAATGCGTTTAATTAGCGCAAGACATACTAGCGAAAGTTGAATTACCCCATAAATCAGCGGCAGACGCTGGCGGCTCGCGGGACAGGACCAGGGGGGGGGGAGGGTGGCTGTCTGCGAGCTGCCCTCCATTTGTTTGGCACCCCCCCACCCCGATCTTTCAGCGCCCGCGTCTTTAATCCGTCAGATCCTGCCGCCGCTAATTGCTCTGCTGCCTTTGACTGAGACCCGGGCTCTCCGGTCCACACGCCGGCTCCCTCGGAAGAGGTTCCACTCTTTTCCCTCCTCAAATCCCAGCTCCGTTAGGAAAATCGGGAAGCTCGATTTTCTCCCTGCGGGGTCACGAGTCCAACAGCGAGATGTTTTAACAAGGATCACATTTCAGCTCCGTAGTCATTTAATAAGCCGGTTTAAAAAAAAAAAAAACTGGAACAACTTTAAGTCTTAATTGAGGCGGTTATGTAACTATTGTTGTGAAAGTCTGCAATAGATGAGGGATTAAAAAAAAGGCATTGAATATTAATACACATTAATACACATTTCGCATGACTGTGGTGTTCCTGAGCTTGGGAGGGCGCTGGAGGCCCCCTGGCGTGTGTTTCACTTAAATGCTGGAACAGGGTCTTTGGCTAAGGCTAGGTTTGTCTCAGACCTTCTCCGTAAGGCCTTGTATCGATTTCCCGGGTCGTTTATCCTTGCTCCTATCTTCTGGGCGCCCGATGCCGACACCCTGGTCCCTGAATATCAAAGGTCTGAGACGGAGGGAAGGAAGAATGGCTCTGTGGTAACGGATGGATCAACATCGCTCTTCTTCTCCTGAAGCTCCTACACCGGCTCCTGATTCAGGTGCAGGAGCGTCCCACAGATCCGTCTTCATCATTTTGATCAATGTGGTCTGGACCCAGTGACAACCCTTCCTATTGGCGGGGCTGTTCCGTGATAGATGGGATTGGGCCGGTCTGGACAAGCCGGACTCAGGGCTCAGAATTCACGCCGGGAATTTTGGGTCACCCCCGTGATTGTTTAATCTCCCTTGACCCCTTCCCTTTCTCCAAATCTCAGTCTCCATGCACACATACTTTCACATCAATGGTGGAATCTCTGTTCTATTTTTAGGGATGGTGTATTACAAACACCTCCTGCGTTTTTTGTTTTTACCATTATTTCCATGTTGCCAGCAAATTTTTTTGTTTGTTTGTTTCAACTCAACCTGGCCGTCATGAAACAACCTGGACATAATGAACAGGGATCGTCTTGAAGTTCAAGACGAGTTTGTCACCGCGAATTACAAGAGTTTTTGTAAAGAATAAGTCATGCACGGATTTTCACACCCTCTATTCAAGTGCTATTCACAACCCTTGTGCATGGGGCTAAAAACATAGGGTGCATGCGAAATCACACACACAATGCATACTGCAGCCTGCTACCCAACTGTCAATGTAGTACATACTGCATGTACAGTATGCATGAGAACAGTATGCATGAGAACAGTATGCATGCAGTCAGACCCACCACCATCGCCATCTTGCATACTGCCCGAACTTTCCCAGTGATGTAGCTTAACCTCCCGCAAAAGTTAAAAACTGCTAAAAAAATTAATGAAAAAGTCAACCTGTGTAACAGGGTATTGTTTTCTGTTTACATTTGTCCAGAGATGGCACTTACTCTGCCATATTGGCCAACATTTCTGAGCGAGTGATGTCCTGTGGCCTTGTGGGATACCGTAGCAGCCAGTGTTTGCACACTGCTGAATTTCACAGAATGCAGTTTGTCACCCGGGCAGCATTTGCCTCCATACTGGAAACTGGAACATGCTACTCACTCAGCAAACTACTGTATATTTTGCATACGACACAGCAAAATACAGGCACATCACCAGCTTATGAACAAGATCTGTTATCTTAATATAAGTCAAATCTGTCTTTACAACTGAGCAATAATAATAACAATAATAATAATAACATTCTTAACCCGGGGATTACGGGTTAAGAATGCCTCCTGCCCTGTAATGGACTGGCATCCCGCCCAGGGTGTCTCCCTGCCTCATGTCCTGGCTCCCTGCAACCCAATACTGCGTAATGGGTTGGGACATGGCTGGATGGATTCATGGATGGCTGGACGGATGGACAAACATTCAGCTAGGTTGTCAATTAATTCGCTGTCCTGATCTTAACAACTTATTAACTTCTTAATAACTTATAATTAATGAGAAAGCAGAGGCTGAGCATGAATGTGAGATTTATGTGGGAGGGACGGCGTTGTCATACGGTACTGAGGACCAAACTAAATAAGCTTTTACATTCAATATCCTCTCTTGTGTCTTTGGTAGGCAGAAACCTCAGGGTGAATTCATCTGAGGTACCAAACCCAGAGCGTAATTAATAGGTGGCTCATTATCCCGACGAGTGCATCCAGAGGTGACATTAAAGACGCGCAGAGCAACTTTATTTATTTAAGAGTGCCTGATGGGTCCCGCTCGTTTCCGACATCTTTCAGTAGGTCGCTGCCGGACCTTTTTCCGATACGGCGCAAGATGTCGTTCCCAGGTACCGCCGTGGTGATCTTTAATAACTTTTAAGGGAGGCCCGTCTGTTTAGCCCCTGTGCGCCATGTAACGTGTTGTCATGGTTACTGAGACGGCCACGCCCCCCCCTTCCCACACACACACACGCACGCACACACACACACACACACACACACACACACACACTTAACTTCCAAGCCTTTGTGAAACGTATGTCTGTTTTATTGTATGTTTAAAGGTCACAGCTGACTCTGTGATTTTGGGTGGTATCATGCTCCATACGGACTCCCTGCATCCTCCAGCATGGCTCGAATTGTTTTGGGGGAGGGGAGAGTGGAGTGTACTGGCTCCTCTGTCTGCACTCTTAATTGCTTACCAAAGTGACTGTTCAGTGTTCAGGTGCCTCATCGCACTCGGTCGATAAATGAATGGTGGGGGGGGGGATGGGGTAACCGGAATTAATTTATATGCCAAGCAGATACACTTAATGCAAGGTTTGCATCTGGGGCAATTTATTTTTGCTAATGCGATTGGAAAAGCAGCTTCGGAATCACGATGGGGGGTGGGGGGAGGGCGCACACCTGTGAACCCCCTCTCCCTATTTACATGGTCTTCAGGAGCCCTGAATGCCATTCGGCCGCTAGGTTAATGTAAAATATGCAGGGTTTCCAGGTCCTTGGGAGGCCACAGCGCCCCCTATTGCCCCCCTTTCATACACACAACATTTGGAAAATCCCTCCTAGTGTCCTACCCAGGGTGCAGCCTCTGTACACCATGTCCCTCGAATGCTACCAAGAGCGCGAAGGCTGGAAGACAGTGGCTGCGAAATTGGATGGTCTAGCCTTCAGATCTAACCCAAGCAGCAGCCAATCGCGTCATATCCTGAGCGAGAAGCAATGTGATTGGCTAAATGTTGCTACGGCATTCGCAGTAGACAAGCCCAGTGTCAAGTGGGGAGTTGAATTATTTTTTATTATTATTTTTTATTTCAATATATTTTACCTATTTAATAATAATATGGCATAATATTAAATATATATTTTTTTATAATTTTTTTTATTTATCGTCATATTTTTGCCATTTTTTATTATATAATTATTTAATTAAAGGAAGTTTATTAATGTACTGGGCGATTTGTTAAAAAAAAAATCTACACAATTGTCAAAAGCTGTACAGCACACGTGCTTTAAGCTCTTAACATTTGTACCGCTACATTTACAAGTGTATTCTGCCACTTCTGCCATTATCGCCTTTCTTTAAAGCATCTTGGGATACGCTGGGCTGCGAAGGATACACCCAACCCTTCCTTAAAAAATGGGGAAAAGTAGGACGTGTTTATGGGCCTCATTTGGAGAGGCCGTCGAATTTGTACAGCCTCGGCGCGGCGCTGTGACGTAATCGGTCTACAAATGCGCCATTGGTAGGACGTGGCCCCTGAATTTGGACATAGCCTTAGTGAGGGCTGCACCAGATGAATCAGCTGATTCGCCAGCACCTTGGACAATTAGCAGACATCCTCATGTGGGGGCCCATCCAGTCCTTGCTTCTCTCCAGGCTAACCTTTCAGGGAAATATTACTTCATAAAGCTGAGATGTCTTTTTTTTCCTGAGTTTGCGGCCAGCTATTACACATCGGAGAGCAGGGGTTACTATATTTAGGATTGATATTTACAGGAGAATTTGAAATAAGGTAACAAACATTCGCAAAGGCTAGCAGAGGCCAGGTGGGTGGGGGGAGAATTTAATGTCAATGATGAGCTTTAATTTAAGAGTTAATCAGGAATTTATCCATTTTTTTTCTTTTAACACTGAATTATTAGCTATTTGTAAATCTTAATGGGGAGACACTTGTAAATGAGTCGGGTATGACATAACACCTCTACAGATAATTCCTTCAGCGGATATATTAATTAGATGAACGTGCTGTGTTTTTTTTTTTTTACGTATACCAAATTAAGTTTCGGCAAAGTTGAAAAATTCACAGTGGCGCCGCGCGATGCCTCGTCCCCGATCCAGGTGTAAATTACTTCTCCCACATTTATAATTTTGCTGACCTTTCGGGCACCGTGTCAGATCGAGGAATTTTTAAGCGAGTTAATTAGAGTGCCAAGTTACTCAGAGAGAAGTTTGCATAAATTACCAGCCATCTTAACACATTCTTACCGTACTGCTTAACCGGCGCGTCCGAGCCTCCCGGAACCAAACCTGGTCAAACGGACAAGCCTGACAGTGTTTGCGCTTGATATTTGGTACAGTCTTCTGGAGCTAGGTCTGGGGTTAGCTCCAAAATATCCCTGCAGTTATGAGCATGTCGCTAAACTTATTTCCAGTGCTGACAAACATTACATTTAATAAAAAAATATATATGTCTATCAAGCTGGTAGTATGGTCCTGAAGAGCTATACGTCTTCACATTCGGGGAAAATGTCCTGCTCTCGTACTCTTGAATAAGGTGCTCTTAATTTTTCCAGTTTTTCCCCCTGATAATTCAGATAATCAGATATTACTTTGCCTTGCGTAAAATCACTTGTTGCCAGGCTGGCTATGACGAAGACTGTTGAAGGGGCCCCCGGGACTGTTGTATTCAGATGCCCTTTTTTGATACTTGTTTTCAGAAGTTACTGCTACATGTGATTTTTCTGGACTTTTGCTTGCTCAGTGTACTCCTGCTCTGACTCATGTCTGGTTTAATGTCCTTTATTAAAACATTTATTAGCTTATTAGATATTAAAATAAGTCACCATGGCATACGTGCTGACCTTCTTCTTTGCTGTGTATTGACCGAACCACGCTACCAACATGGTAGGGACCAAGGTGCTTGTGCATTGCACCTGTGACCATGGGGGTCAGGCCCTACAAAGCAGGCCTTTTGTCGTAGCCGTGGTAACAAGCCCTGCTGCCGTAACCATGGTAACAGAACCTCAGTTGAATCAATGACTATGATATGTAATAGCGAAGCTTTTTACCTGCAATTGTGCAGTACTCCATGGTGAATATTTGTTACAGTGCTTTGTTTTGTTGTTATAATTTCCGCCCAAAGACTGTTGGTCCTCAGGGTCCGGCGTCGTCCTCTGACGCTGTATTGTCTGCGTAGCTCGTTGGAGGACGTCGCCTCACCTGCCAGACAGTCTTAAAGTGAGACTGAGGCCCCACTGTGCTCCACCTGTGCTGTAAACCTTCACGTCCCCCCCCCCATACCCGGGAAGGGCTTATTAATGGTCGGCGGCACTGTCGTTTCCATTTCTCACTGTCGACGCTTCCTGTCGACACTCTCCGGGCAAAAGTGCGCCTCTGATGTGATGGATAAAAAAACCGGACGTGTAAGATCCGTGGAAGCTGCTCCCACTCCCCACCCCGCCACACACACACACACACACACACATAAACATAAATACATGGTACACAGGGCCACAGAAGAGACAACAATAAATGTAAAGAGTGGTTTAGTTTATTTTACTTAATTTTTTTGTCAAAGTTCCAAACTGAACAAATATTTTTAAGAAACAGTGTCAGGCAGTGAAACAGGCACATCGTTAGACGGATGCAGCAGCTTGAACCTTTTAAGCACGATAGTTTGAAGGACCCTTTTATAGTTATGATACTCACTTAAAAGTATCATGGGGGAATAAAGGATAATAAGTTTATAAAAGCTACTGGGCGGGTGGGGGCATTTCACGTACGAATAGCATATCTGCCCCTCGGCGTGGATGGATCCGAAGCTTCAGTCAAGTGTTACCGTGTGACACGGCCCCACAGCCGTTACCGTGGTGATGAGACGACGGCGCGCCGGAAAAGGACGCCGCTGACACGCCTCAAGGTTAATGGGATCCTAAAAGGGACAGGTGCAGCGCAGCATCGCCAACACCTGTCCCGCCAAAGGGGGCCCCAATCGGTGGCGTCGTGAGAAATCGGACCGGGGAGGGGGTCTGCGTGGGGGGGCGCGGGGCGAGGGGAGACACGTGTTACTCGTAAATTCAGGAATTCATAATCTTGGGGATTGTTTTGTCGTCTTGGTGGGCGCTTGGTGCCTGGCGGTAAAGCAACTCTCCCACTTATTTTTTTTAATTTTAAAACCATAGTAACAAAAAAAGAAAATTATTAAAAAAAAGATTAAAAAAAATATCTTATTGTTATTGGTGTAATCCACAGGGAACCTATCAGTCAGCCCCCGGAGGCTGAATACACAACGAGCAAATCAGGTAAAGCTATATTTAAGCATACTTTCAAAATTCTAAACACAACCACACAACTGTAACAAAGAAATTTAGCGGGAAACACATCTTATTAAGACTGAGATAAAGCTGCCATTCAGCATATTTTAAAAAATTGAAAAACAATAGGAGCAAATAAAGAAATTCAGTGGGAGAAAAATCTTACTAAACCTGGCGGTGAAGCTTCATTTAAGCTTATTATCAATATTTTAAATAAAATAAAGAAATTTAAGGTTAAATAAATCTTACTGAACCTGGTGTAAAGCTACTTTTGTGCATCTTATAAAATATAACTCATATAAAGTTTGGGGCGGGATCTTGTTTTTCCATGAGAATGGGATTAAAATATTTATGCATTTCATAGTGTTTTTTTTTGTTTTTAATTACTACACATTTTAATAGCTTGAAGATGATTTTATCGCATGACTGTTGGTAAAACTCCCTCATCCTATCTCTGAATCAGAATGTCACTGGTGATTTTTCTGCTTTCCGAACTCAAGCTGAACCCAGTGCTGAGATGTGAAGAAGATCGAGTACGACAGAATAAGTAATATGGGATATTAGAGTAACTGTAGTGGTCTTCAGCCCCCCCTCTCCAGTATGGCTGCATTCGAAGACCCCTGACGATGCCGTAGGGGAACCTGCTGGTCGTCATGGGTAATTAACGAGGTGTCACTTTCTACGCGCGCTGACTCCCCTGCAAGGAGACTGATATCCGCAAGGCGAAGTCATGCGGCGAAAGGCGCTCTCCACTGATCTTTATTTTGTTCTGTCCCTTTAAGTTGCTGTTTCTCCTTCCTTTTCTCTGCTAACCCCCCCCGCCCACCTCAAGAAAAACATAATTCTCCTTACCAAAAGCGCTGTTTTGCAGAAATAAAATCATTCTTACTATTAGAGATTCCTATTTGCATTGAACGTAACAGACAGGGTATGACATCGTCCTGTTTTGGTAACGTTTGTCTTTAAGGGCGGGAAATGACATGGTAATTAAGTAACATTGTCATGTGACCGACACGGCCAATTGAGCCACATAATCAGCTGAGTTAAAAAAAAACTTCCTTTATAAACAATGTAACATTTTTACATTTTAAACCACAGGATAAAAATGTCCTCGACTGAACAAAATACAAAGGTAGTGAATAGGGCCTTGTCCTTGTGGCTTTGAGAGACCTCACACACAATCGGGCCAAAAATGACTTCTGGATTCAAACCGAGGGGGTGGGGACTCTCTGTTCGACACAAAGCTGAGGAATCAGAATCAGCCGGAGAGCAAATGGAAGAGGTGAGCATCTCTGAGAGGCCCATCGGATCCCTTCCATTACTCGTTACCACGGAAGCGGGGCTCGTAAGCGCCCGCCAATCCATTCTTCTTGCCGTCATCCAAAGGGAACCCATCAGTCAGTGAATACACCAGGAGCAAATCAGGGGTCCTTAAAGTGCCATTGTCTCCAGCCCAGGAGAGAGACGGAGCAAGAGCCCCATAAAATCTGCATGACAAATGCAAACTGAGCAGAAAGCAGTGCTTATGAATGGGAGGGGGGGCTTTAACCGGTACATTATTGGAGTTGCTTCAGTTTAACCTGCATGGGGGGAGAGACAGCGCCGTGTAGCGTGAGGAACTTCTTCACAAAGGAGGGAGCGAGAGGGTTAGAGGCCGGAAGGGAGAGAGTGAGAGAGAAAGATTCTGCATCACCATTTGCCTCCATTTTTCCAAAGTGAAAGGAAGAGGTGTAGTAAATATCTGTCGCATACCTCCCTGCGCTTTATTTACTTGTTGTTCCGGATCATCGGATTCTGGAACATGCTGAAAATGAAACTTTTATGCCCTTTGACATGAATGAATTAGCTCCATCCAAAGCCGGGGGCTGAACATGGTCGCCTCTCGCCTGTATAAAATACGCATCTTTGTTAACAAGTCAGGAGAGTCCTCTTCACTCAAAGATGTTGTGAAGCTCTTTATACCGGAGGCTCGCCTCTGAAAAATGGACAGTCTCACCCAGATCTGCTCCCTGACCTGAGTATCCATTGCCTCCTGGGACTTCCTGAAAGAAAAAGTCTGGTACGCACATAGCAAGGACCCCTCGTCCCAGGCAGCGCTCCCCCTGCAGGATCTCTCGGAAAGCCGCGAGCCGTGACTTGCTTAATCACACAGGGATACACCTTACCATTAATCCTCTGCTGCCACCTGAAACAATTCAATTCAATTTATTTTAATATAACGGCCTTTAACGACAGAGTCACCCCAAAGTGCTTACATTGGTGTGTTGTGATATATCCCTGCAGCGTTTATAGGAACCAATCCAAAAAGAGGGAAAGGGGAAGACAATGGAGGAGAAGAAACAAACCCTGCCCCCCCCATGTTAACACTATAGCGTGGGTCTGCTTGCTGGTAAACTTTTGTAAACTGTGTTCAAGGTTAAAGCCGAAGGCCATCGATAAGTCAGTTCTCCAAGCCTGCCTGTGCAGGGTGGCAGATTGAGGGCCATGATGTTACAGTTTGTCACATCCATGATGCCGCCATTCCATGGGACTGAACCAGGACTCCAGCTCAGATGGTGCCCACCCCCGGCAACATGTGGGAAGGAAGGCAGAGAGCATGGGGGATCAGAACACGCATTGACACATTAATGACCCTGATCGGTGCGTACGTCTGAATGACAAAACCCCACAGCATGCTGATTTTAGCACCGTCCCTGAATGAACCCAATTAGAATCTTCTGCTATTTGCCATCTTTTTAAAATAGTTTGGTATAGCTGAGGTGTATCTCTGGACTGTGATCCAGCTGATCTCCTGAAAAGAGCTGGAATCCTTTTCAGTGGCATGAGGAGGTCTCTAGACATCTTCATGTCCCGAGCCAGGACTCCGCTCCGTCAACATTCCTGCCATGTCATGCTAGTGCCTTGAAAACGCTTGCATGTGGCGGACCTCCCTCCCCAGGGCCTGGCCTCCATCCAAATGCCACACCCCTTTAAAACCTTTCGGCAGAGTGCTTAAACACTCCCACACACGAGACCGTACATCTCTGCCGCACGCGCCGTCCGAGGAGCTCCGGCTTCCCGGCAGCTGATAATCAGACACGTGAAGGACAGCACCAGCCGCGCAGGCCCAGGAGTCGGGCTCAGCTCGGTCCCGTCAGAACCTGGAGGTCCATCGCCCTCCTGACTGCTCCGTCTCCATATCCAGGTCTGCTTTGACTCCAGCTCCTCTCCTTCGTCTCTGTGGAGCCATGGGCTCCTCGCAGAGCAAGAAGACGTGGGACTGCACCCGCTATCTGAATGGGAACGGCCCCGCGTCCGCGCAGCAAGGTACGGCACCATCTACCCCACTGAGCTAGCGCTGCAGCCCCCTACCCCCTGCTCACACCCCGGCCTCCTTCTCCTCATTCAGCAAACGGGACGAGTGGCGCACAGTGGCCCGCCTGTCCCAACTGTGGCTACAGTGTGGCGGGGGCTCCGACCAATGGCAGCAACGGGACGGGCCCGTCCTCCAAGAAGGTGACCAACCTGTAGAGCCAATTGGCTGGGAATGGTGATGAGAGACGGTAAGAATAAAATCTAAAAAAATCTATGTCTCTGTACCCAATAGCTTGGTTGTCTGCCTGTCTATGTGTCAATATCTATATGTCTGTCTGCCTGTCTATGTCTCTGTATCTATCTATATGTCTGTCTGCCTGTCTATGTCTCCGTATCTATCTATATGTCTGTCTGCCTGTCTATGTCTC
>JAODKM010000075.1:17127093-17141742 GCA_026780845.1 Petrocephalus sullivani
CTGTATCTATCTATATGTCTGTCTGCCTGTCTATGTCTCCGTATCTATCTATATGTCTGTCTGCCTGTCTATGTCTCCGTATCTATCTATATGTCTGTCTGCCTGTCTATGTCTCTGTATCTATCTATATGTCTGTCTGCCTGTCTATGTCTCCATATCTATCTATATGTCTCTCTGCCTGTCTATATCTCAGTATCTATCTATATGTCTCTCTTCCGTCTGTGTCTCTATTCTATATCTATTTGTCTGCCTGTCTATGTCTCTATATCAACCTGTTTGGTTGTCTGCCTGTCTATATCCATCCATTTCTTTGTCTCTCTCCCTATCTATGACTCTATACCTGTCTTTTTGTCTGTCTGCCTATCTATATCCATCTGTTTGTTTGCATGTCTGTCTCCAAATCTATGTCTCTATACCTATCTGTCTCTGCCTCTTTATGTACCTGTATTTATTTATGCATCTGTATGTCTGTCTATATATTTATATTTGTCTCTCGGTCTGTCTGTCAGTAACTCTCTGTCGGATCACTTCTGTAACTATCTGTCTGTCAATAACTATGTGTCGGATCACAATTTTTGCTTAATTCTGCTTAATTGGGTATTCATTATTCCTAGGTATTTGTGCAAAACTTGTGCAAAATAGCTATAAATGCATCTTTAGTGTCTATGGTGAAGTTGCAATTTCTTACTGATATCTATATGCTATATGTCAATTAATTTTTAAATATATATATATATATATATATATATAGTAGAAATTGTGAAATTGTGTAGTTTGTGAAATACGTAGAGCACGGAAAGTGTGTAAAACAGCTGCTGATGGTAAATGTGTGTTCATATGAAAGGCGGCACATATATGCTGACACACGCTCAGGCGCACAGATGTGTCCCCGCGGGGCAGAGATCTAAGCAGTAAAGCATGCGGGAAATGTGGGGATTACTCGGCACCGCGTCTTGGAACGTTCACATTCCGGGCTCAGCTCTGCTCTGGGACGTGTCCCGCAGCGCGCCGGGCCGCCACTTTCGAAAAGGGGAAGATCCCATTCGCGATACGGCACGTTCTGGAACCTTCTGCCAGCTAACCAGGGGCACCCGGCATGACACTCGGAAGCGTCGGCGTGCTTCCAATCGGCTGTGACGCGGGGACCAGAAGCCAGCTCGATCTGAGATAGGCCTCAGTCTCTGGGGCTGTGCAGACACAGGATTTCAAGCTTAACCGGAGTTACAGGTTACAATCCCTGGCGGGTCTCTGCTGTTGTACCTTGGGGGAGGGGAAAAGGTGTTTTATAAATTCATTTAAAAACACTGAATCTCGAGCTGGCTAAGAGGTGAGGTTAATGTGGGCCCGTAAGAGCAAATTAGTTTTAATATGAAATAATATTTCGATATTAACAAACTAGTATGTGCTTCCTGGGACAGGATCCAGGCTTAATGTCAGGGGCGTAGATTTAGGGTGGACGGAGGGGACGTGTCCCCACCAATATCCTCCGACCATTGAAATGTCCCCACCGATAATTTAATCCACTTAGTCATAGGTCCCCACCAATGTCCAGAGCAAATCTACGCCCCTTGCTTACTGTACTGGTGGAGAGTTTGAAAGATGGAATTCACTGTAACCGTTTCCTTCTGGAGTCGCCCTTACAGTGAACCAAATGGCTTCAGCCTGAATGCACAAAAGCAAAGTCAGTCATGAAATTGAAGAGGAAACTTCCAAACCACACTAAGTCCATAGGATACTTGTTGAGAAAATCTCCAGGTACTTAGCCAGTCCTGGATAATTATAACGAATGTTCTGCATCGGATTAAATGTGGAATCAGTGAGTTTTGGTTGCCGATAGTGTCACACATGATGAGGAAGTCTGACTTTAGGTCGTTGGTGGCCACGGAGTAAGATGGGGTTTGAGGCTGAGAGGGACACAACTTAAACATGTAAATACAAAGATCTATTTATTGGGGGGGGGGGGTGAATCCAAATTAAATGTCAAAAATTAATACTAAGTTAAACATTGGATGGTACATGTCCCCCAGGTTTTGTGGCCCTGATTGTGGTCTCATCTCAAAAACTACACAAAATGGACAGTGAGTTTTGGAGATCTGCTCTTCAGTCACACCAATTCGCCAGCCGTGGTGTGCATGAAAGCATAAGTCTAAGAATGCAGGCCGCTGCCACAACGCTCGAATCCCCCTGCGCTGCCCGAAACCTGACACCGGTTCCTTGTCCCGCTCCTAAAAACTGGAAGGGCAGGTTTTTCTGCGCTTGGCAATCTCAGGAACACGTAGAGAGGGCTGGCTGGCACGCCTCCTTGCTTCCAGCTCGGCGGTCCGTTTTCATGTAATCCGCCCGTCTCGCCCCGTCTGCTAATCCAGGGATTCGGATACCGTGACGTCTGGAGTATCGCGGCAGGGAGATTAAATTGCCCCTCTGGGTCAGCACCGGGGATCCCAGGGTTCTGGAGTTCAGCTCTCCTGAGCATGCTCTGTGCCACCATTCACTTCTCTAATTAGATCCGTTTTCTTTCCAGCAAATCACATCCCTTGGTGTTGGAGATGTGAATCTCAGGTCACCGTGGAAATTGAGCATCTCACCCCTCCCTGCTGTTGAAGCCTGCTGCCACAGACATAACCGGATCCAGCTGCTTTGGCTATAGTAGCTGGCATGCAGAACCCTTGAAATGATGCCCCCTACTGGTCGGGTGAGGGAAAGCATGCACATGGACGCTTCCAACACTGCTTTGCATTATTCCAATGTGTCCTATGACTTTACTGTATTTTTACCTCATTATGCCCTTTTTCTAGCTAATGGATCCTACCATCAATACCCATCATTGCATCTAACGGCTTATAATATAGTATCCTCTACTTTACGTATCTTGTCTAAAAGTGTTAATTGTTAAAGGGACTAATTATGTAAAAGATGAATAATATAATACTGTGAAACTTAAGCTCCTCCCATCTGGCTGTGAACGACTGATCATTAAACATTTCCCTTTCCAATGCAGTCCACCGTCTGTCATCCACGAATCAGCGCATAACTGCCGTCTCTGTTCCTTCGGAATCTTGGGAGTCCATCCTCCATTACTACACAGAAATCACTTTCCCCTCACCTCCTCTCACCCCCAGGGCCCTCTCCTGTGGCAGCCAGCCTCAGACCGTGAGCCCAGAGTAACATTTATACCTTTAGACCTACAAACCCGAGCTGGCCCCCATACTACCTGATTTACGAGTAGTAAATCATGGCCTGTCCTCGTCTCCGAGGCAACGCCATCCCATAATAACAGCGGCCTAGGCTGTGCGTGGCTTCTGATCACGCACCGGTGAAGTAGTCCTGAAGCTATTTAAGTTCAAGAGCAGTTCGGCTTGTTAGGCTCTCAGGCAGCATTTTTCAGTCGCTGGTCCAGTTTCCTCACCTGCTGCCCCGGTTTTGGAGATGTACATGAAACTGTGAGCTTGTTGCCAAGCAGAGATTTCAATATGTTGTGTCTAAGGCCTTTTTTTCCCCGTGTTTTATCGTTCTTCCCTAAAAATAGTGCCTTATCCCTACACTGTAAATTCATGGGAAAAATATGGGGTTTGTGGTGACAGAAGGGGGAGGTGTGGCGGCTCAGTGCCCTTTTCCCGACTGCAGGACGTGGGATCGAATCCCGGGCCCACGCTCTATGAGGGTGGGTTTCTTGTTCTTTTTTTCCAGATGTACCCCAGCTGTCTAAAGGTATGTGGTTCAGGTGAATTGGTGCCATTAAATATCCCAAAGTGTGTGCCAAAGTGCCCACTGCTTCCTGTGATAGGCTCCAGGCTCACCATCATTCTGTACCGCACCAATTCGGCCCCAAAATCCCCGCCCACCTAAACGCACAGGGTACTTCCATAGTATTGGTAGACACATGACCTGAACGTCCATGCCCGAATCTACGCCCTGGACTGAGTGTTTGGTCTAGCCGGAATGGAGTATAGATTTTTCAGTCACTTTCTCCATGTTTTTAAATTCTCATATTTCCTTGAAGGAGTGAAATAATAGCCAACTATTTGACTCTTACCTCTGAACTATAAATTCTCAGAGAACAGGCATGTTCTCCTGTCACAGACACCAGGACAAACACATCATCTTTAAGTGTCTGTGCCACGCCTGTTCACTTCACTCAAGGCCTTGTCAGGCCGAGCCTGCATGTTATATAGCTTGTACACCCCACTCTGGCCTTATTTACAGCTAGATAAAAACTAGGAGCCGCTTGTTCTGAGAGCTTCATTCATGATTCATTCACATCGCTATCTGCTGAATTTTAAAGATCTACATACACGACGGAGCATCTGGGATGGCTATTCTTGCCGAGAGCCTGACTTCGGAAATTTCACGGAGTAGCGATTCCGTCTGCGTTCCCGCAGCCCTCGCGTAGTGCGGACCGCTGCTTTTCTGCGCCCTCTAGTGGCACACAGCGTCAGTGCAGCTGCGCTTTCAGAAAACGTGCGCTGGTTGGATTCAATTCAATTGATTTTTATATAGCGCCTTTGCCAACAGTCACCCCTTACGCTTTACATGAATGTAATACATTCTTACATAATTTGTACACAGTAATCCTAAAGCATGAAAAAGGAAAGACAAAGAAATAAAATACAGAAAGCCAGATCGCAGCGGAGGAGAAGAACCAAGAACTCCCAAGTGGGGAGAAAAAAAGAGACCTCTGGGGGTCCAGGTCACCTGGCTTGGTAACAGCAAGATGTCTTTATGGAAATTATCCCCGATTTTTTTTTTTAAATAAATGGCTATATTCATAGAGAAAAACATTTATAAATTATTTGTTTCTTAGAGGTCAGGTTCAGGGAAAAATAAAAAAATCCATCAATCAGAGGTTAAATGCTATTTGTAATGTCTTTTACAGCCGAGCTGGTCGATCGCGCAACACGCGTCCTCGGCCAGAATTAAAATAGTTCCGTCTGTCATCATTTTGTCAGACGCGAGATATGTAACATATCTTGGGGTCTGTTAAGTTCGTCAGCAGTCGCTTCACTTTCCACTTAGAAGCACGTGTTATACATTTTAAGGATCGGAATCCGTGTGAACATTTTACCTGTTTGTCCAGGTGGACGCATCAAAGTAAGGCGATCTTGGCTTTCACCTAATTAATGTATTTATTTAATCCTCCCCTTCGCTCTGTCCCTTGTCCAGAACCCCCAAACAATTTTGCGCACTGTATGTAAAGGTTTTTGGACTCGCAACGGAATGAAAGCAATGGTTCATCGGCACCAGACAGCCCCTCTAATGCGACATTTTCCGTTCCCAGCAATTAACAACCTTAAGTTAGGCTTCAACAAACAGATAGATATATAATAAAACTCTAAAATTATATATGTTACTCTGTAGTACTTCTGCCTAACTTGTGCCGGCTTTCTCCCATCTGTAAATAGTTATTCCCACGTTTGATCCAGAGAAGGCGCGGTGCGCAAAGCGGCTCTGTCGCGGCTCTATTTACCCCCAAATCGATTTAGCAAGCCGCCGATATGATGCCTCCGGCTACCACACAGATAGCTTAAAAATACCCCCTCCGCCATATAGTATCTCTCCCTTATTTTCCAGGATGGCAAAAAAAAATTTGGACTTTGCAGCGTGTGGGAACTCTTTTTTTCCCCCATCCTCAAACCGGATTACCCGCTGCGCTCTGTACAGACAATAAAGTCTAATCGGGTTGCGGTCAGCCATTAGAGGAAGTCCTGTCACCTCGCCCGGCGCTCCTAAATCACTTTCCGCCCGGACGACGGCAGAGAAGCCATCCGTCCACGCTGTCATGCCGGCCGCCGCGCTGGAGGCAATCGAATCTCGCCGGCTTACTGCTCCCCGCAAACCCAGACCTCCTCCCTGCGCCTTAAACCCGGCGAGATCGCTGCACCCATGTTCAAGCTACAACTTTTTGCGTCTGCGTTTTAACGTCAAACATGATTAGAAGAAGTTTCAAGGAGAGCAATGTGGAGCTCACACCCCCAGCCTTGTGGAATTGGTTCCCACCCCTGGCTCTATGTGTGTTGTTTACGTGGGTCAAGGCTCCAAGGCCATGCACTTAGTTTTCAATGCTGGAATATCTCTATATTATTATTACAGTTCTTTAATTATTGTGCCCCCTGCTGGCTGGCATCCAAAAATATGTAGCAGGCTTATACAGTTGTTGTATAAGGATGTGCTGCAGTGGCATAACTGTGGAGCGACACATGCCACGGAGAGCAGCTGGACGCCTCCCGAATTGCCACTTCGCCCCCTCATCCACCTGTCATCCCGGCCCTCCCAGAAGCAGCATCAGCGCCATCCGGAGACCCTAACATAGCCGAAAGCGGAAAGGCATTCATTAGGCGAACAGAGCCGAGGTGCCCAGCCGAAACGCCCCCCCCCTTGTGTCGCCCCTTCTTAAACAAACCGAGAGGTTTTCTCTAAACGCTTGCAGCCCGCTTATTAGCGGTGATGAATGGGCTGTACATTGAGTTTCATTACGCGCTTTAATTTGCGGTACAATTACACTTTATCCTTTCGGAAGACGAAGCAGATTTGCGGGCGATTAATTAAAAGGCTTGCACTCCCCAGCCGCGAAGATGGATGTGGTCAGGACCCCCTCCCCCCACTTCGCCAGCCCGCCCAGGGAGTTTGCGTCGCGTCTCCTGCTCCCCCCTTTGTTCGCCCCACCCAAAATAATTACCCGAAGTGGCAGGTACGGAGCGGGGATTGGGTGGGAGGGGTCCCCGGGTGACCTCCGTGGGCCGACTTAAACGATCACTCAATCATCCCGTTGTGCTAAAACCAACATCTAATCAGGGAGCGCCCCTGAATTATTGATTGCATTGGTGGGGATTAATAAAACCTGTCTACCTTTGGGGACCTATGCAGGGTTAGGGAGAGTCCTCCGTGAAAATTAGCTAAACCTTTGAGCCTCTGGACGGGGGGAGTCCGCTCCTTCCCGTCCTCCATCGATCGGTGAATTCATCAGCTGATCAATCGCTCGATGAACGCCGACGTAGCCTACACAAATGGCCATGGCTTGAATCGGTGTCGAGTTTACACGGAGAGTGGCCAGAAATGACGGAAAGGAGCGCGCAAATATAAGAGATGGGCTTTGGCTTAAGTCTAGCAGAACTTCAGCTTAAGCGGAAGGAACCTCAGTAGCGCCCCCTGCAGACAGAAAAATAGACTACTTATATCTACTTTTTTCGATTTTGTAGTCAAAACAAATGCATAATCTTTTTTTGTGCTGGGGGCGAAACATTATTTATTCACCTGAAGTGTGTTTAGAAAGGTAAATGGATAATTGTTTTGCTTTAATCATTTACATGCGGCTGATTTCTTTATATGCCTGCTCGTTAAGTGAGAGGGAGCATGTCTCTCCTCTGCCTCCGTATTTGTGCTGAGCCCCACCCCATTATTAACCACATTTGGGATAAAAGTGTGGAATAAACCGAAGAAAGGCAGACGTCAGGCTTTTGGGGTGATGCTGGGTTCGGGGTGGGGGGGTGAGTCCGTGTCCTGTTTATGTCACTCTACCCATAAACCATCTCTTCCAGGCACTGGCGGGAGCTCGCCTCAGGGCCATAAATTGTAGTCGGCTCCGAGACTCCAAAAAAAAAATGGATGGGGAAGCTGAAGCTTTTTGACAGCGAGCCCAGACTGATAGATCTGCGGCCGAGCAGCAGGCAGGGTAGGGTGCTGGTTCTGGTGCAGAGGGTCATGGGCTTGAGTCCCAAGGGGGGAGGTTTGCCATTCCGTCAGAACAGCTTCACTGGTACTTGTGTGCATTTTCGAGGGAATGGGACTAGGGGCCTTTAGGATGCAGTGTAAGGGTGAGCAGGCCTTGAACTGCCTCCAGAAAGTGAAAGTTTCTCTGCAATCCAAGCAGGATTGTCTGTGTGTGTGTTTGGATTAGAATCTCCACCAGGAGTGGGCCTTTCAAATAGTGAAGCAGCGTCGACCCCCACCTCCCCCTTCACCTTTTAATCCTTTACAGGAGGAGCCCCCCACCTCTGTTTATCTTTCAGCGCTGGCCGCCCCCTTTTTGTGAAGAGGCAGAGATGGGTCTGGTTGATGCCCTACAGTGTGCCTGATCTACTTTCGCAGGGTCCTCCATGTCTCTTTTGTGTGCTGTGTCCATTTTCCCGCCACTGCTGAAATATCTGTGCATGGCAAGGCGATACGGTGTCTGTCAGGTCCGCTGGGGCATCCCCCGGCCCCGTGCCAGCAGATAGCTGCACACAATACCGCCTGCATCCCCCCCCCCCCACACCCAACATCCCAAGGCCACCTATCTATGCCTGGGGCTAGTGCCTCTGATGCTCTTTCAGACAAGCGCAGCTGAAGTTCGCCACTGATTCGCTGAGACTTCCTGCTTGCAGCCCATTTGCTCCACAGAACCATTAATATATGCAGAACATTGACGCGACAAATCACAAAAGTTAAAAAAAAAAGCTAATATATAAGCAGCATGGCCACCCCCATCAGGACACTAATAGTTTTGAATCTATTTATTACTTGCATGAATTGTTTCATAGCTGATTCCACAGGGGGCAGGTTGAGTTAGGGATGAGAACAAGCTTCGGCCTTTAGGTGCAACAAACCAGTGGACACAAGGATCAGAGTATGTCAGGATCCAGGAAAAGAATTGAGAAAAAAAACAGAACAGACTGACTTATAATATTGTATCTAGAGCAACTGTCTGACACCAATTAACACTAATAACCAGGGTCACATGACTCCTGAGATGCCATGGTTGCCCCCATCAGGACACTTTTAGTAATGGATCGGGTTATTCTTTGCATGAATTGTTTCGTAGTTGAATCTTGGGCCTGTCGCCGGTATTCTGTGCTGTGCTTCTGGTCTGTGGGTCCATAATTGGTTCACTGCGATGAAGATGACCATTTCCTCTATCCACCTGTCGCTGTTTTCACGTGAAAATGTCTCAGTTTGAGCTCTACAGATAAGCTGCCTGTCCGGCTTATCCACTGCTCCCCATGTAATCGAGTCGAGAACCCTCTGCGAGGTCTCTGCCGGTGGCGGGGGTCAATCAAGGCTCCCTACCCCCCCACCCCCCAAAAACTGAGGGCTAAACCGAACCTCATCTTTGATTAAGAGATTATATTAATTGGTGTTGGAAGTGGGGGGTTGTGCAAATAAAGTGAGAAAAGGGCTATGGGTCCCCGGGGGGGGGGGGAGAGCTCAAGCTCACAAACAGACCTGGCAGGGACATTCCTCCCAGAGATGGACCCGGAGTGTCAAAGCCCGTCAGGAACCTGGAAGACTGGGATCAATTCAAAAGATGCTAAGCACCCACAACCTTCTGGCAAAAGGCACAAGTGTCCCAATTCTATGTGTCAGTCAGCCCCCTCGCTTCTAAACTGGGAGCTGCACCTCATGAGCAGGGCAGCTTGTGAGATCCCAGAGTCTCTGTATGTATTACAAAGCGCCGCTAAACCTCTCCAAACTGTCCGCTCGCGTTCACGGCATGACAAATGGCCGTCGGGGTGACAAATCGCCCGGCGGGATAACTGCGGGGCGGGGCGGCGCGGCGCGGCGCGCTCCCGTGTGCGCGGCTCACCGGACAATCGATGCGCATTGTTCTAGCTTCTCTCTCCTCGGTTTTGTTTACTGGCCCGTCGCCGCCCGCAACTCCGAGCGTCTTCATGTCTCACTCACTCCTATGGAGTATTTACTAAAAACGATAATTAATAAAATACAATAAAATCGCATACATTAAATAAAGTAAAACACGAAGAAAAGCGTTCCTTGAGAAAAAAAAATATTGTTACAATATGTTTAAAATACATCCCATATAAAAATACCCATAAAATCGGTTATAAATCCACTTCCCTTTTATTTGTTTTAAATTTATTTAAATTTATTAAATTAATATCAATCTAGGTTCCATTCTGGGTTAAACCATCTTGTGTAATATATAAAAAAATCTATTAGCGAATACTACACATCATTAAAACAGATTGTCAATATCGTACATTATTTCAAATAATTATTAGTACTTCGGATATGGAAATGAATGTCATCTGTATCCAAACATGCCAAAACATGCCAGAAATATATCAACACTTGCTGTGAAGCATATATATTTAACTTAGCTGTGACAAATATTCATTATGCGTTATTATCATATTTACATATACATGACTTTCGCGTTCGTCTGTGTGCCTCACTCAGGCTCCCCGCTATTTGTGTGCAAAATATTACGTCTGCCGCCCCTCTCTTGAGGTCAAGGGTTTACTCTTGGCTGACTGCTCTGAAAGATAATCTGGTTACTGTTAGTCTTTATGAAATAATGGCACCCCCCGATCAATCTTCCATTTCACACTTCCTCCCACTCACATCCTGCGTCTTCCGTTGTCAAACAGTTTCAAATATTTCATTTAATGAAAATACATATTCATTTATTATAATGATTCTGCATAATTATTAACAGAAGTGCAGCGATTGTTTATTTGCTGAGATATAACGCTTTAACACCTTCAATGTCAACTATTTAACCGCAATGCCTATAGATGCATTTGTAACCGGTAGGCTACTGAAACAGTCGCGGGTGTATCACTGCATAGCGCACTTTTAAATAAGCTACCTCAATATAAGGCGCATTTTTGGGGGAAAGAGTTTACACTGAGAGTTCAGCCTCGGGTTCTTGATGTGAAGTACAGTAATGGGGGGAAATCAGCTTTGATTACTTTTAATAAACGCCGCTGAAGGGACTGCAGGGGTGCTTTGGGGGGTGTTATGAAAAGACTGCAAACCAGATGCGGCAGAGCGACGCCGAAATGTCACCGTCGGATTTAATAATTAATGAGAGCATCTTCCCATTTTGGAAATCCGCCGTCTGGACGAAGGCAAACACGGGGAGGGCGGATATATAAAGGCGAAGTCGGGGAGGGGGTGTCCGTGTCTGTAACGCGGGCTCCTCACGGAGGTCCGGGGACTTGGATCCCCACGCATCCTGCGTCCCCGATCTCATCACAGCGAGATGAGAAGCTTGTGATTTCCCATGCGGTGTAACTCATTCATGTGGCCGCGTATATCCGCGCCTGGCGCCGGGGAGCGGAGCTGAGAGCCGGACCTGGCAGGTGGCTCCGCGCCCCATCGCGGCGTGCGCCCCTTGATCGCCTCGGCTTTCGCGCTGCACTTAGTCTTTACGTAAAAGAAACAGTTTGAAAGTATTAAAAAGACCTTTTATCAGGGATCTGTGGGGGTGCGGACTGGAGGTGCCTGAGCAGCAGCCCTTTCTACCCGAACTTTTGGGGTTCCAGGTGCCCCTTTTCAGTTATCGAAGATCGCGCATTATTAAACGAGGGGGACCCTCGGTTGGTAACATTTACATAGGTCACCAAGGCCTGTAGAATTGACTGATCCCGGCTGGTCCACATGCCCATCGGCCACAGACCCCCCTCTACGGATGTGCACCTGCCCCTTGGCCCTTCTGGTAGGTTTATACATTAACCCCTTCATATTCGCAAAGGTTACCAATTCCGAGAAATTCGTTAAAAATAGGTTACTTGGGCCTCGCTCGCCTTCCGCTTTCTCATTGCATGTCACCAATGTCATGTTTGCACACACCTATATTATATGTCCTCATATGTCATATATATATATATATATATATATATATATATAAGTTCCTACTGTACCCAGTACTATAGCCTACATTTTGGACTCATTATTAAAAATACAAAATTACCGGCACTAAAAAGTTTAAAAGTTACCGCGACAAAGGCGAGATCCCCCCTCAGTCATAGAGACACGTGCGGCTGGCTGCCGAAACCAAGATGCTCAGAGTAGCCCAAGCCAATACTTAATATTAATGATATTGCAGGTATGCATTTACGCTAACAAATATAGTAGGCGCTACCAGTCCTTCTCTATGACAAAACGAATGATAATGAATTATTATTGATAGACCTATTATTGTTGTTGGTATAGGCCTATATTACCACCAGTCGTCGTAACAATATATGGAGAATGAGTCCAACCAACAGATCAGATGTTATTGGGCAAATATCTACGTATATAAACCGTTTTAGTCATAGTTAAAGCTATAGTTCAAGTATTTTATTCAGTGTGCCGACAGCTGTTTCTCTCTCATTTTACTGGAGTTTATCAGAGCCTACAGTGGCGAACCTAGAAAAAGCTGAAAGGACTATTTTTGCCGAAGCCCCTGTAGACCAGGAGGAGAGAATGGCGTGAAGGAGGCGTTCCGGCGCAGCCAGATGTGCGATACGCGCGCTTTCAGGGAAATGTCACGGCTCCTTGTGCTTTCGGACAGATTGCCGTGATTGCGCGGACAACGCCTTTCCCCCCATAAAACACTCCTCCTCTCCCGGTAGGTGATCTTTTTTTCCGATGGGAGAGCAGCGGAAAGACGACAGCCGGTCTATCCTTTAATGACTGAGACTTCACACAAGGCTTCAAGACCGCGCCGCCGTGTCGCCCGGTCGCTGACAACGCTGCCGGTCCCCCAGCTCCAATAAATGTCAGCGGCTCATCCCAGGCACCCAGCGCCAATTTAAAACGCCGTCTCAGCGCCATCTCCATACTTCTAATAGGGGCGGTTTCGTGCGGTCTGAGCTGGCCGGGGAAATTACGTGTCTGACCCCCAACATTTACTCTTCTTATGGTTTTAAAGCCGAAATCCCATCAGCCGTGGGGCTGCGGTTAAGAGGCTTCCCTGGGATAACACACACGGGCTGGGTCTCTCTCCCAGAGGAATCCCGCTTGAACACAAAAAGAAGTCCCTTAGACCGTGACAGCCCGCAGCTCAGGGTACATGGACCTGAAGTTACTGCCGCCGTGTGCATCCGGAATGTTCCTCTCTGCATTTAGACACTGCTCGGCAGTTTCTAAAGGGTATCTTTCCGGAATCTATGAGATGTCAGTGAGAAGAGGAGCAGCGTCCTCCTGGTTTGAGTGGTCTGAGGGCGTTTGCATTACACATCGGAATGTAGATGGGATTTAGTTGAGGATCAAGTTACGATTCTTATGATGCAGACTTATTTTTGAACACACACACACACAGGTTTGTAATTCTATCTTTGTGGGGACTGTCCATTTCTATGGGTAAAAGTCTGTTCCCAACATGACACCCTTAACCCCCACCCAGCCCTAACCTTAACCATATGTAACCAAAACAAAATATGAGACTTTAAGGCATTTTTAGTTTTTTTTTATTGCAGACAGATTCTTTTTAAAATTGAGGTTATGCTTATGGGGACCAAAAATGGGTTTTTATCACATTGTGGGGACATTGGGACCCCACAACGTAATGTAAACATGACCACACACACATGCCAACACACACATTTATTCTTCATTCAACACAACTTTAGTGTAATTGGGCTCATGTTACCCCATGCCTATTGCCCCCCTCACATCTGCCCACCAGCCTTCCTCACCAGCCACCCCCTCCCCTCATTTATATGACACTTATGGTGGAGAAGTGAGCCCCCCCCAGCCATGCTCAAGCAAGTCCATGTGATTAAGTACAAAGACACACCTGTCTGGCAGCAGCAATACATCCCGTACAGCTCCTCCTATATCCATTCCTTCTGCCCCCCAGCCAATCGTACCTGCCCCCCCCCCCCCATTCTACGCTCACACCATAATTTTACTGTGAACAGCAATACCATCCTTACCTGAATAACCCTCCTCCCAGGCCCATGAAAAATCAATTGGTGAGTGAAACTCCTTTTGTTTGTGTGTGTGTGCGTGTGTTCCCGCGCGTGTGGCGCATGGGGATTGGCAAGTGAGGGATGACATTGCCAAGGAGTACTGACAGTTTGTTTGGTGGGCGGGGCCCAGGCATTTGCTCCTTAACGGTAGCGAGATCAGACACCTCTGGGCAGGACATCTGTCTGCATAAAACGCCGAGCTCAGTGTTTTCCACAGCCAAAACACAAAGCAAAGGAATGTTTGAGGAGCTAACTAAGGTGAACCTTAATAAATAAAATACAAATTTAACAAGCACCCCATATATGAATCAGGGAATGGCTTATATGTCTATGCCCTATTAACGAGCAGGGTGTGTGTGACCTGGCCAATCACCTGTAGATGCAAGATGTTACTATAGATCCTGGGCACTCACCATTGGCTCAGCTGTGGCATTGGGTGCAGAATAAAGATCCCCACAGTCACCAGCATGGCATCTAATCCTACTTCCTGCTGAAGCCAGCCTAAGGAACTGGGTTGATCCTAACCGCCTGCACTGCGGTGATGGAAAATTATTGAGAACCAAAGTACAAGTCCAGCAGCAGTCCCGTTCTCTCTCTGTCGATCCACTGCCTGTCAATTCGGCGCTCGTCCAATTCTCCACGGGGAAGCCAGAAAGAATCCTATAACTGCTGTTTCGTGCAGGGTGAGGACTATGTGCTGGGGGTTGATGGGTAATGTACATATTGGCCTATCATCTAGTTGTCTGCACGTCTCTTGGTGATGCTGATTGGTGGGCCTGTTATGAAAACATCACATTCCAGCCAGAGAATCCTCACCACTGTTCAGAAATGGCTATACCTATTGAATATCTGTTTTTTTTTCTCCCTTTATTAGCCGGCGCCATGGCTCACCGCCGTATCCGTCACGGTGATTTATGCGAGCCCTGTTTCAGAGAACGCTCCCCCTGTTGGGCATGGACCTTCCCGAAGGGCC
>JAODKM010000075.1:17256659-17275304 GCA_026780845.1 Petrocephalus sullivani
ACATCTATGTATTGAGAGCAGCCTCCAGCCAACAGCGGCCAATTTGCTTTGCCGTGAAAGTACCTTTTTCGGCGTAGGCGGTCCAGCTTCTCACGCAGGCACTGCGTTAAGGGCAAGTGGTCCGAATCCACGGAGTAGCCCAGCAGCCCGGGGGGCAATACGAAGCACTCGTCCCCCAGCTTCTGGCCGGACGAGAGGGCAGGGTCTGCGGGGGGGAGCTCCCCGGCCAGCTGCCTGGGCCCTGCCCCCTGCTGGGCAGCTGCCCCCCCTCCGAGCAGAGCCACGTGCTCCGCAAAGTCGCTCAGCGTGACCCCGCACGGCAGCTGCTGGCACAGCCTGAGCAGCTCGTCCCGAAACCACAGCCCCACGTCCTGCCGGCCGTCTGGGTAGGTGGTCACACCTGGGCCGAAGCGATGGCCCCTGTGATACAGGCCCTGCAATGAGGAGGGGGGCTGGTCAGCACGGCACCGTCACACTGCCATCACCAACAAGCCCCCCATCAGGGCAGTCTACCTGGAACACGGTGCCGTCCGGGAATTCCTGGGTGCCGTAGCCTTCCCTCTGGTTCAAGTAGAACTTCCCAACAAACCTGCTGCCCCTCGGCCAGGAGAACACACCCTCCCCATGGCGCCAGTCCCTGTAGAAGGAGCCCTCGTAGACCTCCAGTTTAAAACCAAGGATTTCGTATTTTTTAATTAACAAAAAAAAAACACCCTAAACATCTTCAGCCTTCCTCCAAAAGTTCCCCGCTAACTACCCGCCTGCAAAAACACTTTTCACATTCGATTCTGGTCAATAAACCCAATCAGCTCAGCCATTTCCACTAACTCTAACCACAAGCTCAGAGACATTCACCCTTCATCAGATGAATCCTTAATGCTAAAATGGTTTGTTATGTCTGATAGCAGGTGATCAGACTATGTGGGAGACTTTGTGACTGCAGGTGTAAATCTCTACCCCTATGGACACTGTACTCCTGTGTGTAAGGGGGGGGGGGGGTGGGGGGCAGAGTGGGAGGTCTGCCAGGCGGGCCACCCGTAACATGGCCGCCCCCGGGAGGCCGGTCTGCCATCCATGAGGCGTGGTCCCGCCAGTCCGCAGGAAGCGCGTTCCCGGTACTGCGTCCCAGCGCTGTTTCTGCGGGAACGTGCTGCCACTGTCACCATGCTGCAGCGCAACGGTCACTATGAACAACCCAGTTACGACTGGATAATAGTAATTTAACCCACCAGCAGGGGGTAACCTTCTCATAAACTTCATTCCAATGTGGAACAAAGGAAGACACAGGAAGACAATGCCAGCTATGACTCACTATGGTGCATGCATACAAGTACACAAACCGTAATATACCGTAAGCGATACAAAATAATATCGGCAAAATCGTGTTCCCCAGCTGCACACACCTCTCCGTCGGGCCAGGTGAAGACCCCGATGCCTTGTTTCAGGTCGTCCACAAATTGTCCCTCGTACCTGCAGCCGTCCGGCCACACCTGAACCCCCCTGCCGTGTTTCCGTCCAACGGGGTCCGTCTGACCGGTGTAGCCCCCCGCCGACTCGGACATCCTAAACTGGCCGGCTTACAGACCCGATGTTAATTCGAAACGATGCACAGTCCACGGCAAAGGCTTAATGTGAGTTACGGACCAAGATCAAGTCCGAGGTACCGGCAGCTGGGAGCTCCAGACTAGCCGGGGTTGGGGGGGCGTTGGTGCGTCGGTATCCCTGGACGCGGACTCCGAGGCGCACTCCCGGCGCTGGGCTGTTGCTGGGGGCGCGCTTTGCTATATACTACTGCTCCTGTTGTTGCTGATCGCGGATCCACTTCGTCGAAACACAGCTGCTGCAGTCTCACAGAAACGCCACCTCCGCTTGGTCGCCCCCTTTCAGTGGAAACATTTTATCTAGCCTGTAAAGTTTGGAAATGGCTGTCAGCGGTCTTTGCTGCAGTTCCTCCAAACTAAATGCTTAGTTTGAAGTTTGAACGCAATGGTAAATATAGCGGTGTCCCGTTAAATAACACCTCTGCGTAAAATCTTAGTTACTTTGTATTTTGCTAACGCTTCGCCGAAGAAATACAGTGTGGCAATAATCAGATTTCCATAGAAACGAACCGCTCGAGAGCAAACTAGGTAGCGATCAGTAAAAATGACAAAATATAGTGCACGCAATTGTTTAACATACGTCAATGTATTTTACAACAGAAACAATGTAACTAAATACCAATCCTTTCTGGTACAAACGAAAAAGTTTCTTACCGAATGTATGAAGACGGCGAAGAACTCGGCTGTAACTATGGTGCTGTGGATGTACCGCGTCGCCACAAGAGGGCGCCATTGCAAAGTGAAATCGGAGGTCCCGTTTTATTCGGCAATATATATACATTTGCTTTATTTAGCTGACGCGTTTGTCCGCATCCATTTCGTTTATCTTATCTCCGAAGCGAAGCAAATGGCACATTACAAACATACAGATGTCAAGGACTCAACTAGGCAAAATTCTAAGTCGGGGTTGAATTCGTATCGGCGACTGTGTGTTGCTGAGCAAAGATTGGTTTTCGGTCTTCGTAAAATATTTGAATAACGTAAACTTGTAATGCCAATGTAGTGATTCGACATAACTTTTAATGTACCTTATCTTGACATTTTTGAACAAATACAGGTTAAAAGAAGTTTGTGAAACACGTTGGAGACAACACGCCGAGGGGCTAGATCACACTTTTCTAATAGAGAAAGCCCTGAGTGCAAGCGTCCGGGCGCATGGGTAAGATTTGCGCCAGTAGTCCACTAGATGGCAATAGACTACAAAGAAAACATGAAGGTGGCGTTTCCTGGGGACCGAATAAAATGAGAGGGCCTGTTTTATTATCTTTATATTATACAATGATTAAGAGTCTGCGGATGAGATGTGAGCCAGTGCATCCACGGAAACGGGGCCCTTCTGAGTTTGCTTTTTATGGCATAGATTTAGAGTGCTATATTACTTTTGCACGTATACTAATAGCAATGTGAAGCAGAACCAACAACCCTGCCTCCTCTATTATACATATTAAACCCACATCTATGTTTTCACTAAGCAGAATGGTCTCTGTGGCTGTGCTTAACTATATCGGTCAGCAGAGTGATGTAACTCGCTGCAATGCAGCAAAACTCACACTGCAGCCTTACATTTTAAAATATATTTTATTTTTCATGCCTTTTTTTACAGTGGGACCACATTTCCACAAAAATAAAGACCCAGCTTTTTCAGGAATAGTGGCAACCGGCATGTGAATTGCAAATAAAAATGAAAGCCCCTTTGGGATGATTCTTCTGATGTATGATATCTAATTTTCCATTAGTTTTACAAGACAATTGGAGTTAAGAGGCCAACACTTCTAGTACACTGGCTGCAGCCTAGCGCTGATGCAAACCTGCAATTGCACATTAGTTTATGGATATAATTTATGCATTGCCTTGATTATCCTTGCTTGTCTGGCACGACACCCCAAAGTAAATTCGTATGTTAACGTACTCGGCGATAACAATTCAGATTCCGATTGCGATAACGATTCAGATTCCGATTGCGGGAAGTTGCATGAGCGCATGTGTTAATCTCTCTCTCTGTCAGCGGCCTGATACACATTTACGTCTCTTCACATGCTGAGCTTGGTACAGCGTCATGTGACCTGCATTGTGTGCAACAGTCAGTGCTTTGGAGGAGAGCATCTTTCATATTTATTTATATCAACCAGAGGTAGTCCAAATTTTAAAATGTAAAATTACTGAGTCATACAGTTTATGTTCTAAAGTATTTCTTTAAGCGTCTAACTATATGTCGCCTGGTAGCCAATGAGTGGCTACTGTGCCCCCTGCTGGCCAAGCGGCAGTTAGCATACAGGTGGGTTTCCATAGGAGGCACGTTACTCATCAGCACAGCACTGGGTCACACTAATATTAAGCCCCCCACCGGGCTTGGCCTGCCCCTTACTGACAGCTCATGTTTTTATAAGACATGAGATTAAACCTGGATCAAATGTCTCCTGACAGGTTTGCAACTGCTCCACATATTTAACAAAATGATGGCTCTTTTTTTTGGGACAGACCCCTTGCTAGGAAACCAGTAGTCCCACTCCAGGAATGAGCGGCCTGTGACTCTTTAATCTACCTCTACTTGGGCCTGGTAAACAAACAAGCACAAAAAGTTATAATTTGCAAATTAGGCAGGCATTCGCAGGTATGATGATAAAAGAGAACAAGCAGAATTGTAAAGATCTCTGTAGTTAGAGCCCACAGAAGGGATGCGCCTCACGCTCCCAGTGCTCTCAGCTGACCCACTTAAGCTCCAGTGAGGCCGGAAGCCAGTTCCGGGTCAGCCAGGTTTCAGCACCTGAGGCGCCTTTTTGGCTCACACCCAGCTTCTGCGGATCGGCAGAGGCCTCGAAAGGGCTTTTTTGTCTCCTGCTGTCAGCTAGCCTTTATTTAACCCAATGACGCGATTCCATACCGCACCTCTGAAGCTCCTTGTCGGTCTCCCCGGGCCACTGATGCTTACACGTAACTCCAGACCCACCCTCGCCCTTACTGACTATGCTTGAAGCTGCAGCCGCATCTGTCTGTTTAGACCGTTTGTTTGCGGAGAAAATGGGCAAAATAACGCTGGACTTTGCAGATGAGCGTTGCGTAATAAAGCATGAGTCTTTCTGTTGCCTTTGGGTGGGGTCTTTTCTTGACGTAGTTTTAATAGACCAATGAGGTCTTATTCGGTAACTGTCAGCCAATCAGTGCAGAAATGAAAAAATCGAACACGGACACTGCGTGTATCTTAAGCTCAAAATAAAAACGTTTTATATTTATTGGTTGAAAACACAACACATAGCCATTTCATTGTCGTCACAGAAAGATTATTCTTAAAGCAAAATAAAGTTGGATGAAGTCGTCTAAACAATAACACCACTAGTAATTTTAAAACATTTCCCTGTTAAGTTTTATGCCGACTTCTTGTCCGATTCATAAGGAGCAGAGGTTTGAATTTTTTACATACTGAGAAAAAATAAACACGCACAGCCGAGAGCTTCTTATTTGAGAAAATAGTTTGGAGCACCAAGGGAAAGCAAGCTCAGAGAGAATTAATCTTTCCGATGCGAGTGGCATGGGATATGAAACGGATTGTGTAAGGACATTACGAACATTATAGCACGTACTGGCTGCCGAGTTCGTGGAGACGCCGCGCAGCTGACGGCTAATTGCTTTTCTAATTACCGCTGATGGCGGAGAAGCCGCACCTGGAGGTGACGATTGTAGCTGGGGATGATGCTAGCAGACACACGTGCGTACGCTGGCATAGGCGCACGTACGCACAGACTCGCGTACCTATCTACATTTCTATGGGAAAAACCCTATTCTCAATCACGACACCCTTAACCCCAACCCAGCCCTAACCATAACCATAAGTAACCAACCCAAACACAAGACTTTTGGCATTTTCATTTATTTGATTGCATTCACAGATATCCAAATGGGGACCTGATAAGAAATTTCAGGTTTTACCACACTTTGGGAACATTTTTGTCCTCAAATGCGATCTATGCAAACCTGTAAGCACACGCTGGCACGCACATGTACGTATGTCGCATATTCACACACACACACACACACGCACACACTCACACACATGTGCATTTCTGAAGCGGTCTGCGGTGCGCTGAGGAGAACACAGAGACATGAGTGAATTTATTAAAAAAACAAACATAAGTTTAGCCAACCTGCTGTTGGAGGGAATTTAAAAGAACCAGCTTACAGGGGAACTCCATGAAGCAGAAACATAAATGCAGGAGGCTGTGAATGTCCAGCTGAAGTCCCTCACGATGCCCAGTTTCCCCATTTCCTGGTCCGCTCTCACGACTAGGTGCCTCACGCAGCACCCCCTCCAAAAAAAAAAGCTTTACCCTTCCCTGTTTATCCTGTGGGGCTACCACGCCATGCAGCTGCGAGACACTGGGATATTAACCCCTAGCTCTCAGAACAAACTCATCCCTCTGTAGGAGGAGCTTGTTCATGTCCGCTTCCTCCTTGTGGAAAAAGTCCATGCTGCGCTGCAGCTCCTGCAGTTCCAGGATCCTGTCGGCGAGAGTGCCGGCAACGGCCGCCGACTCACAGGGCCGGTGGGCCACGGCGTGGGTGACGTTCACCTGGGAGTCCAGGATGAGGAGCCCCAGTGCGCCTCCCTGGGCAGGCTTCTCGCGGACGGTCTGGCGCAGGTGCTCAGAGTACTTCTGGGTCAGTACCGAGAGACCAGAGTGGTAGGAGACGGCGAGGGAGAGGGCAGTGCCCCGGGGGGCAGCACGCAGGCGCTCCAGGTGCACGCGCATGTGCAGGTGTAGGGCGGCGCCGTTGAGCCACTGCTTGACGGAGGGCGTGGCCAGGGGGCCCTCGGCCACCATGTCGTTATAGCGATCGGCCAGCTCGCGGGTCAGCAGCCGCTCGCAGCGTGCCGTCAGCTCCCGCATGCGGCTCGCGTCGCCCGCCACCCGCGGAACCATTTTCAGGTACTCGCTGGCGATGGGGCCCACCTCCGACGAGTGGTCGGCCCCGAAGATGCGCCGGATGGGGTCCTCTGCCATGGCCCTGCCCCCCGCCAGGGCCTCGAACAGCAGGGCGAGCGCCAGAGCCACCACTCCCACCCCCCCATACGCCACGCGGCCGCCCTCCCCGAATGTGGACGCCAGGTCGTGCCGGAACGCCGATAGCTGAGGGGCGCTGAGCGTGCCCTCCAGGGAGGTGTAGTGCTGGCTGAGGGAGGCGGCAGAGTCCAGTGACAGATAGGTGGTGAGCGTGCGGTCCAGCGTGATGTCGGGCAGCACGCTGGCATTCCTGGCCACCACAAACAGCTCGTCCACCACCTCCGGGGACGTATTGCAGGCGGAGTTCCCCATGCTGGAATCCTGGCTGCTCACCGTCTGGGGTCCTGCTCCTTCTGCTGACAGTCTTTGCTCACTGTCCCACCCCCCGTCTGCTTATCTCCCCCCTGTCCGGCTCCGTCACATCTCCCCCCTCTTGATCATGGTCCGCTTGTTCCGTTCACGGCGCCGGGCTCCATCTGCCCCGTCCCGAGACCTTCGCTACCTCTACACCGTGGGGGACCGACAGTGCACCCCGCTGGGTAAATATTTGTGTGGGTCTGAGCACATGGTGCAATCGACCACGGGACAAACAGAGAGGGAGATCCAGCTTTCTGAACATTAACCCAGCTCTGGAAAGTGGGGTCATTGTCCCTTGTGATCTGTCCCATCACACACTCCCTGTAGTACCTGTCCTGCTGTTCCATTTCGTGGAATCACTTGGTGGGTGGGGGGGGAGTGGATTGTGAGTAAAAAATAACCTTTTTTGACACGGTTGCATAATGTGCATCTGTCGTTTAATTTCCTGGAGCAGCGCAGTTCCAGAGCACTCGTCGGGACGCGACCCGATACCCTCCTGGGATCCAGGAGGAATCTACAGCTGTACCTCTCTGTCAGCCCCCCTCCCGGGACGTGGGACTCTGCTGCCCAGCCTGTGTCTGCACATGTGAGGTCGTAGGGCCTTTTTTGCACACGCGTGTCCCCCCCCCCCCCACCTCCTAACACTCTCCCTAATCAAAATTCTGCCCCTGTCTGCACTATGGACGGCTGTGGTCCTGTCTCCCCGTGTTCCCCGGGCAGGCTCACGCATCCTGTGTGGGCAGAGCAGTGAGTTCTGCGCCTGTTTTATTTGTTTTATGGTTTAATGCAGTTTAAGACGGACGTTTACTGTGTATCATCTGTCAGACGAGCCGATTTCACTTCGGGGCAATCCGTCTTCCCCTAGCGAGGGAGGTGCTGATCGCTAACGCTCTCCTCCATCATGCTTAATAACGTTTTCATTTATTCATGACAGTGCGGGAAATGGGCTCCGAACTTCCATAGGTGAGGTATACACAGCTGAGGTTCCCCACCCCTCCCGCCACCATGCCACCAGAGACCCCCCCACCCCCCACCTAGGAATGACATTAAGGGAGAGAGCTGATGATTTATTCAGGACGTGGTATTAAAAGGAATCGCTCTCCCTGTCTCTCTCTCTCTCTCGAGTGCGCAGTCGGGCGATTTATGGACCGGCCCTGACCCGGGCTGCAGGGAGCAATGCTCCTTAAACAAACGAATGTCAAACAAAAGTCGAACAGATGTCGGACGCTTATCAAACGAAAGACACCTGTTCTTTTAGCCACTTTTGGCGTGGGGGGGGGTTCAGAACCCAGGCTGTTCGGGGGCCAAATCTCAGGGGGAACACTAGACGCAATAGAAGCAATACACTTCAATAAAAATATAACATCTCCCCCTATGCTTTGTGCAGATTCCTATACAAACAAGTCACAATTTATCCCGCCGCGGGAATGGTTTAAGCCTCTACCTCGTGTTGGTGCTTTTCGCGTGGGGGTGTTTCCCTGAGGCCCCTGCAATGCTGCCGGCATCTTTTTCACTTCCATTCTTTTCCTTCCATCCTTCGTCTTTTACTCCTCCTGCGCCTCGCTCGTCCATCGCTCATATCGTCGCCCCGATGGCCGCCCCCTGCCTTGAGTCACCTCGCCGAGGTCGCGATCTCCGGCCTCGGGGTGTCCACAGCACTTCGCCTGGCTGGGAGCAGTAACCATGGAAACGGCCCGTCAGACAGCGGCGGGCCGAAACGAACGAGAGGACGTCAGACTTTGGTCTCGCACATGCGGGCCGCGTTGGAACGTCCATCCGGAGCAGGACCTTCACTCGGCTCCATATGGGACGGGGATCTGCAATTACCCAAGAGTTTTCACCTGAAGAGCTGTATGCATATTTGAAACACTTTACGGTCCAACAGCCAGTTCTTTTACGTGCTTGTAAATCTGAGGTGTCTGCATGTTGGTGTCACACAGGCAGTGTTCTAGAATTTTTACAGGGAAATTGAATATCCTTTCAAGAAGAAGTGCCCCACTATGTTGTACTGGTTGGAAGATGAATAAATGGGTAAAAAAAAATATCCATCACCACTTTCCAGCAGCAGGGAGCTGTATCTGAGAATAAAGGAAAAAAAACAGAGATATTCAGCTATTCCGTGTCTGCCATTATTTCAGAAATACTCTTACAAGTGTGTGCAAAGACGGATTCCTGCCCGTCAGCTTGGAAGTGCGTGTGTGTGTGTGTGTTGGTGCGGGGGACGTGTAGGTGGGCTACATTGCTACCGTTCTCGTAGCGCAATATTAATTAACCCGAAAACGTGCCGTGAGCATGGAGAAGATGTGAATATAAATGCGGCGAGGTGGGAGTGCGGGGAGGAGGCTGTTTGACCTTTGGACGCTTCTCAGCTTCAGTAGCTTCAGGTGAACGTCCAGGTTCAGGCGGGAATTTGGAGACTTTTCTTAAACCTGCGTAGGGGCACCTGTACAAATTCCAGGCAGAAAACAATCCTACTGACAGCCCCTGCTGGGTATCGGACAGAACACACGTGGTGTTATTCTAACTCAGCCTCTTGGGTTATGCAATTTAACCACGATGCTGGGTTGATACAACTACCCAGTGCTGGGTAACATTTTGCAGTGGTACTGGGTTCTTCATTTATGTATTCAGCATTAACCCCATCCTTATTGCTGTTTACAGAATTGTTACAGAACATGAATATCTAGCGCACCAGCGAACCCGGCTGCACTCCAGCGCTAACCTGCCTGGGTGTATTCCACCTGCTTGCAATGCTAACGATCCTTAACGTTATCTAACATTAGCTAGCTGAAATTAAACAAAAGGCAGAGTGACGTTATCGTTCAAAGAGTCAGTTAAAATGAACTAACATTACAATTGTCATAGTTTATGTTATTGTAAAATTACAGTGCTATTTCATTATAAATAGTATTATAATGGGGTGGTGGTGTGGTGGTTAGCAATGCTGCCTCACGGAGCAGGGTTTACGTCTCCACTGATGTCCCATGCGTGTAGAGTTTGCATGTACTCGCCGTGTCGTCTTGGGGTTTGCTCCAGGTACCCTGCCCCCCCCCACACACACACACAGTCCAAAAGCATGCTGACGAGTTACCAAGTCACCCGTTGGTATGCTTGTGTGAATGTGGCCTAGGTTGTTCCCTACCTTGCACATGTAGCCTCTGGGATAGGCTCTGGACCTCCCATGACTGTGAATAGGCCTGGAGGTTTCAGAAAATGGATGGATAATATTATAGGCTAGTGCATTAAAAGTTTGCCTTGTTACGTCAACACCACCTCAGCTGTTCATAGGATGTCCGCCTGAGCCTTCTGCCTCCTTCCTCATGTGGCCTGTTGCTTGTCACCCCTCATTAGTCTTTGCATTTAAGTAACCGTTTGTCTCGTCAGCCAAAGTCGGGTCATCGATGTCTGCTCTCCTGCTGCCGGTGCCATTACCCGTAGCAGTCATGACAGTGTGGCGCGTCAAAACGTGGGTTCCCCCAACAATGGGGATACAGTTACCCAAGTGCTGTGTCAAAAACGTATCTCGACAGTAAAGGAAATGCTGTGTCAGGACTGGGTACTTAGACTGGGAAGAACCCAGCAGAATACCCCAGCAGGCTTAACCCAGTGTTTGGGTAGGAAAAATAACCTAGCAATTTTTAGTGTGTGATTCCTAATGATAATTCACAAAAAACAGCCAATTCCCTATACACACAGGCCCATGTGTCAAAGTGTGTCTGCAAATCGATGAGCCTTGGGAATATTTAGAAATAAGAGCAGCAGTGGAGTGATTGTTATGACTGTATGACTGTAACGTGTATCACTTCAGTTTTTAGAAATGATTTATCAGTTTGATTGAACTGTGCCAGATCATATCACATCAAAACTTCACCTGGGCACCTGAAGCCTGCGTAACAGAAGCTTTGTACAGATACCGTATCTAATCATCAGTAAATCCATCGTTACATAACAGTAATAGACTGATTGTACTGTATGATTTTAATATTAATTTAAATTTACATTCCTGACTTTCTGAAGTCTAGATATGCCTTAAAATTACTCCCCAAAACCGATTGTGCGCTAAAAGTATATTTAGAGGGTCCTTCATATAAAACTGAAACACATGAATAAGCTCTGGGTCACGTCCTTATGATTCCTTCATAAATATTAATGAACTCTTATGTCAACAGAGGCAGGTTGCTAGGCAACAGGTAACAGACCATCAGTACCTGAGGATGGGGGCGCGATGCTTTAAGAATGACCCAGAAGTTAGGATGCTTAATGAAAAGTGCTACCTGTTTCTCGCTGCATAAACTTTCCTTTGAAAGTGGACGTGAGCAAGCATACATGCTCTATGACAGGGGTCTCCAACTCCAGTCCTGGAGTTGGAGACCCCTGCTCTCTGAGCGGGGCCCGGGTTCTGGGTTCAGGGGCCCCACTCAAAAAGTCTCCTTGCGGCCCTTTGCCGTCTCTGCTCCCTCATCCGGCGTTTCATTGCTTGTGGTAAAAAAAAAAAAGAGGGAAAAAACTCATCAGATTACTTTTAGAAATCTTTGTTTTTTAAGTGATTGGGTAATAAAAGTATTCTATTTCTGATTCATTTTCTTTGTTTTGTGCATATAATATTTTAGTTTCAATTCAGGTCTCTAGTGTGCCACACTTGTAGTGGGGGGCACTAGGACCAGCGACTGTGCAAATAATGTACAAAACTGCAGTGTAGTAAAAGACAAGACAACGCAATAGAAAAAATGCAGGAGAATGTAGGAATTTTAGTCACGCGGTATGATACAGATGAGGGGCATTCATTATGATAATCCAGCAAGTGAGTGAGTAGAGCCCCAAGATAGCTGGCTTCAGCATCTCCCAAATAAGGCATGTGTTTGTGTAATATCTGGTGTAGTGACTGTTTGTGGCCAGCAGGGCACTTCAGGCACTCCATCAAAACGCACGATTTGAGTGGTGGTGAACACTGAACCGAATCCTGAATAATCCGGGGTGACCTTCCTAGCATTTAGATCTTCTATGCACTTGTCGTTTGATCTGTGTCCAGGGGTGGGAGGCAGGTGAGTTGGGGGGGGGGCAGGTGAGGCTCCACACCTCTGAACAAACAGTGTGAACATGGTTGTTCCAGAGAAACTGATGGTGTGACTGACGTGAGTGCCCCATACTTGCGCAAAGTGTCATGTAGTCGCCAACGTGACACACTCAGTGCCATTACCCGGCTTGTCAGTCAGTGTGCTTCTCTCTGGTCCTATTCTGTTTTACTTTCTCTGGATGCTGCCTGTTTTTACAATAAACCACATTTTAAATGTAGGACTTTAGTAAGTATTCAGTCTACAACAAATTTTATGGGGTGTCTTCTGGTACATTTTGCCGACTGGGCAGGTGGTTCTAACCATCCTACAAGCACCCTGTGAATTCAAATGAAATCTTTAATGCAAGAGCGCGCAGCAGGAAACCTCCACCTCCAAGCTGAGGTCAGACACCTCAGTGCAGTGCCAGGCCGGACCAGTTGGGGGCAGCAGCGGGTCATGCTGGCTTTCCGGCACCCCCCCTGGCCCCGTCTGTCAGCCCCATCACAGTCGCTGTCTCCGGGACTCCCAAAAAAGCCTTTTCACGATGGTAGGTGTATTGTGAAGAGCCGTCATGCACTCTGCATAATCCAGAGGCCGGGGCCAGCACTCCATTTGACAGCCATTCCCACGATCTGCGTCTTCATCCTGCCTTCCTAAATGCATCTTTCTGTTAAGCACGTGACTCGCATCATTCAGCATAGCACAGGGGGTGCTTTCTTTTTGGGCAGGTGTGATTTGCAATGCCAGGCTTAGGGCAGGGGCCTGAGGCTGGTGATGGCTAAAGTGGGGGAGGGTTGGGGCTATCTCTGATCACCCAGCCCACCCATAGCCACGCCCCTGATTTGAGATTCAGGGTCTTGCTCCTCCATCTACAACAGGGGTTGACTGACTCCCTCTTCCAGTGTCCCGGGGGCTGTGAGGGGCTGGGGCTGCAGCTGCACCCCCTCCACACGCTATGAGTAATTGAAAAGAAACAGGTGTGCAGGCCTCCTTATTGATAGATACCTAGCTAGCCTTCAGCCCAGCCCCCCCCCATGTTGGCTGCCTATCCCGGGGGAGGCGGCCTTTATGTCCGCCATCTGCTGAACCAGCCTGCCACAATGGGCCAGGAGGAGTGACCGGGTGGGGCGGGGTGAATCCGCAGATGTCGGGACGGTATACTCGCGAAACGCCCCCCATCTCTGCCGGGCATTAAAAACCCAATTTAATATGCCAACACAGACCTTACACAGCTGCTGAAGATAAGTGGGATGTGCGGGACCCCAGCGCGTCAACACGGAGACCACCTGACGAAGGACGGGACCCTCAGCTCCGAAAGCAGCCGCACCCTCACAGAATAAGGGAAGCCCAAACAACGATCCGCACCCTCACAGAATAAGGGAAGCCCAAACAACGATGCGCCCGGATCCACCCCAATCGGAAGCATTTTATCAGTGGGGGGGGGGGTGTCAGCTCGGAGGGGCAGTCGGCATCGCGCCGCCGGGACGTGGCCTTCAGAGGCAGGCCTGCAGCAGAGGAGGCATCTCCTGGCACTTTGGGGACATGTGGGATTTGGCTGTTAATCAGTTCAGCTAAATTCAATGGCTTCAGATATTTTCCTTATATCCTGTGTGCAGACTCAACAAATTCGATGTACATAATAATGATAATAATAATAATTATTATTATTAATATTATTATGAATAGTCCTAGTAGTAGTAATCGTAGACAAAATTATTGTTTATAATATTTATACCGATTTGTATACCATCTGTGATGCTGTGTATTATTGTACATTTACTTGTGTAAAACCACATATTTTCTTAAATCGCAAAATATATAAAAATGTTTTATTCTTGTATTCACAAATTCAAGTTCACCCATAGTCTCACTTTATTGTTCAAACATCTAGAAAACCTATTATCAACAACACAGAGCAGACTCCACGCACTTCAGATAATCTCAGCTCATTGCATCCGCAAACAAGGATGTAATTACAACCCTTTATCCCTTTTTTTCTCCATTTCAATTAGTCTTCAATCGTTTCCAAAAAGAATAACACCCCCGCAAAGTTAACACCTCGTCTGCTGTAACCCCAGACAGCCACAAATAGGCGCCCTTTCACTTCGTGTGGAACAGAAACAGGCTAGAAATGGCCAGTGAAAAGTTTTTTTTATTATTATTATTTTTTTGCTGTAAACTAAAAGCGTGCGGGAAGGGGGGCGCTCAGTTACCATTGGTCTGAGACGTGCCGTTTGCACCCTGTGATTGGCCACAAGGTGTTAAAGGGGTGTGAGATGGGATGGGGGGTGGTGGGGGGCGGAGGGGGTTCTGTCAACCCCCCTCACATCCCCGTACCTTACCGAGCACAGCTGCTTCTCACATACTACTTACTACGGCTTGCAATGTGACTCAAAAATACCCGCTTACAGGAGCGCCGTTTTGACAGCTGAAGGATTGTGTACGATCACGCCTCTTGGTTAACTACAAAAGGGAGAAAAAAAGGGGAAATTAAAGGAGGAAAATACCCTTTTGCCATGACAGTGGATTTGCTCGCGATTTTATGTGCAATCGCTACGGTTTCTGCAGTGGAAGGTAAATGATGCGATTTTCTCTCTCTCTGTCTCTTCTTACCCGCCCGGTTGCCGGCGATCGCTGTGCGGAGAGCCCCCCGTGCGCGCCTCCGAGTCCGCGGGAATGCGATGCGGGGCGCTGGGGATGGAGGGTGACCCGGTACGGACAGCGAAACAAACACGTGGATGCCTTATAGCGATATGCCGATTTCGATCCATTAGGGGGCTGCTCCGTCTCCCCCCTCTGTCCTCAGCTCCTCTTCGAACCGGTTGTTTTAATGGACTTTTGGTTATTCATCCGCGGCCACGTTCGCCGTGCCAAGCTGCAATGCAGGGAGCGAGCTGCTTCTCTCGCCTTGCCGTGTCTCTTCCCTTTCTGGGGTAACTTTCCCTGCTCCGTGTGGTCCGCGGACCGCTCTGCATTGCGCCGAGCCCGGCTAAGGATACCTGCCTGCGATTGCTGGTTAAAGGGTCCGTGCAGTGATGCGCTGGGCGCAGCATGGGTGCAGCATGGGTGCAGAAGCGTCTTTCTGTGGCCGGGGACCACTGGTCCCAACTCAGGTCATAAATCACACTTTTCATCACTGGGAGATGGAAGAATGAAAGACTTTTATTGCAGGCGACATAGTGTCTACATAATAACAGGGATCAGTTACAGTATCATTACTTTTGAAATATAGTTGTTGTTGTTATTATTCTCCTCCTATTATTATTATTCATAATTATTATTATAGGCCTAAACAGGTTATCCCTTCCGAGTAAGGGATGTCCAACAGGTATTTATCGGGACGTACAATTAATGGACATTCATTAATTGTTAATAAGTAATAAAACCATCATAACACCGTCGTGGCACACTGCAAAACGCCGTAAAGGAGGTGCACATGTAGTCTTCATTTTCTCTCTTGTACTTTTCTTTTAACGACTAATGAAGGTAATACATATCTTCATGGTAGACGCTTTCAGACGCGTCTATGAGTGTAATCGATGGGATTCAATTAGGCAAGCATAAGTACCGTAACATACCGTCCGACACGGACTTAGTGAGGAATGCTGATGGCACGTAGCCTATTTTAGTGTCAGGAGACGATATATCGATCCTCCAAAAAATAAAGATTTCTCACGGTCAACATAACTTAATGATCTGTATGTTTTGGGGGCAAAACGGTTTGCCCCTAGGTCTACTACCCGGCGCGCCAGCCGTGCTGTCATACCTGCAAATGTCTTATTTTTGATAGAATTGCACGGCAGAGTGGAAATGAAGCGGCAGTGCCCCGGTAGGCTTTCCTGCTCTGCGCCGAGCTCCTACGCCCCGGAGTGATCGCCTACAGCTGATGGAAGTCAGCATAGCCTACATCAGACTGTACCAGCAGCCTCACGGTCCGGGTACACACGCCTGACAAGAAGCCCATACCAACGGGAAATTACTTTGTGGGCTTTTCTTACTAGTCCCGTTCTTAGGCTGTTTTTTTGCGCCTGATTTTCACCGGTGAAAAACAATATCGATTAACGAAGGTGAAGATCGGCTCCCTTCTGGCGAATTACACATACATATTTCATATAGTTTTTGTCACGGTTTGTTGCAGATGAAGCTTATTGGCCCGCTTCGTGTTTCATTCCCGCAGCCCCACGCCCGCATTGCAAAGGGCAGACACGTTGTTTATGGGGGACACGTCCCTGCTTGTTTAATCCCCGCGATCCCCGAATTCGGGGCACACGGCAAACCCCCATTTTTCCCAGCGCTGAGCTGCAGTTCCGAGAAAGCGGCTGCACTTGGGCGGTCGTGCTCTGGGAGACGATTTCTGCACTCCCTTACGTGCCTCTGAATTAATTCATTGGGTGATTATTCAACTAATTCCGCGATTAAGCATGTGATAATATGGTAGGACACTATTATCGACCAGTATTATATAGGCCTATATTTTTTTGGAATTGCCTTATATATCGTATTTCCCAGATGCCCTGAAGGTGTAACACAGACAGTCAGAATTTAGCAGTTTCTCCTCTCAACTTCAGTCTCATTCTCTTGTTAAAAAAAGGATTAAATAGGTTATTGACACAAATTACTCCTGTGTAAATGCCACAGGCACCAAGGAGGCCACAGAAAAGTCATATATAATCACTATTCTGTACTGACAGTTGTAAAACCTCCACCTCTCTGTCTGTCTGTCTCTTTTTAATGGCTTGACTTGGATTGTCTCTTGCACAGTGATAGGGTTTGGGTTTTTGAAGAACCAGAGCCGATTTGTGTCCCGTGCCGTGTGGGGAGGCCCGCAGGCCCCCACACCACCCCCCAGCTGCTGGGGGCTGGTGTAGCTTGGTGTGCAGATGGCAAAGAGTGGTAGCACCAAGTCTCGCCATCTGCTGCAGACCCCGCAGAGCAGGTGAGGGGCTCTCGGCACGACTTGATGGCCAACCCTCTCCCCTGCTTTCCGGCAAGGCCCGTCATGGAGTACACATGTGTGCTTCATCATCTACTGGGTGACAACATGACTGACCTCATGTCACTGCAGAGCATGCCGCAAAGCTAGGCAGGCAGGGACCAGGAGCTGGTCCACCGCACTCCGACTGGATCGTCCCCATAACCCATGTCCCAGGTCAGGAATCAAGCAGCCATAAGGTTCTTAACCCCAAACCTCCAAGACTGAGAGATTAACATCTGGGATTGTGCCAGAACTACTTAGCAGGTGGTTAAACGCTTAGGAATTATACCTGTGGCTCAGGGTGGGGGATTTGTAAGCTGTGGTTACATATCAATGCTTAGGAAAGCGGTCAGTCTGAAACTCTGTGGTCAATTAGTCATGTCTGTCAGGGGTTATCGGTCATTTTAGTGTGCGGTTCTCCTGCATGGTGATGTGTGTGATCCGGCCAGCAGGCCGACCCGCTCTCTCTGCCTCTCACTGTCAGCCCTGTAAAGGCGCTGGTGTCTGCAGTGGGGAGATTGTTTCTTAATGAACCGGCTGACTAATTAAAAAAGCTTTTGATGCTAAGAGAGAGAGAGAGAGAGAGAGAAAAAATGACATTATGGTGATTAAAAACAAGGGCTCTCTCATAATCAAAGAAAAAACATCACATAACACACACACACGGTGACACACATAGCATAAGTTCCGATGGAATCAGCAGTTTGGTGTAATAATTACTTTCCTTTTCATCCCCCCCCCCCCCCCCCCCCTCTCTGGCTCTCTCTGCTTCTGTCTTTCCGATAACAGTCAAAAATGAAAACATGCCTAGTCCTCATCCCCATGTCAGGCTTTATCGTGAGGCTTTCTGCTCCCACCCCACCCCACCCCGAATCTTTAGCTCAGTTTTACTTATCTGAAACACATTACTTTACACATCGCTAAAGCCTCAGCAGAAAATAATAATTATTATAATGTACATATACATAATGGGGATAATCATCCGTCAATTTACAGTCCATTCTATCTAATTGTTGCCGAGGCGTCCCTGAGCCCGTCCCCGGACCCCCAAACGCACCTTCCGCGGGACGCTGACTCTTAGGGCGCCGATGCGCTAACGGGACCCAAAGCGGCGGAGACGAGCGCGACGCAGCCAGGCAACCCTGAGAGCGGGAGCCGGCACCCGCACCGTCCTCTCCGTCTCCTCTATGGGGGCAGGGGGGGATCGCAAATGCAGCGGGGAGCCAGAAAATGAAATAAAATGTAGAAATGGAGAAAGGAATGTAGGCTACGGGATGATTGACTAAGAATGTTCGGATGCAGTTCTGGAGGGAGGACTTGGGTTTGTTTATCTGTCGCGTGTTTCCGTTCTTCTTTTGTTTCTGGGGGGCTGACACTATCAGTTTCTGGGAGAATTTGTGTCTTTATGGGGTTTTATTGCGGAGGAGGAGACGCTAAGTCACCATGACGACCTCTCCTGAGCGGCCACTCCGGAGGCGCGACTTTCGACAGGTCCATTATTTTTTAATGTCAGCGTTTTTACACCTTATGATTGTTGCGTTTATTTATTTATTTATTTATTTATTTTTTGGGGGGGGGGGGGGGGGGGGGGAATAGGGGGGAAGTGGATTTGAGGGGGGAAGGGGGGGGGGGGGGGGGGGGGGGAGGGGAAAAAGAGAGAG
>JAODKM010000075.1:17285072-17297529 GCA_026780845.1 Petrocephalus sullivani
TTTTTCCCCCCTGTCCAACCCGGGAAGAATTCCGGGTGGGGCGGCGGACCGAGTCCACGCTGGCCGCCAGGATTCCTCCCTCCGGGCTTTAACCCCCCCCCCCCCCCAGTTCCTGTCCCCTGCTTGGTCAGTTTAGCGTCCCATTGCTGCCGCCGCTCGCTCCATCCGGCCTGTCATCCAGTAGACCTGGGGGGGTTTCAGGGGGGCATCTGACATGCCGCACGCACATGAAAATGACAGGTGGATGTTGCAGGCATGGCGGCCCCAACCCACAATGCACTGTGCTCAGCCCTCTGTACGCTACATGCTATCATCCTTCCCCATGAAGTCATACAGACAAGGCGGCAAAGCAATGATGTGTTTTGGGGTTAATTACTGAAAATCCCAAGTTTCTTGCACCCCTTCAACTGTATCACTGCCGAGCGATCGGGCCATTCACAGACGGCTACCGAACATCGAGCATCACTGAAGCGATAGGCAGGCGTCAGAGGAGAGCGTCAGTTAGATGGCTTCATCATAGACACAGCGATACCCATAATGGAGCCAGGTAGGACTGGACCATAATGTGCACCACCAGTCAAAAGGCTAGAGACACTTGACATCATTTGCAAATGATTTTCAATAGGTGTGTCCCAAATTATCGCTGGTACTGGACCCGCTCTGTGTGCGTTTCCTGTTCTGGGGAAGCCACCAGAAATCGGCCCTCAGGCTTCACCCCTGCAGCCCAGGGGACCCTCAGCCCGGCTTCCTGTCACTCTCCCCACGTTTGTCCCTCCGGGCTCCGTCCGGTGTCCCACGGCCGCTCCGTCACCTGGGCCTTAATTAATCATTAATGGTTAATTATCATTAATGGCTAATGTATTATTAATTTAATTTGATAGTCCAGTGAGGCTTCAGCTCGACTGCCAGCACATCATCCTGCAGGAGGACACGGTCGGGACATTGTGACCTTGTTACAGACGCGGCTGTATGGAAATCCACGGAGACGAAGCATTTCTCTGGTGGCGTGGGCATGTCTCTGCAGGTGCATGCTGTGCATGCCTGTGTGTGTGTGTGGGTTTGCATAGATCACATTTGGGGACCAAAATGTCCCCAAAGTGTGGGAAAACCTGAAATTTGCCTACTTTTGGGGACATCTTTTCAGGTCCCCATTTGGATAACCTCAATTTTATAAAAATCTGTGAATGCAATGAAAAAGGTAAAAATGCCAAAAGTCCTGTATTTGGGTTGGTTACTTATGGTTAAGGTTAGGGCTGGGTTGGGGTTAAAGGTGTCATGATTGTGAATAGGGATTTTCCCATAGAAATGAATGGAAAGTCCCCATTTACAGTAGATAGGTACGCGAGTCTGTGTGTGTGTGTGTGTGTGTGTGTGTTTGTGTCTCCATTTTCTTAACATGCACCTGACGGATTGTCAGGCCTAGTCCCCCTGGCTCTCCACTTTATTTAATTACAGGATTCGTCCTGTCTTAGAAGCAAAACAGCCATTTCAGACACAATCGGACGACGACGCAGAGACAAAGGAACACGTCCCGATTTCCCCCCTCCCGCCGTCCTCCCGCTCTGTCGATCGGAATAGTGCTGTCCCAATCGGCCAATCTGTATCTGCGGAACAGGCAAACAGGACCCACCCCCCCCCCCAGTATTTTACAAAGTGGTGCCAGGAAGCAGAAGCGACTCACTAACAAAAACATAAACGAAGGTCAGTCCCTTTGAGTTTGGTTCAATGGGAGCTTTATCAGACTGACATGACCGTATCGACTGAGCTCACACAGCAGGAAATGACATCGAGTAGCAGCATAAAAATGCCATGGGGGAGCGGGCTGACAGCGGGGCCAAACAATGCAGCCAATCGGTCCCCTGTCTCTCTCAAACCTCTACGTCGACACACCTTGACAATGTCCCTCCTGATTGGTTTGCTCGACCCCGGGGTCATTGAAGGTGTGCCCCCCCCCCCCCAAATGCAACCCGCCCACTCTATCCCTAATACTCACCCCCCTGCTCAGCAAAAACAAGGCAATCCGGCGAGCATCGACAGTAAGATAAAGGCACCATGAGCTTTTCTTCATTGACAATGGAAACGCAGGCAGGGAAAGTAATTGCTTATTGATTGGCCGCCTGCGTTTGTGGCGAGCGGTGTTGCTGCCCGCCGCCATTGGCCGCCGCTGTGCCCTCCCACAGTGATTGGGACGTGACTCCCCGTGACTCTTCCACCCACTTTTACTAAAGAACTTTTCAGAATGAGCAGCCATGGTCAAAAAATGAATACAGCTTGCCGATTCATTTATGGGAGATGACCTCATGGTACAAATGCTGATGCCTCCTGCTGCATTATATAGTGCCTTTCCTAGGCTGATATGCAGCTCAGAGTGCTTTCCAAGTCTGATCAAACAAGTGCGGTATAATAAATAATAGCCAACATATGAATAATGAATAAAAGTATTCGGCACAGGCAATTTGAGAATAATTGCAGTGCAATAAATAGTTAAGGTAATTAAACCAAGAGGAAATGAAAGATTATAAAAACTTAATGAGACACGTAATGATTTAAGAAAAGACAATAGAAACAAACAAAAGAACAGTGAATTTAGAACTAACAGAAATGTGGGGACCAGTATACATGGTCTTCTGGGTATGTAAGGACTAGAACATATAACCACTTGGGTATGTAAGGACTAGAACATATAACCACTTGGGTATGCAAGGACTAGAACATATAACCATATAGGCCTATAACATTTGTTTCTGTTTTGTGCTGTGAGGTGTTTCTAGAAGGTGACCATGCTTTTCAAAAGGAGGGAAAGCATTACAGTGCAATTCTCTGTGGTCCTAGTGTGAAAATCGATTATCCTGGTTTTTACCGAAGAAGCGCCGACACCCCTCACGCTCCCATGCCTCTCCAAATCACAGCCGGCTGCTGCATCCAAAATGGGTGTCCTGGGCCCAGAGGCCCATGGCTTACGGCAGCCCATCTCTGGCAGGTGTCCCTGGCTGCCGCTCACTGACAGCAGCCTTAACGCATGATTTATGAGTCCGTCCCTTGTTTGATTTCAAGATGCGACGGGTCCACCTTACCAAGAGGATGAAGGTTATGCTATTACCCGCTCTCATGCTCGCCTTCATAATCGCCATGGGATACAGCTCCCAGGGATCTTCCAGAATGTTGTTCCTGCAGCTGGCCTGTTTACTTTTTTGTGGCTCATTAACTGGACCAGGAGCCCAATCAGATGTGTGGTGGGAGGAGCCAGAGAAGTTTGAAATACTTTTTATTTACCACAAGTAGGTTTCTATAGGTTTACAAGTGGTTTGAGCCCTTTTGGGTGTTTACAAGAGTTTAGTGGGCATTGCAGATGTTTCTGCTGAAGGGGATAGGAGAGGGCCTCTCTGCAGGTTTAAGAGCCATCTGTGTGGTGGCGCGGGGGGGGCTGGTTACCTGAAGTGCAGCAGCAGATGTGCGGGCAGCGAGGACCACTTTCCGGAAGCCGGCTGTGGAGAATCATCTGGAAGGGCGCCGGGTATGTGGGTGTCACCTGGGCCGTCCTGCCAAACTCTGGAGGTGGCGAGGGGATGGGGGGTGTGGGGGCTGGGGAGTGCTTAATGTACAAGCCATTCAGGAATGGGAGGACATGTGGGTGCGTTTCCCCCCCCCCCCCCACCCATGGCAAGGGGATAGAAAGGTGCCGATGTGAATATTCATGACTGTGGCACTTTACATTTGATGGAGGCATGCAAGTGGGGGTGGGACAAAGGTCAGGAAGGAAAGCTCTCCATCCCACAGCTGGGGGACTGGGCCCGGCCAAATTCTGGCAGAGACACACTAGGTAAAAGTGTATGAGCATGAGTTGGGCACTTTGGCAGAAAGGCTGTGTGAATAACAATTAAAAATACATTAGTCATTAATAATAATTAGCCACAGACGAGACATTAATGATTAACTAAACGTTAAAGTGAATTATGCGATTATTTCTATGCTGTCTTTTTTTATGCGGTAAAAGTGTTCACTGGGGTTTTTTAATTGTCTTTGTGGCAGAGAATGGGGTCAGGGGGGTTGAGTCATGGGGAGGGCGGAGCACCGAGGGGCAGCCAATCAGGAGTGCCCCCGCACTGGCGGGCGGGGCAGGGAGCTGCGACTTGTGCCGTATCGACGGGGGCGTCCAGCTGCGGAGGCATGGCGGTCTCTCAGTGGCGCTCCCTCTAATTAGCGGGCACTAGCGGGGACACGCTGAGTGGGAGCGTTACCTCCCCCCCAGCACAGGTCAGAGGTGAAGGAGCCGGCCGGACAGCCTATCAGGCATGCCCGTAATCCCAGTGTAAAACATTACTTAAAGTACGCCTACTCTGTGCCCAACCGTAGAATGAAGGTGGAATGCAATGTATGTATCTCTGTATTCAGTAATGAGTGTGTGTCCCCTTTGCCAATAAAGTCTGTTTTTATGTTATATATTGTAACTTATACAAAATCACTGATTGCTAAACACAATAAAGCTATAACAGCTGCCACTCTCTTGGGAAGGCTTTCCACGAGATTATCTGTGGGAATTTTTGCCAATTCACCCAGAAGAGCATTTGTGAGGTCAGGCACTGATTTTCAAACGTGAAAGTCTGGCTCACAATCTCCATGCTAGTTCATACAGTAGGGGTTGATGTCAGGGCTCTCTGAGAGCCTTCCACACTAAACGTACCCAATCGCGTCTTTATGGACCTTGCTTTGTGCACTGGGGCACAGTCATGCAGCAACAGAAGAGCGCCTCCCCCAAACTGATCCCAAGTTGGAAGCGTGTTCCGTGTCCATACCGCGGGTCACGGTCGCTGGGGACGAGAGAGAGACCTCTGTGCGGATCAGCAGACTGGCGAAAATTCCTCAGGCACGCCGGACATATTTCCTACCAGGGACACAGCCAGCAGTGTCTTGTGCGTGGGGGGGCGGGGGGGTCACTGTTCCCTCCCAGCTTCTCGTCTGCTCATTTAGCCAATTTTTACACCTGCCTGGAATGGCCGTCTTTTTTCGGCGCCTCACATTACGTCAGATCTTTCAGCTCTTCCTTTAAAGTCTGGGAAGAACCGGCTGGGCCTCCTACCACAGTCTCAGCATAAACCTCAGGCCGGCAGTAACCCTCACGGGACAAGCAGTCATAGAGACTGATGGACACATCTTGAGGTTAAGGCAGAAGTTTTACTTTCGCTCACTTTTTCGACCGTAACTGTAAGGTCTGCTATATAAGTCCCGTTCTGTTGTCAGCTCTACCCCAGTAATAACAGGGTCCCCCCCAAAATGACGGCTTGCGTTCCACCACCAGCATTTTCACAGAGGGGTGAATTGTCCAGCCGCTTGGCTGTCAGAGCCGCTTCGGCAAAACCAGACCATGACCTGCCGAGCCTCCAGAGTCAAAGATAACGGGAAGCTGGACACATGGAAAAAAGACTAAATCTACATCTGAAGGTTAATCTGGCAATAACTGTGGGAAGTCCGCAGTTCCTTCCGTGACACGTTAATGGTCATGTGGGTTTACGGATTTGGGGTTAACTGCATTCTGAGAAAGGCCAGAGGAAGCATCTCAGTCCTTGGGTGGGGTGTTTTTTTTTACTCCATTGCAGCAAAAATCCTTTCCCTGTTAGCCAGGAAGTAGCAGAGCATAATGGACAGTGCGACCTCAGTACACTCCCTGCTAGGTGAAAAACGTCATTGAATTTGTCAAAGTTCTACTTCAAGCATGAACATTCTGCACCCACCAGTTTTATCGTAGCCTTTAAATGCCCTGGTCAGAATGCCCTCGTCTCATCGTATGCAAACCGCTACAAGGTCAGAGTGATGGGGTCCTTGCGGAGCTGTCCGAAAACGGTCGTCTACGCCAGTGCTTGAGCGGAATTGGTAAAGAGACAGCTTGATTAGGATGGAAGGCTACGTGAGATTAGTTTGGCGGGGGTGCAAGGAAAGAGCAGACAGGACAGGGCAAGGGTCAACGCTGCACAGGAGAGAGGAATGGTTTGGAAAAATCCCGAGCAGCATTGGTGAGGAAGACATGAGGAAGATGTGAGCTTCAGTGCATGCAGATCCTGAAATCTGCTTTCTTTGTTCTGTTCTTGTGGTATTCTTTTTTTTTTTTTCCTTTGAAGTCTCAAATTTTTGGTGAGCACAGATATTCTCACCACACATCCAGAAACGCACTCTGTCACACCCAAATGGGCCAGGGGGACACAGCCAAAAAACGGTCTGCGCCGAAAGGCCCGGGAAACGCCTCGCGCTGTCACGCCTTCCCTTATCATAGCACCTCAATCACAAGCCACCCATTTCTCTGGCACAAATAGCCTTGAGTGTGGGAATAATGTGCTTTTTTTCCAGGATACGACTCACGGCCGTTATCTATTGTGCTGCTTCTCCTTCTCAGCTCCGGAGAGGTAGGAGCTGGAATGCAGCTCGCACTCGGCGTAGTGTAATTGTGTGCAAAAGCCCTTAGCTAAGATAGAGCTGATTACTGTGTTTCCCACTGGCTGCTTTATTCAAAGCTTCCTCCACACAAGTTGGTGAGGATATCAGTTCCACACGGCGGACAGCAGGGCGGCGCTGGCGCGTGACTGTCATTTCCCCAGCCGGGGTCCCGAGTCCCATGGATCTGGGAATCACTGAGCAGGATCTCACTTTACCCCCCAACCCATAATGCACTACTCTGGACATCTCGGGGAACATGGAGAGGGCAAAGAGTGCGATCTGATAGTGTTGTTGGTGCTGTCTGCAAACTGTCCGAAGGGTTTGTATGTTATGTTCGGGCGATGGTGGGGGGAGGAGGAGCCAAATCGGCCCCAAAAACAGAGAGCATCAGCTCTGGAGCTCGGATGAGGCGTGGTTCAAAGTTCTCACAATGTTCTGGAAGCCTCTGTGTGACAACCCACCCCATCATCTAAAGGCATCTATTTGTCAGATATCATTATACTAAAGGGAGGGGCTCCATATTTAAATATGACCCGCTGCTGGTAGGGGCACTTTGAAAAATATTCAGACTTCCATTTGCTGGTAGCTTAATATGTGATGATTTTAGCATGATTTTATAGTGTATGCTGAAATTTAATCTAAAAAAAACAACCACAGAATGTTTCATTTGAGCGTTTTGCTTAACAGAACATTCACAATTGAATCTTGTGATGTCACGATCAAATTTATTGTAAATGCTTAATAATGTTTCTGTTTAATATTATTTTGTTGGGTGTGTAATATTGGATGGTTTTAGCATATGTGTTTTACAATGAGGATAGGAAGGTGGGCCGCTGTTTGGCATTTAAAGGCATCTAGTTGAGAAGAGGATCAGATATTAATGGCTGGGGGTGTTTATTTATGCAGCAAGGGGTATAGCACCGACAGGGACTGAAGTGCTTGAGATTACCATTGAGGGACAGATAAGTAGGTTCAGTTATTAGTTGTCTCAGGTAATATTATGTAATTTTATATACTGTACAGAGTCTGGGATTTATCTCAGACAGGAACTGTATTGATTGTGATTACCATTGCAGGACAACTTGTGGTTTATATCTGGTCCTGGTCTCCATAGTCTTTGGCATGGTTCCCTAATTAAAGGTATGACATTGTTGTGTGTACTAGCTGATGAAGAACTTGATCGTTGTCCACCGGCTAACAACCGTGCACGTGTGTGTCTGAATGTTCTGGGCTAGCAGCGGCCGCGTGTGTCCTTCAAACACGCGCGACTGCGTCTGTATGCTCCAAATTCGTAGTGGCCGCGTGTGCCCACAAGCACGCGTGTGTCTGTATGCTCTGGGTTAGTGGCGGCCGCGTGTGCCCACAAACACGCGTGTGTGTCTGTATGCGCTGGGCTAGCGGCGGCCACGTGTGCCCACAAACACGTGTGTGTCTGTATGGTCCGGGTTAGGGGCGGCCGCGTGTGCCCACAAACACGCATGTCTGTCTGTATGCTCTGGGTTAGTGGTGGCCGCGTGTGCCCACAAGCACGCGTGTGTGTCTGTATGCGCCGGGCTAGCGGCGGCCGCGTGTGCCCACAAACACGTGTGCGTGTGTCTGTATGCTCTGGGCTAGCGGTGGCCGCGTGTGCCCACAAACACGTGCATGTGAGTCTATATGCTCCAGGCTAGCAGCAGCCGCGTGTGCCCACAAACACGCACATGTGTGTCTGCGTGCTCCAAGTCCTGCTCGAACATGCGGCCTCTCGCACTGCAGCTACACGCTGCTCCAACTCTGCCACTCAACTGCAGCAATAATCAGGTCTCCGTGGATTTCCCCCCCATCTTCCCTCCTACTTTTTCTTTCAAGGATAAAATTGCCCCATTACGTTGGTTATCATTCATAAGGAAAATTGCCCACAAGAATGATATCTGTGTGATGGACTCTGCATTCGGACGTTAAATAAGCCCACCCCCCCGTATCTACCATTAGCCGCCCGCCTCAGGATTTTAGCTTTTAATCTGCAGATTTGGCTTGACTTCACCTCGGAGGAGTTGCTGTTTTTAGCACTGTTTGTGCCCCTGCTGGCTTCCAAGCCGGTTTCCGGAGACTTCTCACCTGCTCCGGGGCCCGCCACCTCCGCAGTTTCCATACTGCACCCGCCCCACGTTAGCCAGCACGCTAACAAAGCCTAGCTGATAGGCAGTATGAGCTCCTGGATCAAGGGGGCATCTCTGGCAGTGGTATCAAACTTCAATTGAAGGGGGGGGGGAGCCCAGAGCTCAATTAAAAGGAAAAGATAAGAACAGAACGACGGAAGGCTAATTTATCAGTGTTGAATGATTTGCCGGGTTTGCCGGAACCTTCTGCATCCTGATCAGCCGGATTGCCATAGGCCTCGGCTCACAGAACACCCAGGTACGACTGGGGTTCCATCACCTGCTGCCTTTCCCGTGACATGTGGGCAAAGACAGTCTATTACACATGCCCCGTGCCATTGTTTACTCAGTATATATGACAGATAGACTGTTTCCATGGAGACCGCCTGGGGATGGGGTATTCGGATATATCTTTTGAATTTCGGGTTTCGTCGCTCTTCACCTTGTGGGCGTCATGGGATGGGTGGGGTGGGGGGGGTTCTGGTGGCCCACTTTTGGAAACCAAGATGTCTTATTGACCCATTTTCTTTTCGAGTGGAGGGAGGAGGGAGTCGTCGTGGGTGTGAGATGCTAAAATTGGGCGAACGTATTTTTGTCCCCATCATAAAAGCAAATGTAAATCAAGAAATGTGCATGAAATGTGAGAAGTAATATGCATCATGGGAGGCCTAGTGTGTCTGATGACACTCCCCAGGAGTCTTCATCCATTGGTGCACACATGATCACCTGACTGCCCCAGCATGTCAGCTGGTCATTAGTGTCAGCAGCAATGAAATATATTACTTTTATTATTATTGTTGTTGCTACGTAGAATATTAATTGCCCTATGGGATCAATTAAGTTTTTCTAAAGTAATTTTACCTAATCTAAAAAGCTTGCTTTAACATATGGATCTCCAAACATGAGTATGAGGTAGATTCTATGGGTCTACGAGATGTTCCACACTCAACTGAAGGTGACCGGGTAGAACCTGACACCACTGAAAGGAAGCTTGAGCTTGAACCCGCTCATGAAAACCACAACACTATTCAGCATCCCGTACCCCAACCCCCACCCCGAGCTAATGAAAGATGAAGCGTTAATGTGACAGGACCCTGATGCCAGCTCCCCCTGCAAACTTATCGGCCTGCTTCCTGCCTCTGCAAGCAGTCTGGGAAGGAGCTTTGGCTGCTTTATGGCCATGTGAACCACAGAGGAGCACTTTCTGCAATAAGGACATTTTTCTTTGTGTCTCTGATTAGTTGGCAGTTCGTGTCAGATTTAAAACCTTGTCAAGGAAATATGAACTGGGTGTGGCTATTGCATCATGGAATGGAGTTATCGTATAATGATATTTATTTAGCTGACTCCTTTGTATGAAGCGACTTATGGGCAAGGATCAGAGAGCAGGGTCAGCCAGAACCCAGTGACTCTGAAGCGTTTGGGGTTAAGGGCCTTGCTCAAGGGCTCAACAACTATTCTGGCAGCCATGGGGTTTGAACCCATGACCTTCTAGCAAGGAACACAGATGCCTCACTCACTGGGACACACACACACATACACACACACACACACAGACATATGTATACATTTTGTGAATGCACTTATTGAGGACAGGGTTATGCAGATTATACCTTTACCCAGATATACTCAGCGAGTAAGACACACAGACAGGGTGTACGCCCATGAACGCACGCATACGCACGCTCGACATGAATGGGTGAGGATGCTGCTGCCACGCAGTGATTGCCCGGTAACAGTTGCCGCGCCCGGGGTGACTGTCGCTGGCCAGCACGCGGTACGGCCTGCCAGGGTTGGCTCTCTGTTTGCCTAGCCTCTCCCCCTTTCACCACTAATGATCTGTTATTAAAATTCGTCAGCTGACCCTCACCGGCATCTCCCCCCCACCATCACAGGGGAGGACGAGTCCTTCATGGGGGCAGTGGGTATCTGATCACTAGCCCCCAACAGAGGAAAAAAAATGACATGGCAACAACAAGTGTTAAGGAAGCGGGCAAATGGATGGATGGCTATGCGGGGTCCTCAGAGCCTCCCTCCACCTGATAGGCCACCTCAGGTCCATGATCTAGCCTTGCTTTCCCCCTTATGTCAGCATACCCGCAGAACGTCAAATTTAATACCTTCCCCATGTATTCAGCCGGGCGAATTCACTGGAAAATGACGAGTGGTACAACAGCCGGTCCCTGAAGTGCGCCCGGATCACATGTCAGACGTCGAGCCGCGAGAACAGGGAGGCTGCTTCACAAAGAGATATTTTAAACACTGCAAGGTCATACCGCGATGGAGCCGCTCCTTCTGACACAGAGAGCGGGAACATTTTTGGAAACATTTCTCCTCGCACCGTTTCTCTCATGATGTGAAAAACCCGAAGCTCGTTTTGCCGCTAAACAGCGACGGGCTCAAGGTTCAGATCCTCAGAGAGCTCTATTTTAAAACTGGCGCTGTTTTAGGGCTTCTCACCTTTTCTTTCGGAACTTTTTTCCCACTCAAACTTTAAAAAACAAAAAAACCTCCCGCAGCACCGCTTCAGCTGAGAAACAGGCCGCGGGGGAGAGCAGCTCGCATCTATCCTGGCTCTCGCCCCGTAGGAAAGGAGCCGTCATCCAGGCAGATGGTTAAAAGCACGTCCAGGAAACATACATGCCCCTGGAGGCGGAGCTTCAAGTGCCCATGCATGGAATCCGCGATTAATAAGGGCGCCACCTCTCTGAAGTGCCAGGTAGCACGTTTATTCACAATTACGGTGTGCACGTGTGAATGGAACGGAAGGAATTCTGCTGCGTGTGTGCCATTTAGTTGTGAATCTCTGAATTGTGCAAACACAGCTTGTGCAATTCTGGGTTGATTCTGCTTCTGGGGCATTGTGGAATTGATCAGGTGTGGAATAGGCAGACATTAATAGGCTTTGGGGCGGGCCCAGTTCTCGAGATGGCATGGGGGCCTTATGACAGAATCAGTGGCCTTTGTCTTGGCAGGGGTTGGGGCGAGCTGTCTGGCAGCTAGTTGGCCACCTACCTCATTTGGCTCCACCCCTCACAATGATCGTCCAATGAGCAGTGATGCAGGAAACACAGAAAATCTGAGGTTTGTTTTACTCATAATCACGCACCCACACAGATACACACAAAGACCAACACCTACTCACATGCCACCAGATGCCCACAACATGCACAAATCTTTGCCTGTTTTTAGGCCAAAACTGGGGCAGAAAACTGTCTGCTATTTCAGACGGTTCAGGGTGATTTGCAGTCTGCAGACATGTCGTGCCTCTTCCCACAGAGAGAACACGCTCTCCAAACTGACGGTAACCGGCGACAACCGACTGTAAATCCAGCTTGCCATAGGAGAGCGTAGCCTGTGATTTACGCTACGCCCGCTACACTTTTACGGGCTCTCGCGTGTCTCTTCCCATGTGACTAACTCATCTTTGGAAATCCAGCTGCCGTATAAGTGACGGCAGAATGATCTGGAATCCCAGAGGCCATTTTTGGAAGATCCCGCGAATAGCCGTGGGTGGCGGTGGGGTCTCTCCCAGACTCATTCGTCGACAGGGCCCCTCACCCCCCAGATATAAAATACCAAATCCAAATTGGAGTGCTCTGGCCTTGGACATTCGCATCAAACACATATTAAGCATCAAACAGCCGGTTTCTTCCACAGAAGGTCTGAGGGAGGTCCAGTCCCACACGGTGTCCCATACTTTGTGCCCTGTGCTACCTGGGACAGGCTCCAGACTCACTGTCACCCTGTACTGGATAAGCAGTGATGGATGGATGTATAGATGGATGGATGGATAGCTAGATAGATAAATGGATGGATAGCTAGATAGATGGCTGATGGATAGATAGATGGATGGATGGATGATAGATAGCTAGATAGATGGATGGATGTAT
>JAODKM010000075.1:17304879-17319357 GCA_026780845.1 Petrocephalus sullivani
GCGTGTGTGTGTATGTATGTATATGTATGTGTGTGTGTGTGTGTGTGTGTGTGTATGTATGTATGTATGTATGTGTGGCGAAACTTTCACCTCGCTCCACGGTCCTGCTGTGGCCATCACAGCCCCCCACGGATCCAGGTGTATGTTTGCAGCTCAGTCTCGGCGCTCTGCTGGCTGATTAATCGCTGACTACTTGCAAAATCAATACCTCGCCTGCAAAAGTGTGGGGGAAAGGCATGCCTTCTAATTAACACTACATATTTCAGCTATTATTTGTCAGGTGAATAAATAATGAAGACATTTTAATCAATAGGGCTGGTTTACTGGCATCCCATCCAGAGTATAACCCCAGCCTTGCACCCTATGCTGCCTGGGATAAGCTCCAGGTTCCCTAAGCCTCTGACCAGGGTAAGTGGTTAGAATATGGATGGATGGATGGATGGACAGGGGACAAGGTTAGGCAGATTCCCACATGCGCACAGTGTTGCAAAAATCTGCAGCCTGTTTCTGCAGGTGGATGATTCAGATCCCTTCAGGAGAAAACTTGACTTGACTTCCGTCATCTATCCAGGTGCACGAATGAGTATGAATGAAAAGTTTGTCACTGTAGGTGACAGTAATGTAAGGGGCGGGGCTGCATAAGGTTAGTACACCTGGGGGGGTGGGGGGGGGGCTTCAGGCAGTCAAATGGCTCTGGAGTTCTCAAAGGGATTGTTCTTCAAAAAGAAATGTGGCCTTACCTCTGTAATCACCTAGTTTTTTTCCACATACTTTTCATAAAGTATAACTTTAATCGCCATTAAGTCCATCAGTGATGGCATTTCTACGATAATCTCTTTCAAAGCTTTTTGTAACGTGTCACAAAAGGTGCCATATAAAGGCGAGCTGAAGTGCATTATGAGTAAAAAAAGTCTGCTGCCATTGATTTATCTTCAGCTTCATAATGCCGCGACCCGGAGCAGCGGCTGATGACTGGGCTCCTGGGGTTCTCTGTTTTAGGAAGCAAGCCTAGGGCACAGCAATTAATTAGTAACACCCCCCACCACCCCTGTGGATGCATTTCCTGACTGTGCAGAAATAAAGCATGCAGAGGTGTGTGAGTGTTGGGGGGGGGGGCTTTCACGGCGAGGGGTTGACCCATGTGGAGCGTGCAGCACGTCGCAGTGCCAGTCCGGCCTTGCTCCGTGCTACCCTGCTCCCGCGCTGTAAACTCATTTCCTGCACCAGCGGATCCGAGGCCAAAGGGATAGGAGGAGTGGGAACGCCTCGCCGGGCCGCGGTGAAAGAAATACAGCTTTCCTCGATAGCTGCCCTTCTCCCTGCGCTAGCGGCAGTGGGAGTCCATTTTTTGTTTTCTCATCTTCTGCTTGGAGTGGCCGACCGGACAGGCCTTGGATTCTTGCGATTGGCCTGACTACCATTTGGACTTGCTCCAGACCCGTTTGGTGCATTTTGGAGTTTGTCACGGGGTAACTGGCCTGGTGCGCCAGTTGGGGAGTCCCGAATCCACATCACTGAGAAAAGACTAGTCGTCCAACCAGTAATTCCACGGTCATGCTAGACCAAGCCTGTTATGTAAATAATGAGCACCTTACCCGAAAAACTAAAAACAAGCCAGAAGCAGCCGTTAAACCACTAGTTTTACATTTCTTTTTTGCATTTTTCAGTTTACTGAGGGCAGGTGTGGAATGAACATGCTGACATCTGAGTCACATGGTGAAAAAAGAATAAGAGAAATAAAAATCGGACGCCACCATGGAATGTTCTGATAGCGCTCATGCCGGGGTCAGGGAAGCTTGAATGGCCTTTAACAGTCTCAGCAGACCAGAGCCATGGAAAGAAGGGTTTCCTGTGACTGAGTAATTACTTCATTAAAGATGCTGACTTTGGACCGCAATGGAACTTTCTGTGTGGCGGGTGCAAGTGGGAGGAGTTTACGTGGCACTCTGCTCGGTATTAGCTCATGGGAGTTTTACTTACACAAAAATTATGAGGGCGGAACAAAAAATTACTGGTTCAGAGATAACCAATCAGATCTTGTGTCTGATGTCAGACCAACCAATCAGCTGTCTTTGTCTCCGATACAATCTCATCGAATACCTCTTTTAACCAATCATTTTTCATTCTGCCCTGAGAATATTTTTCTGGAAGTGAAACTTCCACATGCTCAATATTATGGGAAAGAAAAAACAGAACCTGTTATCTTATCTGTCAGGCAGCCGGGAGGAAGGGAGTGAGACTGAGAACATCCAAGCTGGCTGTGATTCCGAAGACCTTTCGCATCCCTCGTGATAATCTGGCACGTTGAGAATCTGGTGGTAATTTGGGGAGAACAGTCAGGCAAGAAGGGGCTGCCAGCTGTGACCTTTCGGCAAGGCGGCCTCATGAAAGGTCACGGCGCCCTTTGGAGTTTCGTCACGCCTGCTGGTCACAGAGAAACCGGAGAGCCACTTGCCAAGATCGGCCAATTAGAATCGGGCAGTCCACCCGTCTGCTCCTCTCCTGTTATTGTAGGTCAGTCGTTATTCCATTGGTAAAACGACTCTTTCTGACAGTGGTTTAAAACAGATGTTGCTGGCAAAAAGGCCGCAGCGGCAGCACCGTGGCGGTTTCTTGCACGGTTACCAATTGCCACGGTTACCAATTGCCACAGTTTCCGGGCATCACATCCTTTCATTAGGGAGCAGAAACCAAACGATGTGGCTCCGGCCCTATTAGGGAATAGAGACAGCCAAAACCCAAAACCTAAATGATTATTTAGTCCTTTGAAAGGGGACTGGGGAAGGTATCAGGGTGGGTGGGGGGGGGGGTCCCAGTTCCTGAGTGGATATTTCTTTAACGCTGCGGAAATAACTAGAAACGTGTGTCATGATTAGCTCTGGATGGCTTAGTCAGTTTTCACTCACTGGATACGTATTTAATGGCTTAAATAATGGCAGGAATTACTGGAGCGCTCTGCGAAGCTCGGCGCTCCGCCTTGATGAATGCTAAGTATTCCGTGCCGTATTATCCCCGCTATTATTACATTATGGATACAAGCTTCTGCCGGCATCCGTTAGCGCAGCTGGAAAGTTTAGTGCCGAAATTCAGCCCCCAGGAACCAGGCCGGAGGCTTTAAGGTGGCAGGAAAAGGTCCCATCTTTGTCTTCCAGCTTGTCTTCGTGGCTCTTTATCATACTGCGGCCTGACCGGGAGAGGCTGAGATGTGACAAGGTGTGCGTCCGCTTGTGGGGTTTGGGGGGTGTTGCTAGTCCCAAGATCCCAAGATGCATCATCGATAGCAGGAGAGCTCAGGATCATCCTGGCGGACCACGCCGTGTGCCCTGGGTGGTGTGTGTCTCTGTGTGTGTGTATTCCAAGGTGGTGCCACCAGCAGCAGCCTCGGCACGTTGCTCTCTATCAGTGCCAACTAGCACCACCAGACATAAGAACAGCTCTTTCCCTGTGCCGTCTCCCTCATGAGTACCTGACCTGAACCAGCCTTGTCATTCTTCTACTACTTGTACGTCCACTTGCACTACTACACTGTTTGCACTACCACACTACACTCTACATACTTTCCTGTATATACTTTTTGTATATTTTGCGTGTTGTTATAAATTGTCTATTCATTGTCTGTATAGTGTGTACTGTATATTGTTAATAGTATACATGTAAGGCATGGGCTCTGGGGTCTGCCACCTAAGCGGGGTCTGCTACCTGTCCAGGCATGGGCTCTGGGGTCTGCCACCTAAGCGGGGTCTGCTGCCTGTCCAGGCATAGGCGTGACTTTAGGTACCCGTTTGGTGCCATAGCGCCTTCATTCCAATGTTTATCTCCGTTTATGAAGACGGATATCACAGAAGGTTCAATTCAGTACCGGAGTATTTATCCTCAGTGCTCCAGATTGTTTGCTCACAGTTTCTTGTGTCGTTCAGTGACTTTCACATAAAATGAGCTGGAAGCACCATTAGGGAAGCAAGCACACGGCTCAGGCTGACTGTTATCGTTGGTCAGTGGTGCCGCTAGAGATTCTGGGCCCCATATAAGCATATCATATTAGGCCCCCAATCTGGATCAATTAATTGCATTTCAAATTTGTTAGGGGCCCTGTCACTTGGGGCCTGTGAAATTGCCCTAACCCCCCCCCCCTTAACTGCGCCTCCAGGCACGGTCATCCGACTCTCTAGACCGATCAAGAGGCATGATATTGGTTACAAGAAGCTGACCGGAATGTTCCATCGCCATGGGTCCCCTCCATATCTCAGCGTCGATGACAGGATGAGGTTTCATCTTTGTTCACTCAGGAAAATAACAAATGTGTGTCAAGCATTTGTGTCAAGAGAGTATTGCTTTCTTCACCCTCTGAGGGCACCTCTGTCAAAGCCAGTACCATTTCAGCCCTGGGGGGGTCTACGGATCCAGGGGTTAAAATATATCCTTGAGGTATTTCAACATCCTACACTCTCTCTGATTATCAGACTGACATGGACTCATGGAATGGAGAGATATGTATATTTTGAAGCCAGTTATATATTCCATTCCCCCAATCCCAACCAGGAAAGCTTCTCTGGGGACCACATGGTGGCCAAGTGTAACCATCCCTGAGTTTTTACAGTCACACCGTCTCTGCGGATGCCGTCCCAGCTGGTATCTTCACACTCCGCGATTACCCCAGTGCGTCGGCTTAGTTCGGAGTATGGGGGAGGGCTTCTCCACGGAGAGTACCCCTGCTACCTATTTACGCTTCAAATGAATTTCCTCTCAGTCGGGGGGGTGCAGAATGGAGGCACTCGGTCCCGTGAGGAGAGGCTGCAGTCTTCTGCTATGTGCAGCACCGTATCCTGTGTACATGCACTGATACACAGTGACTCCCAGAATGCTTTTTTTTTTGTTATGGTTTACTCATAATCGACATCTTGGGGAAATCGATCGACGAGCATCGCGGCCAGGGCCTGGAAAGTGCAGAAAAGTCCCGAGTCCCGTATTGTGTGTGAACCTGTGTGGAAGCAGGGCTGATTAAGGAAGGCATGCCGGAGGCAGAATGGCGGGTTCTTTGATGAGCGGCTTGTAGATAGCCAGCTACAGACTAGTATAAACCATGAGCGACGACTTTCAACGTAGCCGCCTGAAACGGCGGAGTGCTCCCAAATAGCAACGTACACCCCGCCGCAGTCTCAGAGGCCTGATATCCCGCCTGATTTTTGACAACCCCGGTTTACCTCCCCATGTTGTGTGTGGTGTGACTTGCGCGGCCATGCACCAACTTCCAGGCCGGGGAGGGTTTGCAGCATGGTGGCAGAGTTGGCCGTCTGCCACAGGCACTTGACATTTCCACAGCGCCGATGGCGGGTCTCCAGCAGACGTCAACACCCCAGCCACCCATTAAGGACCTCTTTGTCGCTTTCCGGCGCTCTCCTTCACCTCAGGAGCGGGCTGAGGGCCTTTTATTCCTCGGGGGCTGACGATAATGATGAAGTCTGCTTCCGTTGGCCGCTGCAGAGCAGAGGACCCCAACCTTTTCATGGCCGTGGACCAGCATGCGATGTACAGAAATTCCACGGATTACACATAATTGTTCGCTAAGGATCATTTGGTAACTGCTAACATTTTTACTAACTGTTCTTAGCAGTAAAAATTGTCAACCAGGCAAAGCTAATTGATTAGCATGGCAAATTTAATAAGTTTAGCTGTTAATTTTTTTATGTTAATTGGAACATGAGGAGTCGTAAAAATAAAAAGCAGTGGGCTGGGTGGTATGATGCCCTAGTGCACGTTCGTACCCACAACCAGGGGGACACAGAGTGAACTCCACCAGCTGAATGTCACTAAGTACCACTATTGACTGCTTTTTGACCTTTGATCTGAGCTTTGACCTCAGTCTACCTTCCGATGACTGTTGCATCAGTCATCAGACGGCTTCAGCTGAGTTTACCCAGAATGCTTTGCTGCAAATCCACTCCCAGGCTACTGTAACAGAATCTTTATTGGTGGTAGTTCCCCAGATCCTAGGGTTAAACTCCCAGGTCCTATTGCACAGGAACTTCTCAACATGATGTCCAGATATCCCTCCACCACCCACCATGCCAGTGGGGCATTTAGAGAACTCTGCATCCCCATGCTTAGTCCCTTAGCGGGCAAATAGTCAGAGCTACTCCAATCAGAGCACTAATTGATTTAATTGGGTCATTAGGCACTTGGCTCTCCACTTCGCCGGCGGCATGCAGCCCACCTCGAGCTGCCGAGTCACTGGCCTACTTCTCGGTCCCCGGCACTCGTACCTCTTCCCCAACGCCCTGGATGTGAACTGCGTAAGGTCAGGCGCACCGTGTCCACAATCTGTTCAGAGTCTGGGCATCCCTGGCCTAGCGCCGTGGGACTGGCTGTCCGATTCGGCGTCAAGATGGGCGGAGAGGCTGTTCTCGGAGCTCCTGCCTGAGAGGAGGTCGGAAAGCGAGACCCCTGTGATGCTCTTGCGACTCCCATCCGTGTTAAACACCAGTCATCCATTGAGTCCTCCTCAAATTTTTGGCAGTCAGCAGGGGGCAGTAGTGAGCATTATGGACCACAGAGCCTGCTATCAACCAGAAGGGTTGGCAGCTGCTGACCTTGCCCACGTACCATGTACCATGATGCCACAGCTGGAATTCCAGGGGTCTGCCTTCTACGCTGTGCCGAGTGTCCTGGATAACAGGCGGCCACTGTGTTGCTGTGGAGGCAATAGGCTATTGATTAGCTTTCCCTAAGCTGTCAATATGACATCTTGTGCTCTTTTTTTAGTAGTACTGAAAAGTGCCATTGTGTATCGACCCCCCAGCTTGATTGGGGTTAGTGTGGAGCTCGTTAAATACCCGGGGGACCGTTTAAACTCCTGACTCGGAGTGGGGCGGCAGCAGTGGAGAAGCAGGTGCAGCAAACAGGGGGGTGGGGGCAGCCAGGAAGCACCTCCATGATGTCTGCCATCTTGGCTACTTACATGTTGGACCAGGCCTGCCATCTCTGTGGGGAATCTGGGAAAGTTGTTCTGACGTGGGCTCATGGTGGGCACGCCCCAGAGAGAGCCCAGGTGGGTGGGCTCCCAGGAATTATGCGTGGTGAGCTTGTGTCACACTCATTTTTATTTACTACATTGATCTTTGTTTGTCTGATAGCTGAAGTTTTATGAATGAGGGGGGGTCCCACCTTGGAGCTCCATCTGCCAAGATATTTGAGATGCTAATGTAAGAAGGTGATACATTAGCTACATTAGCCTAGACTGCAGGAATGTATGTACCCCCGATGGAAAAAAAGCACATTCTGTCATTCTTCCAAATTACCACCCCCCCCCCCGGTGGCGTAATCCAGAAATGGCGTGTCGACTGTCCAATGCGGTTATAATTCATAGATTTAACAGGCTCAGTCTTATTTACAGGGAGACAAATCATTAGTAAGTATGTTAGTCAAAATCACTGGTGTGAAGGACATTGCTAGCCTGCTGGGGGGGGTAAGTCCCTCTCATATTTCCCTTTGACACCTTCCCAGTCACCCCCCTTCCTTTTTTCCCTGGCCCTCGACACTAAAGGGAATCTAGTTACAGTGTTGCGGGCCGGACGAGAACACGTAGTGATAAGCAGCGTCGCGGCCCCCGGTCGCCAGCCCCGATGCCCCCCCCACAACCGGGGAGTGTTTGAATTGGCTGTACTCCCACGCCACACCGGTGCCACCGCACCCACAGACCTGAATTCAATCCTAGATCCGACTCCCCGGAGTTATTCATTCATAAAAATGGCCCACACACACACATACAGACACACTGGCATTGGCGTAATTTACCGCATCACTCGCTGCAGAGCACTGGATAGCTACAGTAGACATGTATATTTAAACTAACTAGCTCAACTAGCTGTCCTTAAATTTGTCAATAAGTTGGGCTGCCCATTTCTGCCTGTGTATTAACCACAACAGGGTAACCACCTGAATTTCAAATGCGAAGTCGGGAATCGCATTTTTGCAATTATTACATGGCGGGGACCAGATTTCCGGATTTTTTTTTGTTATGAAAACCTGTGACTCTTTACCTTGTGAGGACCATTCTATTGGTGGAGCAGTAGGGATAACAGCGCCCCCCAGCTACAACCCCACTCACTACATGGCCTTCACATTGTGCCCTTGTAGCCATATTCGCCTCAGATGACCTTGGGACGATGTTTAATGACAGAGCATTACTGGTCGGGCAGTGGATCTGCGTGCGTGCGTGTGCCTTGTTTTGCTGTACTTCTGAAGGCCAAAAGATCTCAGAGGTATAGGAAATCAACAAAAAACTAAGGCATTACTCAAAACTTCATTTTGTAAAAAGCTGTGAATGCAATCAAATAAGTAGAAATGCCAAATGTCTCGCATTTCATTTGGTTACTTGTGGTTAAGGTTAGGGCTGGGTAGGGGTTAAGGGTGTCGTGATTGGGATTATGGTTTCCCCATAGAAATGAATGGACGGTCCTCACTAAAATGGGATTACAAATGTGTGTGTGTGTGTGTGTGTGTTTATGACTGTGTAGTTAATGCTGTCAGTCAGGGAAGAACTGGGCTCCTATTTAAACCAACCAATTTCCACAATGACCTTAATTAGCAGGAAGATGCACCCGAATGCCTGATAAGAATACTGTACCTGTCTCAGGAACAGAGCAGGAGTCGTGCAGCTGGGCTGACTGGCACGCTGGCAGTGACCGGGCGGACGTACCGCGAGGACTCCCCGTGTGCACGTGGCTGTCATGACCTGCTACTTCATGCTTCCCCAACCCCCGCACTTACACAGTGATTCCACACTGAAGTCCCCAGTCCTTCCTCTAAAGATGCAGCAACAGAAAAAGTCTGTAGCACTGAGTGGTTAATTCATTTTGTCCTCTATTTATAAAGACTCACAATGTCCCCTGAGCTGTGCCACAGGGCTCTGAAACAGACTGGCAAACACCAAGTTATTAATACTTGTTTAATCCACTGGAAATCTGACTACGGTGCTGTGTGCACAGTGGGAAACAGGATCCTTTTAACAAAGGAGAATCCAAGAGTGTGGAGTGATGGTAATGAGGGAAATATGAAGGGGAGTGTTTATGGCTCTGCAGGTCAGGGCTTTCAGCCCAACACCATAGGTTCATGGGTTCAAATCCCAGGGTTAGCAGAATGATGTCACTGTTGGGCCCTTAACCCATAAAGACTGCATGGCTTTGGATAAAAGTATCTGCTTAGTAAATACATTTTAGCATATTATGATCATTCTTTGGAGATCCAGCACTGTGACGTTATCTGGGGTGGGGCAGCTTTGTCGAGGTGCTAGACCCCTACGCACGTACGTTGGCATCTTTTGTGGTCCGCTGGCAACAGGAAACATGCGATCGCTAGATGAAAGAGCGAGTGCCCATCACAGGCTGTGGAGGAAGGCCCGCAATCAGACGGGCATATCCGGCGAGGTCTGTATGGGTGGGAATTGAGGAGGTTTGCCAGCCGGGCGTGGGGCCCAGCGGAGCTCCTTGTCATGGGGGGTCTCCGGTAAGATGAGATCCCCCAACACCAGCGCTGCCATCACGGGGTCCTCTCCCCCCTGCCACACAATACTGGCAGGTATTAATAAGAAGTTATTAAAAAAACTCCTCATTGAAAACTTCTATTTTATGGGCCCCAGTTTCCAGCAGGCTTTACAGGTGAAATATGGCAGTGTGTCGATGTGTGTCTATGTGTGTCTGTGTGTGTTTGGCCCTTTCTGTTAGAGTAATAACAGAGTATTAGACTACCCGCCTCGTACCGACTGCCTGTGGAATATCTTCAATGGCATTTATTTATCCGGTTACATCCAGAGCTGATAACCAACTGGCCGTCAGACCACCGAGGGATGCCTCGTATTCTGCTAAAATCCCTGCCCTTTTTTCACAGCCACGCTGATGCAGGCCTGCCTCACTCACCCCAGTCCTAGCCGGGTAAGGGTTGATAGGCCTCACTGTAGCATCAAGGTTATATGATACCACTCAGGCTGGGACTGGGTGAATGCCTTAACAGGCACTGATTGTGGAAGCGTCTTCTCCCGCCTTCTCTTTCTGCTGATTTGCTTGGGAGCTTTGCACATGCAGCCTGTCATTATTTCCTCTACTGTCTTTCTCTTTTCCACCATCATATCAACACAAGTACATGTTTCAGTCGACGGGGACTGGTGGGAAGAAGCACCTGGTCTTGTTGTGACATCAAGCGTGTGGCCCCCGGATTGGGGGGGCCTAAGCCCCGCTATTTCCGTGTGACTGCAGTAGGTGTGTCTCTTGCTGGGCATTCTCTCAGACTGGCAGTGTAGGGAACCTTGACTGATGTATATTGAATCTGTATTTCCAGATAAGGCAGATATGGATTAAATTACTCAGCAATGTGTGGGCAGGGAATTATAATGGGAAAGTAAATAAGCACATGCTTGTGTGTGAGAGAGAAATCTTTGGCCCGGGTGCCCATTCCATCGCGGGGGAGTGGGAAAAAGGATTTTGAGACAGGTGTGACTCTGGCAGCTCGCGATACTAACCCCTCCCCCTTTTTTTCGTGCAGAAACGGTGATGGACACACGGACGGCCACGGCAGAGCTGGGCTGGACGGCGTACCCAGCGTCAGGGGTAAACACGCTCTTGTTATTCATGTCGTCCTTTTGTTTTATTCATGGGGGGGGGGGTCCCAGAGGTCCGCTGGGTTTTCCGGCTGGCTCTGTACGGGCATGTTTCGCCGACAGTGTCCTGTGGTCCCAGAGCGCCTCAGCAGTGCATTGTGGGTAATGAAAACCTCATTGTGGGCCGGAGGATCGATGACTGACCAAGTGCTCGGACCCCCCACCCCCCAAGGAAGTCAAATAAAACTATCAGAGTGAGTCATTGTGAAATAGAGGAACACTACACGCTCGCAGTCCCTCGGAGTTAAAGGGATATACTTATTAATCTGGATCCTTTACCCTGGCTTCCCGTCTGCAGTGCCATTGAAGACAGTTTCAGTGTTTAAGGGCAGATCTTCCTTTGCTCTGACCTCCGGTGACCTTCAGCTTCTGGGAAGATTTGATAGGTGCCTGTCTGGATCTGATCCAGCCCAAGCCTGGGGTCCGTGAGGGGTGGATGGTGGATGGTCTGAGCCTTACTCAGTGGATCGGACTGGATCACCCCCAGAGCCCACTTTGGGCTGGTCCATCATCCCGTCTCCGTGCCAAAATGTTAATTGGTACTGAGCTTTTCTTTAAGCCTCCTAGAAGCAACCCAGTATATTAAATATAAAGTAATATTAATGGGGCTTCCTGACAGACAGTGAAGCATTTAAAACCGTTAAAACTGCTGAGCACTATGAAGAGCACTAGCATCCTGTCTGGGGTGCCCCCTGCCCCATGTCCTGTGCTGCAAGGGACAGGCTCCAGGTGCCCCATCACCCTGACCAGGATAGACAATGGATGGATGGATGGATGGAGCCCCCCGTGTCACTTCTCCTTTAAATACCATGCAGAGCTGTGCATTAGCCTTTATTAATGACTCTCACCATTACTAAGGGCCTTCCTCACATAGCCAAACGTCCACAACCCCTAACATACGGCACTGGCTGAATCTCAAACCGACGCCTATTCACTACAAAGTCACACTTTGTGCAAAGTCACACTTGCAGCTGTGGAGGATTCCCCAGATTAAGAGGAAGGGGTATAAAGAGGCAGGCAAACTTCAGGATGCCTTCACTGCAATCCCCCCGGAAACAGGAAGCACCGGTCACCATGGATACAAGGATACGCTATCATCATTCGGCCATTATTGAATGTGCTGTTATTCTATATCAGCCAAATGAACAAAAAAACATCTACCCTGCATATTGCAATGGGAACGAACAAACGGAGAGCTTAGAATATATTCATATGCAAACTGATTTATAGGCGCACAAGCAGGATTAAAAAGAAAATAAAAAGTAATTTCAAAGTTGAAGCAATACTTTTGTTTTCCATCACATTACTACTTTTGTTGTTAAGGCAGCGTTTAAAAATGCACAAATATTTGAGTACAACAAATCACATGATTGGAGGAACCAGTAGAATGAAACTACTTACATCCGTGCCTGGTTTCCCAAAGCAACAAGGGGGTAGCGTGGAATTTTAGCCAGCAGTGCAGACAGACGTGCTGTCGGAGGTTTTTATAGTCCACCCCCACTCCGTAGTAACTACTTTGGGATGAATCCTCTGTGTGTAAATGGAGTGTTAGTGGCGAGGTTATAGGGGGCGGTGTGTTTCACGCTATACAATTTAAACACGATCCCTAACTTCAGAGCATCATGTCTTTCACGCTATGCGATTTAAACATGGTCCCTAAATTCAGAGCATCATGTGTTTCACATTATATACCTTATACATGGGCTCTAACTTCAGAGCATCATGTGTTTCATGCTATAAAATTTAAACACGTTCCCTAAATTCAGAGCATTACAGGCACGAAGGGTGATTTCAGCACGTATATTAAAATTTAATCGATAGCATTTCGTCTTGGTTCACACTTTTTTGCTTTCTCATCTGATGGGGAGTCAGTTGAAGGGAATGTGGGACCTCTTTTCACCTGCTGTAGTTCCTGTCCATACTGTTGAATAAATACCAGATCCTATTGTATAAATATGGATTATAGCTCATCTTTATCCAGTTCATAAATATGGGTTATAGTTAGTGTTTTGCTAGCTAATGCTGTCATTCAGTAATGAGGTTGTTTACCCAAAAGCACAGCAGCAATGACACAGTCCTCCATTAAAGTACAGATACAGTACCAAACCAAGTGAAAACCTTCCGGGATAGTCGTCATGATGACCAGTACAGAGCCGTTAATGGCTGGGATGGGTTAAACTTCCACAAGCCCTATCACGTGCATTTTACCTTCTGTGCTGATACTTTTTACCAAAGCAGCATGTGCATATATGTATGTATATATATATATATATACATACACGTATATATGATTCTTTATATAATTTTTTGAGAAAGCAGGGTCAGGCAGTCTCTGGACTAATCAGAGGTTAAGGACCTTGCTCTTGGACCCTCACAGTGAAGCCGCACACCGTGGCTTTTGACGCGACACCTCTCAGTTCACCAGCACATCATCGCAACCCACTGCGCCACATACCATTATGCAGGTGGCCAGAGGATTAAAGATCGGATGGAGCTCTGAACTGGCAGGGGAGGACAGGGCAGGGATGGTGGCCATCTACGCAGACCTAGGCTCCAGAGAGGGTGGCTGGGTGGGGAGGTGAGGAGATTGCCCCCTCGGCGCCCCCTACAGGCTGCATATGAAATGGAGGTGGAGACTTGGACAGGGGTGTCTGGTTCAGCCCTTAGCGGACAGTGAGGTGGCGCCAGGAGGGATTGCCGAGCGAGACGGCGGTGCCGAGTCGGCCAAGAAGGCAACACCAAGCAGGGCAAATGGGCGGGCATTCACAAGGAGAGCCAATGAGAGCAAGGTGAGGGGGTGTGGAGCGCTCAGCAGTGAATACCTGTGTGTGTGTGTGTGTGTGTGGTTTTGCATAGATCACATTTGGGTACCAAAATGTACCCAAAGTGTGGTAAAACCTTGGGGACATCTTTTCAGGTCCCCATTTGGATGACCTCAATTTCATAAAAATCTGTGAGTGCAATCAAAAAACTAAAAATGCCAAAAATCTTGTATTTTGGCTGGTTACTTATGGTTGAGGTTAAGGCTGGGTAGGAGTGTCATGATTGGGACTAGGGCTTTTCCCATAGAAATTAATGGAGGGTCCCCATTTAGATAGGTACGCGAGTCTGTGTGTGTGTGTGCGCGCGTGACACACAGCCCAGCTGCAGTTATGGTGCCGCCACAGGGACCCTATTAATCTTGTGACAGAGGAAGCTGCGGACAGGGACGAGCTGCTGGCCAATCAGGGCTGAGCGTTCATTCATCACTGAGCTCCGTGCTGTCTGGGGTGCGGAAACAGCCAGGTGGGGGGGTGGGGGTCGGCATGAGAGATGCTGAGTCTTCCCCCACTGGTGCAGGTGCAGGGCATGTGGCGGGAGGTGCGGAAGCCCAGTAGCTGCTGGAACTGTTGTTATTTCTCCTTAGGCCAATAGGAGGCGCTATAAGCCAATAGGGCCGGAGTGGGCAACCTTATCCAGAAAGGGCCACAGTGTATTTGGCTTTTCACAGCAACTCCCTAATTAGGTTACTAATTAAAGGACAGATTGGCTGAAGAGTCCTTAAACCTGGGTTTGAACAGCTGACCTGAAGTTATCCCAAAAACTTGCATACACACCTGCCATTTGCGGGTAATATTTCCCACCCCTGCAATGGGGGGGGGGGGTTTCGGCCTTGATAAATTCATTGGCTGAGCAGCCAGCCTTGCCCCTTTCTTCCCAGCAGCTGTCCTTTTTCTTCCAGACCCTGTCCTTTTTCCCCGAGCCCGTGCGGGCCCTGTCCTTTTTCCCCGAGCCCGTGCGGGCCCTGTCCTTTTTCCCCGAGCCCGTGCGGGTCCTGTCCTTTTTCCCCG
>JAODKM010000075.1:17322952-17333684 GCA_026780845.1 Petrocephalus sullivani
ACCGTCACCCTCGGGCACTCCGACGCCGAGGAGTGGCCGGCCAAACGCCAGCCGCGGTCCCGCCACTCCCCGCACACTAGCGACCCGCCCAAAGTGAGAGGGGCAAGCCCGGCCTTCCTAGCAGCCCCCAACCCCCACACCCCGGGCACTTTTGGACACCGCTTATGAAAGCTGCTGTCAGGCCGTCTGTTATTTCGGAAGTGCAACCTAACGGGTTACCATAGGAACGGCTGGCCTGGTTAGCACTGGTTTGGATCATTTTTTTATTTCCTGGGCTTCAGTGTCAGCACCACAGTCCCACCCATCCCCAGAGGCCTACTCGGCCCTAGAGCCCAATCCCCAGAGGCCTACTTGGCCCTAGAGCCCAATCCCCAAAGGCCTACTCGGCCCTAGAGCCCAATCCCCAGCTTATGAGCCCCGTCTCTCTGAAATCAGAAGCTCCTTTTACTGGCCTGCCGTCCTCCTGCTGCAGAGCTCCTGGGAGCGGGTGGATGTGGCGCTCATTATTCCTGCTTAGGAAGAAGGAGGTGGACATTAGCCGCACGGGCGCATCTTCCATGTTTAGCGATTAGCTGCCTTTGAATCGGGTCGCGTTCTAGCAGCCGTGGTTTTCTTTAAATGTCCCACCTTTTGTATGAGCCTGATTGGCTCATTATTCATGCAGCCAGCCTGGACACTCCTGGCAGGTAGATGCAGCTGTGGAGGTGGCTTCTTGTAAGTGATTAAATGTCCTGAGCAGCACATGGTAAATGTATGGGCTCAGAATCGAAGTAATATCCATCCATCCATCATCCAACCTTCGTTCCATCCATCCATCCACCCAGCCTTTCATCCATTTTATTTATTTCAATAGTATAGACTTGCGGTGTACATGGAGCCTGTTCCAGCAATGCCATGGGGACACCTACAGCGGACAGGAAACTCACATGCTAAGGGAAATTTACGACACTAATTCACCTAACCTGTACTGCATAAGGTTTGGGGGCGTAAAACCCATACTGACCTGGGACTGAACTCGGTGATCCTGTGGCATCGAGGGCACCAGGGCACCTACACTAGCAATTCATATAAAAGCAAACACCCACAGCTAATGATATTATTACTGTCATTACAGGACAGCGGGCAGGTGTCCGTTGTACCCTTGAGAAAGGTGTCTAAGCAGAAAGAGCTGGGGGAAAAAAAATTAAATATGCGTCCGTGTAAACAAATTAAAAACCACGGGTTGCCAAGGACAGCGGAGCGTGCCGCGTGCAGGTTATGCCAAAGGGGGGCGCTGTCGAGGCTTCCGGATGGGGCTTTGAACTGACGCTAAAGCTAAAAGATTAATTTTATCTATTGAGTGCGAAGAAAGCAGGCTTTCATGACTACGCTTTCATGAGGAAGACAGCTTATTTTCAATAGATGTGCTCCCTTGGCTACAGACCACAGATTACTAATAACGTCAAGCCACCCCGCATCACAGAACAGCGATCGCGAGTCGAAAACAGCGGGGAAATGAGAGAGAAATCTTTTCCCGTAGGGCACCGATAAGTTAATTCAAAAGTGAAACCGCTTATTCGCAGAGATGTCGGTATGTAAATCCGAGCGCAACGTGGTTATGCGCTGAGGCGGGCGAAAAGAAGGACAAGTTCTGAAACTTTGCGTGATAGCGGGGGCCAGTTTGTTTGTTCCTGAGCCCCTCCTCAAAAAGTCACTTTGGGGCCGCCCCATGTTTCAGAGACTAAACAAATAGCTCGCGAGAAGTGTCAGAAGACAATAGCTAGCTAGCTGGTTAGCAAAACAGGCTGCTTTTACATTTAGTGTAGTGACGGCTTGTGGCCAATGGGGGGTCTCACACAAATGTGTGGTGTGGTCTGAGCCGCTGGGAAGGGACAGGCCGAGAGGCGTCGCTGAGGTGGACCAGTGATGTGGCGGCATGTGCAGCATGAACCAAATACCCACAAACAAATAGAAAGATGGAGAGGCTGGGTTGGGTGAGCCGCTTGTGCGTCCTGGTGGTCCGGATCCTCGGCTAGAAAGAAGCTGGTCCGAGAGGCCTGCATGCAGAGCTGATCAGGACATGTTACGTAGGCACACATGGACACATGGGTATACAGGGACGGAGCCACAGGGGCACTGGCCCCAGCTGAAAGCTGATTGGTCCTCACAGTGCCCCCTCCCTTGTCACTCACTGATTCAAAGCATGTCATTGGCTAACAATAAGGTCAGTCCCTATGTATGGTGCCTCTTATGCCCCCCACCGAGAATTGACCCTGACAGAGACGTACAGGGACACACTGTCTGCAACATCAGGGAAAATATACACATGTGAAATCTATGGGAGAGTTATAAAGCGATTTATATGTCAATGTGCACACAAGCCAACATTTAAAACCAACTGAATCCAAGTCAATGCAATTGATTCTGTAAATTTTATATGTGCTGCATTGTAGAGTGCATTTTCTTGTGTTTTTCAGTGTCTCTCTTTTGTTATAAGGGTGGTTTTTATTTAAGGATATGACTAGTCTTATCTCATCATCTCTCTCCCCCCCCACCCCAAGTAGTAAAAGTCTGTCCAGTAGAAGGATCAGGATTAATCACATGAATGATTATTCCCTAGCTTTTCTGGCCCCCACTAATTCCATTTCCCCCCCCCCCGACAGTGGGAGGAGGTCAGCGGCTATGATGAGAACCTAAACACCATTCGGACGTATCAGGTGTGTAACGTCTTCGAGCCCAGCCAGAACAACTGGCTGCTGACCACCTTCATCAAACGGCGCGGCGCCCAACGCATCTACGTGGAAATGCGCTTCACCGTGCGCGACTGCAGCAGCATCCCCTACGTGCCGGGCTCCTGCAAGGAGACCTTCAACCTCTACTACTACGAGACGGACGCCGTCATTGCCACTAAGGGCTCCGCCTTCTGGATGGAGGCGCCCTACTTGAAGGTGGACACCATCGCCGCCGACGAGAGCTTCTCCCAGGTGGACTTCGGCGGCCGCCTGATGAAGGTCAACACAGAGGTGCGCAGCTTTGGGCCGCTCTCCCGTCGTGGCTTCTACTTGGCCTTCCAGGACTATGGCGCCTGCATGTCGCTGCTCTCCGTCCGCGTCTTCTTCAAGCGCTGCCCCAGCGTGGTGCAGAACTTCGCCGTCTTCCCCGAAACTATGACCGGCGCTGAGAGCACCTCCCTGGTCATCGCCCGGGGCGTCTGCGTTCCCAACTCGGAGGAGGTGGACGTACCCATCAAGCTATACTGCAACGGGGACGGCGAGTGGATGGTGCCCATTGGCAGCTGCACCTGCAAGGCTGGCTACGAGCCGGACAACGGGAACGTCTGTCGAGGTGAGCCCCCCCCTCCCCCGTACCCGTTTCCCCAGCTACCTCAATCCATCCCCCCTTCAGGAAATCTATCAGGGTCCAATATCCCAATCGATTAACAATGTAATCGCATCTGTCCACCATCCTCCAATGGCGATTATCCTTCTGCATCTACTCATTAGAGAACTCCCCCTCCCCCACTCCATTCTCAGTCCAGATTCCGAGCTTCTTGCATTTATCGGTCTAATGTGGGAGAGTAATTCCAGCCCCCACTCCCGATAAGACTTTCGGAAGCGTGTTGACAAAACAGGGCTCCCCCACCCTGCTGGAGAGACAGCCCATAACCCATCCACAATCCATCAATCACTGATGCTAACGTCTCTGCTCGTGGGTCCAGATGTTCAGCCTGTAGTTCATGGATTAGCTTAAGGAAACTGGAACGCCGGGCTTTTCCATACAAGTGGTTTTGGTGCATGGTGGTTTTTGTGCATGTTCTTCTGTGGATTGACATTGCTTAGGACCGAATGACCCACTGTACGTACCTATGTTGGCGGTTGTGTTTTCATTCATTTCGTTCAGCAAACGTAACGCACCGCGGTAAAGATGAATGACGGCAGAATTCCCGCGGCACAGATGACGGGGCTCTTCCCCCGTGTCACTTCCTGAAAGTTCTCCTCTGACAGAAATGGCAGGTGTGAAGTCTGCGACATGCGCCGGCTGCCTCTTCACACCTGGTCGCTCCCCTCTGTCAGTCCGTAAGTGGTTTGTCCCATTTGCAAGGGGCGCAAATAGCTGTAACGTGCGTTTGACGGGCGGTTAAGCTGAACTGACACAGAACCGTCCCCGAGGAAGGCCTGGTCCCTGTGTTGGCACCAGAATTAATCTGACAGCCGGGCCCAAGATTTTCATGGGGGGGCAGCAGGGGCGAATGTGGGTGGGTGGTTGATATCAGTAAAATTTGCCGATTCTGGAGAATGGGATATGGGACTGGTTTGAGGGGGTGCCCATGCGGTCCCTTGGTTGCAGAGAAGCACCCCTCTCTGCTCTTTGTTAACCATTTATCCATTAACTGTTAATCATGTCTGAGAAAGATGAAGAGGAGAAAACAACACAACTAGCAGTCGGAGCATGTCTTGGCCATAATGAGGCCGACAACCTGCTAATAACGTACAAACACCGGAATCTGTGGACTCGTACCCCCTCTGTAAACACACCAGTGCCCAAAGGACACAATCGACGGAAGTCTCCGGAACACCCAAATGACATGGAAGAATATGAGAGTGAAATTAAAGTAATTGTGGGGCCAGATAAACGTCCATTATTAACAAATAAATCATGACAATAGCAGCCAGGGACTGACGGCTGGTGTCACTTATGTGCCTGAGTCACCCTCTCTCTCTCTGTGCTAGTCAAGCACGCACGTGCTTCTAGTATAACAGGGGGGCTCTCTGGATGATAAACGTGAATATGCGTGCACACGAGGATGAGGTAAAGACCATCAGTCTGTTTCTGCTCGTGCCAGAGTCGTGCGTGTCGGCCGCACACACCATATGGTCCTCCGGCCACCAGGGAGGCGAGCTAGTGCCAGCCAGAGCCTTTGGCTTGGGCCACAGGACCCTTCCCTTGACGTCAGTCCCAGAGGCACCTGGAGTCTCTATGCTCTGCCATGATTCCCCGTATGTGCCACTGCGCCACCCCCTCAGATGGTTGGCAGATGTGCACGGCGGAAATTTTTGGCTGAAAGGTGGAGCCCTAAAAGTGGCTGGGCAGTGAAGCGTGGCACTGGCATTTGGTATTGCCAATTATGAATAATGAGGCATTGTGGGTAATTTTTTTAAACTCTGCTGAACATTGGCTGTGTCCAGATTCAGATGCATTCTTCTAAGGATCCAGCCTATGCAGCCTGTGTAAGTCCACACAGTCAATTCTGGGATATGTCTCTGTATGCCATGCCATGTGCCATGATTTCTAGGATGGAGAAAACCAACCTACACAAAGTTCCAAAGCGGATGAAAATTGGTAGCAAATAAAAAAATGTAAGCACACAAAAAAAGAAAATAATCTGTCTTGTAGAGACAAATAGGAATTTGGTGTTGTGATACACACTCCGCTGACATGCAGTGAGCACACACACACGGAGTAGCTGTGATACACACTCCGCTGACATGCAGTGAGCACACACACACGGAGTAGCTGCGATACACCCTCCGCTGACATATGCAGTGAGCACACACACACGGAGTAGCTGCGATACACCCTCCGCTGACATATGCAGTGAGCACACACACACGGAGTAGCTGCGATACACCCTCCGCTGACATATGCAGTGAACACACACACACAGAGTACCCAGTTATGCCCCCTGATGAGGCTGAAAGTGAATTCAGTTGATGGCGGCTCACATGCTGTGGTCACAGACAGGCAGAGATGCATCCTGGGGTGGGGGGAGGTCAGGCAGCCGGAGTCCTGCACTCCGTAGGGGATGAGTGAACTTTTTATTTTTAACTTTCTGACTGGAGTGTGTCTGACTCGGGGCTCCCGTGGGGTCTGCTGGAGTAAAAGGCAGGGGTTCGGGAGGTCCAGGGGTGGGGGGGCACCACATAGGATTGACTTTTCATCTTCTCTGCGTGTTACCTCAGTGCTGGATCTGCAGACGGCCTCTTTAAAGCTGGTTCTGTCTCATCTTCCTGTGCCATCATCGTTGGTGGCCTCAGGCGCCATCGCGGTCCTTTCCAAATTCACTGGGCCTGATATACAAGGGCTGTCTACTGCCTTGCGGAATATTTTAATGAAATTAAACAGGAAATACTGTAAAATCAATATGTCTTTCTTTGTATTCATGTGGCCGCAAATCACCCCCCAGCCCACGCATCCACCCTGCCCCCCCCGCAGACACTTGACCTTCCTGATCAGTAGTAGTGGTGTTTCATTTTAGCCCTGTGTCTTTATGCCTCTTATTTTTTTGCCCCCTCCAGACCTAATTGCCCCCCCCTCCCCATAATCCACGTTTAAGGTACAGCTTAGGTCTGTGTTCAGCTCCTTTATTTTGCTCTGTGGACTAGGGGTGGGGGTTTCAGGATTCTTTTGGAGGTTAATCCCCTGCCCCCCACGGTACAGTATGCCTTGCCGTACCTCACCGTGGTTCCCTATCCCGTTGCCGTGAATCCCAGGGCGATGCAGTGACCTGAGAATCGGACTTGCCTGTCCTGGGGAACTTCTTTCTGTCTCACAGGAGGCTGTGGTCTCGACCCCGCTGCTCTGCCCTCTTCGGCCACAGTGGGCTCAGCTCTCCCCTGAGGGGGAAGGCCTTCCCCGCGACGGCACCCGCATGTGGTTTTCCTTAAATTGGAGCTCGGATTACGAGCATCTCCTCGTTCACCTTGTGTGTTTTTTCACGGGTTCACGCAGGTGTCCGTTCCTTTCAGCTGGGCGTGAGTGCTGCACACACTTAAGCATCGAATTCCTACGACTCTTTCTCTACTGTCGCATTTATGCATGCGGCTTTCCTGAAGTCAGGATGCGAATGAATGACTAGATCTTCATTGACGTTGTTTCTTAGAAACAACGACAGACCGTTTAGCAGCTCTAGGATCGCCAGCATAGAAAATGACAAAACAAACATGAACATAAATATGAACAAACATAACTGGGATAACACAGTGAGGTAGCATGTACCGAAGTACTGGTGCAAAATGATTATGACATCAAGTGCAAGTGGAAAATAAGGGTGAGAGGGAATAATGAACAGGTAACAGGTAAGCAGATACGGCTCATATTCTCACAGCCACCCAGCACTTGTTACTGGGCTCTCACTGGTCGGCTCCTGACATACAGTATATCTGCATTGTGGTATTTTCCTCATTTGTATGTCGCTTTGGACAAAAGGGTCTGCTGAGTAAATAAATGTATATGGTGTGTGCGTGCGCATATTGCCACGCGGTGTTTTGTGTCGTCACGACCTGACAGCTGAGAGCTTCCGCATGAAGAATCCAGGACGCCCAAAGTGGGACAGTCTTCCCCAGCCCTCTTTCGTGCCCCCTTTCGCTGGGATAGTGATCTGATGTGGGGAAGGATATGGATGGAGGTTTATCAAAGTTTTCGGATGGATGGATGATGGGGCAGGGGGGAGCAGGAGGTGCAGGCATCTGAGGACAGCGCCCCCCCCCCCCCCCCGGGACTTAAAAAAAGCTCAGAGTGAAAAAGCCAGAATGGTTTATTTAGCGATCGATTTGCAGGGCATTCTGGGCCATTCCTCCCCTGGCGCTCATGTGCTTTCCTCTCTTCAGGTTGTTTTTGTTTTTTTTATTTTATTATTTTTTTTTGCTTATATAAACCTTCTTCTCCGCTCAAGATGCGGCCGTTTTCCGCGAGTGGCGATGGAAAGCCGGGAAATCCCCCTGAGATCGCCACTCGCCTGCCGTTTTTCGCCCCAGCTTTAAAAAAATATATATATCTATTGATCCTGAATATCTGTTTCTGGTTGTGGTCGGAGCAGAGGGTCAGCTCCGGTCCCCCTCTGGTAAAGACACAGGCTGTCATTGCTGGAGATTTAAACTGAAGGGGGTGTGGTTGGAACCACTGGCCCCACGTTCCCTAACCTCCAACCCCTGGCTTCACATCACATAATACTGCTGAATCTTACTACATGGTGAAGCTGGAATAAAAGCCAATAGCCTGAAAAATCAAGGAGAGGTCACATGATTTCCCCAGTTGCATTCTTATTATTATTATTATTATTATTATTATTATGGGCCTATTCATTTAATTATTATTATTATTTTCGTACTTGGATCAATAAAATGCCATTATTATGTCATTATAAATGTCTTTATTATTATTATTATTATTATTATACTTTTTTCTATTTTATTACGAAAGGCTGTACCTCTAAGTCTCTGCATTGAATTTTTCAAACGATTTAAAATTTAATACAACCTGCAGAAGCCTCAGGAATGTTATTGCGGGTGTCTGCCAGTGTAGGCTGTGCCCTTCTCCGTGATGGAGAGCTGATTGCGATATTCCCAAGGCTGACGCAGGTGACCTTTTCCCGGGAAGTACTCCCAGCCCAGGGGTGTGAAGGGAATGGTATGAAGACCAGCGTGATCTCCACCACCCGCTCCACAGAAACGTTACCACTGTACTTATTTATTTATCAGCTACTTTCATTTATTCATCAGATTCAGTTTCAGTCAAGGACATAAAAAGGTTTATTCTGCGGTCAGGGTTTCGTCTTTTATTGATAGGATCCCATCAAGTGCCTTCCTCAGAGAGCAGAGACACAGTAGGAGAGCCTTTTGTGCTGGGACCTTTAACAGCCATGCCCCCTGCTGGACCAGACAATTGTGCTCACGCAGATAGATTTCTTCAGGAGTTATGGCCTTTTCTTGCAAACATAACTTTGAGGGAAGGCAGCGCCGGTTAATATTAACACAAACTGATATATTGGTAGGGAGAGAGGTTCTCAGAATGTGCCGGCATCTCAGCTTCCTGGCCGCGGTGAGGCTTGGCGTTGATGAATGTGCATGTTTTTATTTACAGATGTAAGCGCCGATTTCATTTTGAACATATGAGTGGGGCATATTTTTCAGGACGGAGGCCAAAGCAACATCATAGGCGCCAGCTGTGGCGATATCCCACAATGCACTGCATGCGGTAGCATTTCAGAATTTAACCATTCTGTTTGGCATGGGGGTGATTTCGGATTTGGGGAGTGTTGACAGTGTTGTGGCTACACACCGAGATGTGATCATTCTGCACACAGACACACACGCACACAGACACAGGTTGCAGACTTACGGTGTGTGTGGGAGAAAGAGAGAGGGGGAGCTTACCTTTAGCACTCCTGCACTGATGTGTGCCTGCTGCCTGTGACGGATGGGTGCAAACTGAGCGAGGGAGTGGGGGCGGGGTGTGGCTCTCTGTTTGTGTTTGTGTGTGATACAGGCGGAGTGGCTGATCATCCCGCAGTGTGCCAAGTCTCTCCGGTCTGAGTATTTAATAAGACTTTCACAGATCCGGCTTCTTCCACGAAGCGCAATTAATCATATAAATAGACACAGGCTGCCTGATTGGCTGCCGCTCCTCTGCTTCTCTTTCTCTCTGTCTCCTCTACTCCTTTCATGCTCCCTCCTCCTCCTCGATCCCGCGTTCCCACCGTGACTATCATGTCTGCCGATCGTCTGTCGGACTCCTCTGAAGGTCTCGCTATCTCTGCCCACCCCCCCCCCACCCCCAACTAGCGACCCTACACAGCCCTTATCTCTGTGATTAATGTAGTTGGGGATTTGTGGGTGTTTTGTGCGTGTGTGTAGGGGGGGCAGACATGTGAAGCTGAGTGATTGCCCGAGATCCCAGGGGCACGTGCGGGCTCGTGTACACGCGTGTGTGTTTTTCCTGCCATGTTTTCCGAGACGGTTCCCAGACGGAGAGAGGCCTGACACCTCAGAGTGTCTCCAGAAGACAGCAGGAGGCAGTAACAATGGCCTGTGATGTCAAGTGGCTGAAATGCAGACAAGAGCCACAGAGAAGATCCATCCACCTGCCCAACTGTCCATACATCCATCTATCCGTCCATCCATCCACCCATCCATCCACCCATCCATCTGTGCATCCGTCCCTCCATCTATCCACCCATCCATCCACCCATCCATCCGTGCATCCGTCCCTCCATCTATTGGTCTGTCTATCCATCCGTCCCTCCATCTATTGGTCTGTCTATCCATCTGTCCCTCCATCTATTGGTCTGTCTATCCATCTGTCCCTCCATCTATTGGTCTGTCTATCCATCTGTCCCTCCATCTATTGGTCTGTCTATCCATCCGTCCCTCCATCTATTGGTCTGTCTATCCATCTGTCCGTCCATCTATCTTTCCATCCAGCTTCCATAAGACTGGGCATGACAGCACCCTGGATGGGGGGGGGGTACATATTACACTTCTGAACCCCACAAAGCAATAACAAAAGCACTGCCCTCCCCGATAGGGGCGGTCTGGGCAGCGGCATGGCATATTCATTTAGGAGAGGTGCCTCCAGCCCGCTCTCAGCACCCCCACTTCTGGATTGCGGAAGGCCTTCACCAGAGAGGGGTGCCGGTCTCCTCCTTCATTTCCGGGGTGGACTGGGCCTGCTAAAACCAGGAAGTGGGCTCCAAGCTGCTTAGGGACCTGCACGCCGCTAGGTTCTCGGCGGAGGAAGATCAGGCGCCATACTGCAGGGGGCGCTGTGGTTAGGGTAAGATAAGCCCTGACAGAGTACAGGTGCCAGCTGGAATGTTTGTTATATTGGTGTTGATAAAAGAGACACGACGGCCTTGTCATCTGAAGAGATGTGTCTAGGCCTTCCTTTATCGCATGCATGTGGGGGAAGAGCAGAGGGGGCTGTGTGGGGAAAACACCTGACTCGGACTGCTGGGAAAATGATTGGGGGGATTCCA
>JAODKM010000075.1:17381992-17402294 GCA_026780845.1 Petrocephalus sullivani
GGGAGGATCCAGTGTGATGGCTAAACAGGATGTGGGCGTGCTAGCAAAGGAATAGGCAGGCTGACAGACAGGAAGCAGAGCTGACCTGCAGGAAGCGGATGAGGTAGCACAGCACCAGCTTGTTGATGTGGGGCAGCTCCATCACCACCCTGACGGCAGCCTCGGGACTGTCGTAGTGCACGATGCAGTCCTCGTAGAACTCGTGCGGGATGAGCGGCTCCTCCAGCTCTCGGTACCACAGCTTGAGCAGGGAGGCTGGGGGCGAGGAAGACCATGCCCAAGTGGGCCGTCACTCAACATCGTCTGCTGTGAGCTCACACAACCAGTGCTAGGCGTCCTAGCAGAAGACACTCTCTCACACACACATTTCTATGCTCCCGGACTCTGAGGCAAAGCCCCAGAGGGGATGCTTTTCAAGATCAACTCCCATTGGGCAACCATGTTACGTAGATTACGTACACCGTCTAGGAGGTACACTACCCAGGAGATACTGGCTAAGGTGGCGATGCTCTGCTCTCTATATTGCAGAGGTCACAACAACTTTACAGTGGGGCATTATTCACACACATCTTCTCATCTTAGATCACAGAGTATAACCAGAGCGGGACACATACACTGTCATGCCTGCATGTCTGTGCATGGTTTCAGTCCCTGGTTTGGACAGGGTGTATACATATTTATGAGTGTGTAAACCTTTGGGATTACGTCTTTGAGCAAAGACACTCTGCTTTTGTCTGGACGATTTACAGTAATGCTCGTGGGACTGTGTGAGTGATGCAGCTACCAGCGTGCCCCTGCAGAGGGCCTGTATGTTTATAAACAGGGCCTAGCACTAGAACTGGAGATCATTTTATACTACATTATGTGCTAAAAAGAAAGCTTGGAAAGAATGATTGTAGCAGTGTGTTAGCTCACATCACAGGTGCATTTCTCACACGACCCTGTTGCTGTCTCTTTCCAGCATGAATCCCCTGGGATTGTTGGCAAAATGCTAACGCTAAGGCCTGGACATAGAGCTCGGGATGACGGATTGGGGCACCTGGGATATGTGGGTCCTCCAGGCCCGTGGGCACCTTCCATTGGTCCACCTGCAGCTTGAGTGCATTCACCTCGTCAATGTCGCCAGGGACCCTGCAAAACCGGGCATAGAAGGCAGCATCTCACTTTGATTCACTGTAAAACAATTAAGCCTACAGTGATTCTAGTTTGTGGAGGCCAACCTTATCATTAGCCAATGATATGTTTCAAATTATTAGTGACAGGGGAGTAGGCCAATCGACTATCAGCTGGGGGCAGTGTCCCTGTGGCCCTGCCCCTGATTTACAGCCATGGAAAAACCCTAACCTGCCTTACATGGAGCCTGCTATAAACCCTGAATTCCCACCCCCCAGCCCTCCTGCACGCCCAGCCCCTCACCTGAAGATGCCCTCAGTCTGGTCCCCATTGAGGCCCAGCACCTCCTCGGAGAGGCGTGTCTGCACCCAGGGCAGCTGCCGGTCGGGGTAGAGCTCCCCCTGCAGGGCCATGACCTCCTCCAGCGTGCTGCCGAACATGGAGGGGCTGAAGATGGCAGTGCGGGCGTGGGCGATCTCCTCGCGGCATGGCTTTTGTAAGCCCTAAGAGGGAGGCAAGGTGTTCATTCATTAACATAGTGCAGGCCAACGGGCTTCCTCATGTCCCGCGTTATATCCGGACTGTGTCACTCTCTCATTATGGTGGGGGGGGATTCACATTATCAAGCCCCGCTCCCCACCACAGATGCGTGATGAGGAGGAACGGAGTAGAATAAGGGGAAGTTATTTTGGTTTTTTTTTGGAGCTAGGGGGGGAGACTCGTATAAAATGAATAAGCCGAAGTGAGACTTATGATAAATACTACATGTATGTCTGACTGAGGGGAGCTAGCTTTTCCATGGGGGAGGGGTAGACGTAAAAAGTAAATTTGATTAGGATGCTTACTGAATACAGTAAGCTTGAGGGGGGCAGGACTGTCTTCCTAGGTTTCTCCATGGAGGAGGGCATGACTGTCTTCATAGGCTTCTCCATGGAGGGGGGCACGACTGCCTTCCTAGGCTTCTCCATGGAGGTGGGCATGACTGTCTTCCTAGGCTTCTCCATGGAGGAGGGCATGACTGTCTTCCTAGGCTTCTCCATGGAGGGGGGCACGGCTGTCTTCCTAGGCTTCTCCATGGAGGTGGGCATGACTGTCTTCCTAGGCTTCTCCATGGAGGGGGGCACGACTGTCTTCCTAGGCTTCTCCATGGAGGTGGGCATGACTGTCTTGCTAGGCTTCACCATGGAGGGGGGCATGACTGTCTTCCTAGGTTTCACCATGGAGGGGGGCATGACTGTCTTCCTAGGCTTCTCCAAGGAGGGGGGCATGACTGTATTCCTAGGCTTCACCATGGAGGGGGGCATGACTGTATTCCTAGGCTTCTCCAAGGAGGGGGCCATGACTGTCTTCCTGCTTCCTCCAATTGTTTTGTTTAGCATCCCCACATGGAATGTGGCCCTGTGCAGCACGTCGGCCCACTCAGCTCTGTCTAATGGCACTCACTCCTCCTGAGGTCACAGCGATTCACTCACTCCCTATTTAATAATGCATCATGGCTGCGCTAATTAGGAACAACAATGTGATTAAGGGAAACCGCCTCGGGAAGTCATTAAAATCCTATGCGGCACCGGAATGGGGGTGGGGAGCCCCCGGTCTTATCCACCGGGGACGTGGGTGGGACAGCACTAATCTTATGGCTCGTCTAACATCCATTTCTACACAAACCGGGAAAAAACACCCACACACAAATACACACACTCACATCATGCCAGTTAATGATGAATTCTTAATCAAAGGCATGGGCACATGGCCTGTTATTAATTAGGGCCCGACGAGGATCACCCCCCTGAGCCCATCTCCTCATAACACCGTGCAAACTCTCTCCCAAGCAATTTGCCTTGTGCTATCTGATCAGTTAATTTGGCTATTGCTGTCTGATTGTTAATGAATCTATCCACGATTCATCCCAGCCATCGAGCAGACGGGCACGCTCATGTCCACAAACATAGCTACAGGTCTCAGTTATGGTCCCTATCCTTCAGTAGCACAGAACACGGGCACTGAACTCACCCGACAAAAATACATGTCATAACCTTGTACTACAACACCCACGTGTTTGTGGTGACAAATAAACCTACTGTGCTGCCAATCATATAAATATATAGCACATACAGTCATGTACAGTGCATATTACTTGATAATGATAATAGCTATGTATGTTACTGGTTTATGTATTGCTACACTAATGCATATATACCATACTCAACTTATTTCGGCTATACCATATCACCCAGGTAAGTAATAGGTTATACCGTCGAGGTTTGTGTAAGTAAGCCCTATGTCATTCTCACAACAGCAAAATCAACACCTTTCTTAAAACGCATCCTCCATTGTTCCCCAAGCGACACATCACCTTATTTTTTGCAAAGTAGTTTTTTCACACTTCTGAAATAACTGAATTTTGATATGTGTTAATTGGACAATGTGAAGGTAGTTTTGCCATCTTTCCATATATATATATATATATATATATATAAACTCAGGCTACAAGCATTAGTATACAGCACTTACATCTCAATAAATGGACTGGTCAGTTAATGCTCAATAAATGGACTGTTCGGAAGGAAATTCTGCTTTCCAGGTTTTATAATATACAGCCTCCCACCTCCACAAGATTGGTTCGTTAACGGCTCGCGGTGGCCAATCACAGGCCGAGCACATACCTTCTTGGCCCCCGTCAAAGCAGCCTTCTGCAGTTTCCGATGGCAGTACTTAGCGTAACTGCTGATTGCCACACCTGAAAGGGAGACACGGCAGAGTTGGGAAGGATTCAAGGCCCACGGCTGGTGCCTCACTCAGCCCAAACAGAAGCCACGTCGATCGTAATGGCCCAGGAAAGCGAGAAAGCCGGGGAAGAGGATCTACCCATAAGTCACCAGCTGTACCTGTTCCCATTTTCCATGGATTTAGCAGCTGGAGAATTATGACTACTTACCAGAAGCCTGAATGGCCACAGATGTCGACCAAGGAGTTTTTGTTACCTTCGTTAAACACCTGGCTGTCCACCAAGCCAAGTGTCCATCCATCTACTGATTTTTAGGGCCTAGCTGTGATTCCGAAGGTAATGGTGGATGGGGGGGTGTTGGGTCAGAAGTTTCATTAGCCATAGCTGCTGTTTTATCGACCATGTCGGATTGGACCCCATGTTGTTTCTCTGCCCCGCAATTTGTGGGTATCCTGCAGTGCTGTGCACAGACCTCTCAGGGGGCAGGTGTGGGGTGTGGGGGCAGGCTTAGGGTAAATTTCACATCCAGATTGGGTGGTCCCCTTCAGTACATTTTGTTGAGTTGGGAAGGGGATCACCCCCCATACCAACCCAGTCCCCTGCATGTCTTACTGACCCCAAAACACCTGCCCTTCACCTTCACCCCCTCTGCAGTCCTGTATCCAGATAAAGGCCCTGTGCATCAGGAGCACAAGACACATCCTGATTAAGTATCCCAGTCACAAACTGAAAGATACCACACAGATACCACCAGACATGGAAAAACTGGAACCTGACAAAACACAGGGGGGGGAAATCCTGTTTTTCCTGTAAAAGAGATGTATCCTGCTCATTAGTGCACAATACACCTGTATGCTAAAAACATATTTTTGAAGCATCAGAAATTCAAGTTCATCAGTTTGAACGCATCAGGAGCGGATGAGGTGAGAGAGAGACACTGTGTCAGGTGGGGTTGGGTGTTAATGTTAATTAACAACTGGAACTTGCATTTAAGCAGAGACAGACGGGATGGGTTCCGGCTATAGCTGTAGTACTGTGCCTGTATTTACCAGTAATCTGGAAAGGCTCCCAAACTCCTCAAGCCCTCGTAGGCATTCATTCTCCTACCATGATACCCTTTCTTAATTTCAATGCTGCTGGATCCAATATTACCCCCAAATGACCAAAAGGGGGCACCAGAGTGACATTTGAAAGCACCAGGGCTCTGGAAAGATATTTCGGCTTCTGGACATCTGAGCATATCTGACCTACAACGAAGCTGTGGTTCAAGCCAAATCCTCCGCCATGCTCACCAAAACACATACCTTAAGGGGACAGCATCGCAATGGGCGAACGGTGAGGGAATATACTCACACGGAAGCATGCAGACGTGCGATCCTACCTGGAGGGATATGTGTATATGTACACGCATGAAACACAGAAACATGCATGTTACACGGGGGCAGTTAAACTCAGCTCAAACCAATAAGAGGCGAGCCCTGAAAATAACCAACCAGAAATAAGCCGTCAAACGGGCGCCAACGAGGCAGATAAAGCAGTGAAATCACCATTTCACGCCTAGAAATGACGATACTTCACATTTATGGCCAGGGCTCCTCATATCCAACACTAGGGTAGGAAGTGGACCAATAAAGTTCTGGAATCGCCAATCAGACGTGAAAAATTATTTGCAGAATTTGCAGATACATGCATAAATACAGAACTATAGTAATGTGGTGCCAGATATGTATACAAATGTGTAACGTGATAGATCCCCAATATAAGGAGTAAGGAATTGTCGGATACGTGAGACTACCGACCAAAGACATGGTGTCCCTAGCCAAAAGAAAGAAAATGTGATGATAAACCAGCTACCCCCACAGAAAAGGGGGCGGGCCGGGGGTCCTAAACAATGCGCTTGTGTTTGGGCAGCCCGTCTTAACGATGAGTCAGGCTCGCTAAGCGGCATGCGGCCTGACGGTTACGGCGCCAAACTTGCGATCAGAGTTGCAGCGATCGTGGGGGTAACGTTATACTTGCTCTGGTCTGTCTTTTTTAATAGAGACATTCAGTATCCAATCAAGAGCTGAAGCAATCGGTCAAGGAGGTAATGGATCTTTCGGAGGGGGGGGGACAGGAGCCAGCAACCTTTTTGGTCACAAGTTGCTTAGTTATGCCTTAGGACAGACATGAAAAATTCAGGGCACACAAAAACATGCACAAGCACATGCACTTACTGTATACACAGACAGGCACTCACACGCACACACAAACATACAGACACACACAGGTCTGGGTAACAGATCTGAAAGCCTTAGGCTAAAGCTAATGAAGCCAGGTAGTAACTGCACACAGGGGAAGCGTCAAGGTAGAGAAGAGGTGGAAGGGGGGGGTCGCAGAGATAGACCACTATAGAATTCACATGTGCCAGCAGGGGGCACTGTTGCGTAAATGGAGACACACGGAAAGAGCCTCTTAGCGGGACTGAGACAGAGAGCAGCGCACGGGACACAGGAAGCCCAGCACGGCGTCAGGCAGGCGCAGAGCAGCGAGAGGGGTGTTATGTGCCTCTGCAGACAGGGGGCGCCCTACCCTCGGCCGACTCCCCGGTGCACTTGCCCTTCCGCCGCAGTCTGCGCCTCCTCTGGTCCCGGGCCACCAACAGTTGGCTAATGTGCTGCATCACTGCAGAACACAGCATGGCAGCGTCACCACCAGGGGGCAGCACTCAGCACGCATTCCGCGTGCCACCGGCCCGCAAATGCATGGCAGTAACACAGAGAAACACGGCGCAAACAGACTGTAACTAACATCCTGGTGGACAAGATGGAGGGAGAGGACGCAGAAAACAGCATGAGTGATACGCGAGACACATGCACAGTGACACAAGATGCACAAAGCCACAGCCTGCACACACACACACAGATACAAGATGCACAAAGCTACAGCCTGCACACACACACAGACACACTGAGCCCGCCTCCCATCGGGCATCGAAAGTTGGTCCTCTACCTACTTTGTTCAGAGCTCCAAAATAAGGCCCATTTTCTGCACAGTGAAGGTAACAGGGTAACTCAGCCCAACCACAGCTTCGTCCCTCTGTCCCCTAAACTCCAGTCCCTCGCCACCAAATCCATCCATTCTTGTCACACCCCTAACCCTGAACCCCTCACCAATCAGGGTGAATGGGTGTGGTCAAGAAACACAGAGACCACACCCCCTAACCAGTCTTCCTGCCCTGACCAATCAGATTCTGTGCCCCATCCAGCCCCGCCTCCCTGGTCTCACCCTTGGTGTCATTGAGCGGGTCCATGTGCCGGTATATGTATCCCTCCAGGTAGGAGTGGAACTTGGGTGTAGGGGGGAAGAAGGCCAGGCAGATGGCCATGAGCTCCCAGCCGCGCTCCAGGCTGTCGTAGCGGAAGTTCTCCGTGGTCTGCCGGCACAGCTGGATGTACAGCTCGTCGCGGAGGCCCTGGCAGCTCCAGCCGCGTACCACGATCTCCAGCGCCACACTCAGCGGCTCCGCTTTGGCCCGCCGGTCACCCATGTACATCTGGATGAGCTTGAAGATCTCCACAGCCTCCTTCTTCACGGTGCGGTCCGACGTGACGATCATGGGCTTCTTGATGGGCTCGCTGCTCCACGCCAGCATGTTGGCGATGGAGACCTTGCGCCGGAACAGGCCCTGGGGGGCGAGAGGGGAGAGTCATCAGAGGGATTTGCGGCTGGGGGTGACCTGCGGCTCCTTCGTTATCGCAAACCTCATCTTGAATTCCTTATTTTATTTTTATTATTTTGTATTCTATTATATTCTATTCTATTACATAGTGTTATTTATTCTTGGAACATTTCAGTGTAGGGAGAGCAATTCCTTGGCATAACAATTTCCCTTGGGATAAATAAAGACTTAGGCTTTTCTTTTAAGGGGTGCAAGGTGAGAGAGTCCAATCACTCATTCATCCAGATAAATGAATTTAAACGAAACTAAATGCATTTACAATATAGTTATGGCCAATAATATGATGAACACACTCCACATTTTAAAATCTATAACTTAACTGTTCAAAACACATTTTCATCTGACCAGTAGGGGGTGGAATTTTATACCTGCGTGTGCTTATTGAAATGTTTGGATGCCCAGTTCTCAATGTCGGTCTCGGAGGATGGCTTGCGCAGGCTGAATTCGGGGAAGACCCCGCAGCTGGCACTGCCCATCATGTTACGGTTGTTCCTGATGGCGTCAAACTGGGCACACGCACCCAGATCCTCCGACTGGGGTGGAGGGTTTGTGGGAGCCGAACGGGAAGGACAAGTGGGGAGAGACGTAAAGACAGGACAACAAATCGAAGGGAGAACAGAAGAGGAGCGAGATAAACATGGGGGAAAGAGAGAGAGAGAGAAGATGTAAGAATGAATAATATGTATTAAAAAGGACTTGTGCTGAACATTGTGTTCGGCAAGAGATGCTGCTTTGGGTCTCCACAATGGTCCTGCCCTGCTACCCAGAATGCCCCTGTAATTGAGGCCGGCACAGCGAGAGCGATACTGATAGATGACTGGGTCGGCGGTTGAACATTATGACTTGTGATTGGCTGGACTGTAGCAGTTCTTTGCAGAAACAGCCTTATAGGGAACGGCTGCATGCTGTAAATAACTGTGCTATATTCTACTGGCATTACAGGTAAAGGAGAATAAAAGTGGAAAGAGCAGAAGGGTCAGAGAGGCTCTTTGCCTCCTGTGGGATTTGGAACTCAATGCAAGCAGGTGCTCCCTCTACACCTGGCCCCACCTTCAGGCCTGGAGGTCCAGAAAGAGAGGGTAAGGGTGTTGCTAAGGTGACACCCCTCTGATTACAGCCTTACCCCCCATGTCCTATCCAGCTCACGTCCCATAATCCCACATCCCGGGCCAGGTGTATACTGGGATATGTAAATTACTGGCATCCCCCAAAGACGACCGTCTTGGCAGAGTGATTTCCCCATTGGGTCCCCGAGCCAGGCCCTTAACGCACACCCGCTCCAGGGACTGACCCTGCTTCCTCAAATGGCCTGTACCCATGAGCAGCGCCCCTCCTCACCTGTGAGGGGTGCAGGTAGGGCTCAGGGGAGGCCAGGCTCGTCTGCACGGACAGGCTCTTCTCCAGCAGCGCCTGAGGGAAGCCCAGCCTCTCGAAGGTGCTGCGTTTCCAGGGGTGCCCGTCGTGCTGGGCCAGCGCCTCGTCCTCACTGAAGGCCCGCACCACGGGCCCAGGGAGGGGCAGGGGCACGGCGCCATCGCTCTCGTAGCCGTCCCCCCCTCCGCCGCCACCGCTGCCAGGCTGCCCCGAGTCCCAGCTGCTGCGCTGTTTCATCAAGTGGACCTGCTGCGCCTCCCAGGCCAGCCGGGCCTGGGCTGCCGCCATGTCCGGCGCGAATCCCCGGGGCGAGTCGGGCGGCCCCGCCGCGACCTCCCCGCAGTGCGCCAGTGCCTCCGGCGGCAGCGAGGGCTTGCGGCTCTTGCGCTTGCGGTGCCCCCCCGGCGAGTAGCCCCCGTGGCCCGGCACGGAGGCCCAGGCAGCCGCGTCCTCATACGGCGCCCTCTGGTGGCCACTTCTCAGAGCTTCGCCTGGCTCCGGGTCAGGCAGTGAGCGCGGGTCGCGGATCAGCGACTGACTGTGCTGTAGCGTGTGAGAGCCACCGGGGGCGCCATAACCCGCTGACGCTTGGTAGCGGGCCGGCCGGTCCGCCGTGCGGAAGCGGGGGCTGCAGCTCGACTGCTCCACATACACCAGCTGCTTGACGTACTCCCTGCCCGCCGGGCTGTACTCCAGGCTGGCTGTCGCCTCTGAGCCACGCTGCCGGGTCAGAACCAGGTGCTGGTAGGGGGACTGGGCCTGCTTGGGGGAGTGGAAGAAGGAGGCCGCTGGTTGGGGCTTGCGGCCCGGGGAGACTTTGAGGGCTTCTCCGCGCATGTCGGTGGGTGGCTCCTCGTAGATGGGTGGGGCCTGGCATTCCGGGGGGGGCTCTTCGTAGAGCGGTGGCTCGTAGCCATAGCGGGGGGAGGGCGGCTGCGAGTCAGCGGAAGGCCGCCGGAAGGTACCGCCCCCCCCCTCGCCACGTGACAGAGGAGACCCCAGCAGGTCCGCCCGCTTCAAATAGGGAGACTGACGCCGGTCAGGGTAGAGGACGGGGGGGCTGTCAGGGTCGGGGTTCCCCGAAGAGCGGCGGGAACAGGACAGAGTGCCCCCCCCTCCAGGGCCCCCCCCACCCCCCTCGCAGGGGGGGAAGCCATCATCCTGCTGGGACATGAAGCTCGGGTCGCGGTCCGTCACCTTGATCAGCATTCGCTCCTTGGTGCCCGTGTTCCAGCGGAATGGGGACGTCCTGGAAAAGAGGGGGGGTGGACATGGGAACCAGTCAGGGACGCCAGAATGGGACGAGCACGGCTTTCCCGGGCAAGAGGTGGGCGGGGCTCAGCTACAGAACTCTGACGGGCAGCCAGGCTTTTTAATTTGTGAACTGTTCAAGGAGGATGGGGGGGAGGCTTTAATTCTGAAACATTATGGGAGGGGTTACCAAAGCCAGCCCCACAGAGTCACGGTCCTGTCAGATTTTGGAGACGCATCTAAAATAAACTCTTTACCGACTGCAGCGATGATGAAAGTCGGGCAAATTAATATCGGAGGAAGAGACGGGAATGAAGCTGCTTTGCACGGTGCCAGACTGAACGCCGGCGTGCCTTGGGCGCGAGACGGCTTTGAGGGTGGAGACCCGAGGGATGGAGCACAGAGGGGATCAGAGCATCTGAAGATCTCTGAAGGAGGGGCCTTTGGAGATCTCATTTTCCGTTTTCTATATGCACATTTCCTAGGTTTTTGTTTATATGATGGTTCTTGGCTCCATAAACCCCAGACAGATAATGCTCCACAGAGCGACGCTTCATAACTGTCCTGAGGGGGGCACTCTGCCCCCCACGCACACCCTATGAGAAACACAGAAACACGCTTTCTCTTTCAATAAGACAAGCAAAGAGAGAGACACACACACAGCCCTATTCCCACATTCCCACCTCTCCGTGGCCGGCCTCTCTTCCTGACTACCCCCAGTAGAACACCCCACAGAAAACTGAGCACTGCCCCCCCCCACCAACATAAATAATTCATCCACATTTGACCTCCAAATCAATTTACACATTCTCTCCCTCAATGTAGTGCGTTCTCTCCCACTGTCTCTCTCCCTCTGACTCACTCTTGTCTCTCATCAACCAGGCTGTCATCTTCTCATATATCCACCCCCCAGGCTCTGCCAGAAACTTCTGGAAAGAGTGTGTATGTGCGCGTGTGTTAGCGAAGTGTGTGCGTGTACAAATCTATAATTCCATGAGTTTTCTTTTCTCCTGTGAGTGAACAGAGTCTCCCTTAAGGTCCTCCTGACCACCAGGTGGCAGCATCTACTGACCTGAAGCAGCAAACTAAGATCTCCCTCAATGTTACAGTAGCACTGAGCAGACACAGTATGTGCATATATATATATGCTTCATGTTTCAATGAGTTTGTGTGTATGTGTGTGTGTGAGTGATGTCAGACTGTCTCACCCACTCAGATTTATATTTTCTGCAGAAACAAAACACTTTGTGTCTAAGTGTGAACCACAGCCTATTCGCTAAAGCACAGTCTAACACGGTCTTTGTCCCTTATCCCGTAAAGCACACTCTAACACAATCTGTCCCTTAGTCCCTGGAGTACTTTCTAGCACAGTCTCTGCCCCTGACTCATAGTTAATAAAAACATAACAGTTTTCCCACAGGTGAAAAATCATATATGAAACCCCGCTTTTCCCGACCATCTGACACCAAGAACAGCTGACGCTCCCCGTAAACCCACACCCAACACTACCGCCTAGATCAGAGGGCCAGAAGAGACGTCCCCCTCCCCCCGCTGAACCACTGTTGCGTGCCCCTGAGAAAGCAACGTCCCAGATCCAGCTCAGCGCCAGAGACACAAGTGAGATGACCGATCCCATCTTAGATAAAACAAAAACCTACATTTCCGTCCAGGACCTGGTAGGTGTTTCTCCATGCTCCTCGATGCACTTTACCTGTGTGGCCAATGAGCCTGGAGGCCTTCACAAGAGTTGCTTTTTATAAACACTACCGGCAAGGGAAGCCTTTCCCAGAATCCCCTGGGCCACAGGCCAGTGGTGAGTCACCGTTGCGGCTGCCCACCACAGGCCGGCCTCTGACTGCTCACTGTTCATCGGGCCGACGGACGCCCACACATCCATGTGCGGAAACAAGGGCCCGCTTCATGGGACCACTGCCCCCCACGTGGAGGTGGGACATCGCCAGCCAACGGGACAATACCACTCGTCTTCTGATGCCCCTTCCACCCTATGCCCGTAGGGGAGGCAGCGCGCAGTGGGACCAGCCCTGCAGAACAGGAAGCGGACTGGGAGCAAAGAGCCCATTGGTCAATAGCCTCGCTGACCCCACTGACCTCCGCTGGCACGTCGCCATGGGAACAGAACTTCGGGGTGGCTCTGTGTGTGGGTCTCAAAGCGCTTCTTCACCAGGGAGGGCAAAAGGTCACCTCTGCCTCCCCATCAACCGCGTTGGGGCCATGTAGAGTCAAGGCCTGTCGTCTAAATGCCCCCGGGCCTCATTGACACCCCCGCACCTTTTGTAAAACACTCCTCCTTCAGTGCACTCTTTCATCCTTTCTCTTATAGCCACTAAGGCATTTTCAGATAGCTCGTCACGGCCTTAAACATCCCCCGGCCTCTCCTCTGCCAATTGGTGATACCACAGACTGACCCTGAAACAGGAGACAGGAGAAGGTCAATCAATTGACCAGTCCATTGTTCGATCCCTTAATGGTCCCAAATGAGATGAGCTCCATTTTAGGCCTCCCCGAACAACCATTCCTACCAGAAGCAAAGTCCCTTAGCCGTTTCGCCCCCTGCTGCCCAGACTCACAGCTCTCCAGTGCCACTTGGGCTGATGCATGGCACTAATGGGATTTAGTGACCAGCTTGGTGGTACTGGGCTCTGAGGGTCCAACCTTCCCGTGACTCATTGCGGCCCCCTAGTGTTCTGTCTCCCAGCTAAATGGAAGCGAAGTTTATAAAAACACAAGCTGGCACCTGAGAGGGAAGGCATGCCTCCTGTGCACGGCCAGTCATGCTATGCACCCATTGGAAGCATGGTGATGGGTGCGGATGAAGCGGCAATTAAGCAAAAAAACTGAGGCCTGTCACGGTGGTGGGGGGGGGGGGGCGATGGAGTCAGGCCGCTGTTATGTCACAGGAATGCAGGAAGAGACAAGGAGAGGAATGCTGGCGTGAGATAGTGTGTTTGCAGGAAGAAGGACAGAGAGGATCATGGGAGATTCCTCAGCCCCCCCTAGCTGTGTCATTGGATGCCTCTGCTGGACTCCTGTCAATGAGCCCACGAGGTATCCGAGACATTCCAGGCATTTCTAGTGCTCCTAGTTTGGCATGCGGGCCATTTAGGACATCTCCCACCTTTCCGGACAAAACCCTGGGAGGATGCTGGGAAACCCCACATTGCTGTCATGGTCTCAGACACAGCTGCCCTTACCAGGACCACTGTGTGGGGGAGCGGCTAAGGCAGCCATCCCATCTGTCAGGGGTTGACCCTCCCTCACCCTGCTATTTCTACTTTATTCATGCACCACTGCATTTATACAATGTTTATTTACTGAAGGAATTCAAGGTACAACAGAATGCCCCCAGTATTTCTGCCATGCCAGTCTCTCCCCAAACCCCCACCCCCTCCTCCCACCACCCAGCGGCACTCTGCTTGTCTGCCAGCTCCTTACTTGTCCCCCTCCGCGGTGGTGGCGGCACTCTGCTGGTCTGCCTGCTCCTTACCTGTCCCCCTCCGCGGTGGTGACGGCGCTCTGCTGGTCTGCCAGCTCCTTACCTGTCCCCCTCCGCGGTGGTGGCGGCACGCTGCTGGTCTGCCAGCTCCTTACCTGTCCCCTTTCGCGGTGGTGACGGCGCTCTGCTGGTCTGCCTGCTCCTTACCTGTCCCCCTCCGCGGTGGTGGAGGCACTCTGCTGGTCTGCCTGCTCCTTACCGGTCCCCCTCCGCGGTGGTGGAGGCACTCTGCTGGTCTGCCTGCTCCTTACCGGTCCCCTCCGCGGTGGTGGAGGCACTCTGCTGGTCTGCCTGCTCCTTACCTGTCCCCCTCCGCGGTGGTGGCGGCACTCTGCTGGTCTGCCAGCTCCTTACCTGTCCCCCTCCGCGGTGGTGGCGGCACTCTGCTGGTCTGCCAGTTCCTTACCTGTCCCCCTCCGCGGTGGTGGCGGCACTCTGCTTGTCTGCCAGCTCCTGGTCCAGCGAGGAGGACGTGCTGACGGCGCTGCCCCGGCCCGGGCTGCTGTCGGCGGAGGCGCGGCGGCGGCGAGGGGGCTGCCGCTGTTGCCGCGGTGGAGAGGCGGCGCCGGGCTCGCCATCGGCACTCTGCTTGAGCGTCTGCAGCTTGGCCAGCGGGATGATGTCGCAGTCGCGGGGGCGGTGCCACACGGTGCGCTGGGACGCGGCGCTGTAGTAGTAGAACCTCGACGTGTTCGGGTCGAACAGCTCCCACCACTGGTCGTCGCCGGAGCGCTTGATGCGCACGCCCTGTGGCGGGTCCCACACGCACTCGCCCGTCAGCAGGTTGGCGTACATGCGCTCCCGCGTGCGCGGCTCGATGATCTCCACCCATTCCAGCCTGCAGAGGGCCACAGAGAGCGCAGTCAGCATGACGCTTGCATGTATGGGTATTAGGGTCTGGGTGAGAGAGTAAGTGCATACGAAGGCTCAACTGTCAGCATCCCCCGCCCCAGTGGTGTTCAGAGGCAAGCACAGAGCTGCCTTCCCACATCTGTGCCCGGCTGCTGGGTGCCATGGCAACAGAGCCGGCGTTGCAAGCAGTGAAATCATATTGGTATCACGCTCGTGGGTGAGAGTGGGTGCAACTGGCTCCCCCCCACTAAGCGTGTGCTCATCTGCTGACCTCTGCACCCCCTTCCCCAGATGAGAGGCTCAGGCTCCTCCTCTACCTCCATTGGCTGTCTCCATTGGCAGGGGGGGGGTCTCAGAGCACGGCTGGGAGTGTGGCGGGGCAGACCGGCTGATGTGCTTGCAATCATAATGCTGGAGGGGTGAGGTGCTCTCCTCTGTGATGGCCTTTCAACAGCCCTGCGTCAGAAAGAGGAGCGCTCTCTCTCTCACACACATGCACACACCCTGCCTGGGAGCTCCGTGACTCATGCCGTTCACATCTCCTCACACCTTCACACAGGGTGGAGGTCCCTCACACATTCCCAGCCCACTGCCAGCGCAAGGCCATCTGATTGGCTAGCAGGGAGCCAATCGCCACAGCCCCTTCGTCTCATCCGCCCTCAAAGACCCTTGGCACTCGAATTGCATTATTAATTAACCATGTTCGTTCTGCCCTTCATTTTTATTTCATATTGCTCTTTAATTTAAGGACAATGCCACGTGCTGCTGGCCCTGGATGGGCTCTCCAGGACAGGGTTTGGCAACTGGACCCTTGTAGCAGAAAAGTGTGTCACTCACCAAGGCAATAACAACTCCAGTCTACATTAATGGGGAAACACATTAACTTACCCAATAATCCACTTGGACACTGCTATCCTATCCCCATGCTTACTGGAGGGGCATCAGTTTTTCATCAGATGTAGCCTAAGCCTAAATCGCCAGACTGAGCCAGTTTGGCGGTTCTGGCTACTCCCCCCCTCCCCCCCAGACCAGTCTCAGGAGACACATGGGAATCTCATGACCCCACTCCCAGCTATGTTGGTTATCAGAAAGACGTCGTTGCCATCATCTGAGCCACCATAGCATCCCAGATCGCAATGAAACAACAGCGCTTCCCGTAACCAGGGCGACACGAGGAGCCTGGCAGTTTGTCAAGCGGCGGTAGTTTAGTGGGTCTCTGCGAATGTGAGTGGCAGCATCGGGGGAAGCCAAAAGTGAAAGAGAAAATACATTCAGACACACCTCTGATATATATTACGCTCTGCTCTAATCAAAGCAGGTTTTGCACATCCAGCCTCAGGTGTAAGCTAAAAATGTCCCACACTAAGGTCCAAATAAAGTTGAATTCAAATGTAGAACTGGGACACTAGCTCACTTTAAGAATGGGACACTTGCTCACTACAGAAATAGCACACTAGCTCACTTTAGGAATGGAACAGTAGCTCACTTTTGGACATCATTTAAAGGAATTTAAAGGAGAAGCAATTCAGGCTGCCTGCATTGTGACAAATGCGTTAAAAAAATAATTTAAAAATAGATGGTCTGTCTCCTATATGCTGCACTGGGAGTTAAGTGTCCTGGGCGGCTGTTCCCAGAATGATCTAGCTTTGACTCCTGCAGCATCGTTTCAGAGGGTCCCTGACCCCCTCACAAGCTGCCCTTGGTAAAAACAACCCCCCAGCGCAAACAAGTAGATTCCTGTCGGACAAATCCCATAACCTGAAATTTTAATGAAATGAAGAATAAATTAGCCATTATACACACTCTCATCTTGATCCTCCTACACACACACACACACGTCCTGTATAGACACACTATATTAAGATAAGCACATGTGCAGTTTAGCCAAAGCTAACTTGATTTGGGTCCCAAATTCAGCTATCTTACAGCACGTCAAGTCTAATTGGGTTTGACAGAATAAGGGACAGTACAGCTGTGTCCGTGACAAGCAGCTGGCTCTGTGACAGGAAGGGGATCTCATCAGGCCGGCGTGAATTAGGAGCCTGCTAACCTGTAAGTGATCGATCACTCAAGGCGACAGGCAAAGCCTGTTTTCTGTGATGAGTCACATGTACAAGCATCATTGTGGTGCTAGTCTGCTATCAGCTTTACTTTCCCTGAGCCTGATTTTGGCAGGATCTTAGAACACAGTCTTACTGACACAGCGAGGCATAGACACAGAGAAGCAGAATGCAGACAGACAGGCACAGACATACTGACACACAGAGGAGCACAGACACAGAGAAGCAGAACACAGACAGACAGGCACAGACATACTGACACACAGAGAAGCACAGACACAGAGAAACAGAATGTAGACAGACAGGCACAGACATACTGACACACAGAGAAGCACAGACACAGAGAAGCAGAACACAGACAGATAGGTACAGACATACTGACACACAGAGAAGCACAGACACAGAGAAGCAGAACACAGATAGATAGGCACAGACATACTGATACACAGAGAAGCACAGACACAGAGAAGCATAACACAGACAGACAGGCACAGACATACTGACACACAGAGAAGCATAGACACAGAGAAGCAGAACACAGACAGGCACAGACATAATGACACACAGAGAAGCACAGACACAGAGAAGCAGAATGCAGATAGACAGGCACATACATACTGACACACAGAGAAGCACAGACACAGAGAAGCAGAACACAGACAGATAGGTACAGACATACTGACACACAGAGAAGCACAGACACAGAGAAGCAGAACACAGATAGATAGGCACAGACATACTGATACACAGAGAAGCACAGACACAGAGAAGCAGAACACAGACAGGCAGGCACAGACATACTGACACACAAAGAAGCATAGAAACAGAGAAGCAGAACACAGACAGACAGGCATAGACATACTGACACACGAAGAAGCATAGAAACAGAGAAGCAGAACACAGACAGATAGGCATAGACATACTGACACACAAAGAAGCATAGAAACAGAGAAGCAGAACACAGACAGATAGGCACAGACATATGGACAGAACTGTTGTACTCCTGTCTCTATGGGAACTTCCGTTTGACTCTTCTTTAATGTGATTGTTGGCTTAAAATCCAACCCCCCCCCACTTGATGAGACAAAATCTGGCAAAGAATAAAACATTCCAGGCATATTTGCACTTAACTATTAACATAAAGCCTGATTTTCAAGGACGTACTATATTAGGGAAGCCAGCTACAGATACACACACACACATACAGACAGATACACACACATACAGACAGATAGACGAACAGATACACACACACATTCAGACAGACACACACACACACACACACACATACAGACAGATACACACATACATACAGACAGACAGACAGATACACACACACATACAGACAGATAGACAAACACACGCAGACACACATACAGACAAATAGATACACACACACACAGACACACACATACAGACAGACAGACAGACACATACAGACAGATACACACACACAGACAGACAGACACACACACACACGCACACATACATACAGACAGACAGACACATACAGACAGACAGATACACACACACGCAGACACACATACAGACAAATAGATACACACACACACAGACACACACATACAGACAGACAGACACATACAAACAGATACACACACACATACAGACACACAGACAGACAGACAAACCAGGCAGGCAGACAGACACACATACAGATAGACAGACAGATACACACACACACACAGACAGACACACACACACATACAGACAGACACACACACACACAGACAGATACACACACACATACAGACAGACAGACACACACACACACACACACACAGACAAACACACACACACAGATACACACACACATACAGACAGACACACACACACACACACAGACAGACACACACACACAGATACACACACACATACAGACAGACACACACACACACACAGACAGACACACACACATACATACAGACAGACACACACACACACACACACACACAGACACACACACATACAGACAGACACACACACACACACACACACAGACAGACACACACACAGATACACACACACACACAGACAGATACACACATACAGACAGACAGACAGACACACACAGACACACACACAGACAGATACACACACACACACATACACACACACAGACACACACACACACACACAAACAGACAGACAGACAGATACACACACACACACAGACAGACACACAGACAGACAGACAGATACACACACACACACACGCACGCACACATAGACAGATACACACACAGACAGATACACACACATACAGACAGACAGACACACACACAGACAGAGAGACAGACAGATACACACACACACAGACAGACAGACAGACAGACACACACACACACAGACAGACAGACAGATGCACACACACACACACACACAGATGGCCAGCTTCTCCCCCAGGGGCGTCCAGGCCACACCATTGACAGAGTCCTGCATTCACAGCTGTTCTTCCGATTCACCATTAAAAAGACACAGCAGGCCAGCACAGAGGTGGCCCCCCCACCCCGCCCCCTAGCCAAGGGGGCTGCGGCATTACTGAGTGTCTGTCTGTTGGGGGGGTCAGATAAGTGCTCCCTGAGTAGGTGTCGGAGGGGGCTTTGGGAGTCCGTCATGGAGAGTCACTACAATCCAGATGGGGGTGCTAGCAGCCCCCCCACAAATACATGCGCAGCAGCCCTCTGTGTGTCGTTATGCTTTCTGCCATTGGCCCTTCTATTCCCATATTTTCTTCCTCTTTATTGGAGGCACATGTATGTCTGTGTTTCTGCATTAATGTATTGTGTCTACAAACCTGTCACCTGTATTTCTGTTTTTTTGTTGCTTCGCGTCGTCTTTGTGTATGTTTTGGTCGGTTATCCACGTGTGTTCTGCGTTTCGTCTCCACATGTAGTGTCGTCTGTCGTCATGTTCGTTTACCTGCTTGGGGTTTCATCTCTCTGTTTGTTTATGTTTTGTTCGCGTCCATGTGTACATCTGTGTCTTTCCTTTGCTTTATGACAGTTTTTTTTCTGCCAATCTGTGCTTTTTTCGCTTGTAGTTTTCAGCCACACCAACTAACCACCCAAGTGCGTTCATGTAAACTGTCATGTAAAAAAAACAACCACCCACAAGGCACCTGGGCTGCACTGTATATAAATCTGTCTATATTTAAACTGCACAAATGAACTAACATTACCACAGTATGCACTCTGACCATCTGCGGCAATGTGCGGCAATGTGCGGTAATGTGGGGTAATATGCTGCAATGTGGGGTAATGTGGGGTAATATGCGGCAATGTGGGGTAATGTGCGGCAATGTTCGGCAATATGGGGTAATGTGCAGTCATGTGCGGCAACGTGGGGTAATGTGCGGCAATGTGGGTTAATGTACGGCAATGTGGGGTAATGTGCGGCAATGTTCGGCAAAATGGGGTGATGTGCGGTAATGTGCGGCAATGTGGGGTAATGTGCGGCAATGTTCGGCAATATGGGGTAATGTGTGGTAATGTGCGGCAATGTGGGTTAATGTACAGCAATGTGGGGTAATGTGCGGCAATGTTCGGCAATATGGGGTAATGTGCGGCAATGTGGGGCAATGTGGGGTAATATGCGGCAATGTGGGGTAATGTGGGGTAATATGCGGCAATGTGGGGTAATGTGCGGCAATGTTCGGCAATATGGGGTAATGT
>JAODKM010000075.1:17412950-17429808 GCA_026780845.1 Petrocephalus sullivani
ACAGAACACACTCACATACACATAACACACTCACACACACATAACACACACAACACACTCACACACACATAACACACAGAACACACTCACATACACATAACACACTCACACACACATAACACACACAACACACTCACACACACATAACACACTCACGCACGCATAACACACACACTTATAACATGCATACCAATGTCAAACATGCATACCACACAGCAGAATATTCGGGTTTACTGACCAAATACCCATCCATCTCTCATGTGTAACCCCTACGTCTCACCTTGCAGCACCAATCACAGTCCACCTCATAACCCCTAACCCCCCCCCCTCCTGCTTCAAGCTAGCCGGCAGTATTAGGAGAAGCCTATACACATGCAGCTACGGCTGAGTACGAATGGCCGCTCCATACTTCATAGGCCTGACTTTGCATTCCTCACATATCACTGGGGATTTCACTGATTTATTAGGATATGTATATGCAATATTGTATTTCGCACCAGTGCACCAGTACTACACAGATAGATTACAGCCATTGGAACAGGGTGGATGATTATACAAACGGGACATTGCCGTCGTAAGAATACACACTACTTCTTCCCTGAAGAATTTGTGAAGCATCAGCATGGTTATGAATTATGGGTTGTGTTTGTGGGTAATTAATTATTGGTCCATCTATCCTGTCACCGCGGTCAGGGTCATGAGGAGACTTGGAGCCAATAGCAGGCAGCATTGGGCACAGGGCTGTGAATTGATTGGCATGCCAGCCCTGACTGGTAAAATGCACACACACACACACACATTTATATAATTCATACTTATATCTTTGTGGGTACTCTCCATTCATTATAAACATAATCCACACACACGCACACACAACCAGGTACACAAAGCTTGGGGAACTTCAGGTTTTACAAAACTGCAACTGAACGGCTCCTGTGCTTAGCTAAATAGTTCAGGTCTTCTTGTATTTTTACCGGTTTGTTTCCTTGCCTAAAAGACCCACCCAGCTAGGCCTCATTAAGATTAATAACATATGCATGACTGACCAATCAGCATGCAGCAAGTACCCAGTGCTTAGGTGAAATCCAGGTGCCCAGTGTCCGGGATGACATGGTCTATCTGGTCACCCTACACAGAACACCACGACTAACAAGGTGCAGGTATGGCTAACAGAACTAAGGGTAACGAGGAGCAGGTGAGGACAATCTAATCTAAGTCAAAAGAGGAGCAGGACAACGAGCAAATGGTGGAACTCTTGCCAACCTGAGGGATAATCACGCCCAGCCCACTGAGCTATGCGGCCATCCAGGGAGGAAGGGAAACATACTTGAGGCTTAAGGGGCAAGCGACAGGGAGCCGGTCAGGATGGCCAGCGCCACCTGCTGGCCAAACAGGGAGGAATCGCACCTGACACATCCTGGCTATCTGAGGCCCTGGAGTCTCCTCCTCATTTTCCTGGCGCTCAGGTTCCACACTGTTGCACCAGCTCAGGCTCTGATTCCGGAGTTTACAGTAGCCTGCATGATTGTAGGCCTGGCCATGTTTCTGTGACCATAACCCTCCTCCCAATGACATCCTTACCCCCTACCCAGCCCAAACCTGAACCATAAGTAACCAAACAAAATACGAGACTTCTGGAATTTTCAGTTTTTAACTGCATTCTCAGAATGTCTGATCTCTGATCGCTGTCATTCCAGCACCTCTCCAGACCTCCTCTTCCGCTTCCAGCTCTATCTCCATATCTCTCTTCCCTCCTGTCTTCCTCTCTCTCTCTCGCTCTCCCTCGCCCCGTTTAATTTCCCTCCCCCTTATTCGCTGTACCTCCCCCCCCTCGTCTGCCTCTCTCTCTCTCCTTAGGCTAAGTAGCACCTGAAAAGTGACCACAGTTCTGTGTGTGTGTGTGTGTGTGTGTGTGCAATTATTACAGTGTGGGGACCCAAAAAACCTGTTATTTTTACCTTGCGGGGACATTGTTTCAGGCCCCACGAGGATCATCTCAATTTTATAAAAAATCTGTGAATGCAATAAAAACACAAAAAATGCCAAATGTGTTTTGCTTGGTTACTTATGGTTAAGGATAGGGCTGGGTAGGGGCTAAGGGTGTCATAGAATTAGGGTTATGCCCATAGCAATGAATGGAGAGTCCCCCTAAGGACAGGAATACATGCACTCTATGTGAGTGTGTGTGTTGGTAGGAGCATGTGTAGCTGTCCCTTCACCTGTCGCCCTTCTCTCAACAAACAACCAAAGCAAAGGCTCTGACGTCACGGCGTCAGATACCAGCTTTGGCAGGCGGGCACACCACCCGAGCCCCTGGGGTCGGCAGCACTGGCGATGCGACAGAGCCAGGGCGGAGGGGCGGACCCCGTGTGACAGGCGCTGATACTCCAAACCTGCATTAGCCTGGCTGGGGGAGCCTCCTGGAGGAAGACCTTGGCCCCCACCCCCCCCCAGCCCCCGTGTAACACATTTGTTACAAATGATGGCGACACATGAGGTCTTAAGCCCACAGCTCAAAAAACTCTGACGGTATAACGTGGGGGAAACACTAACTGCACCCTGCCAAGCAATGCCTACTGATAGGTCAGCCACAGAACATTCCCCAGCCAATAAGAGGCCAATAAGAGCTCCCTCACTACGCTGAACAGCCAGTGGCAGCTGGTGAGTGACGAAGGGGAGAGCAGTGGTGTCTGTCTCCCTTTACTGCAACCTTGATATTATCGGATTACAGCGCCAGGCAGCTAAATTAACACGGTCTAAGTGCTAAACATGAGGAGAACCGGAGAAGAAGAGGACAGAGGACACATAGATGCGGGGAACCGGCAGAAGCCGTGTAGTGGAAAAGCTGTGTGTCCCTGGTAACCAATCGGCTACAAGGCCACACCCCCTGAAGTTACGCCTCACCACATGCCACACCCACTGGTGGTATTTTGAGCACAGGTAATAGGGGCTTACCCGTGCTCAGTGCCTGGCCGTAATCCCTGATGCAAACTGCTATAAACAAAGCCACCCTGGACAGGGGCTGTGGGAGCTTGAGCCCAAAACCCGAACTGGCCCAAACCTCCTTACTTCTCCGGTCAGTAAGAGCTATCTGTGTGGTCACATGATCAGCAGCTACCGTCTCTATGGTAGCAGTCACTGGAGAGTGACTGAGCACACTGCTCATCCAGACAGACCTTGTGCAGACCTTGGATTAGACGATAACCCCCCCACCCACACCAAAGTCCAGTCCACCCCCATCTCTCGCATCAACACACTGCCAAAATAAACCTCCTCACTCCCACTAACTCTAAATCTTCTCACTATAATGAATAAAATTCAAATTCTACTAGTGAAATTAAAGGCCTCCAAACTAATGCATTATAATTAAAATATCAGTTTTAATACATGCTAATCTTGCTTTCTAATGAAGTTCTAATCACCCTGCAATCATTGCTGTAAACATACATCATCATTAGACTACTCGACTCCATCTCTGCACAGGTGCACAGGTGACCATTATGGGAACGCACCAACCGGTAGTATACATTTAAAAGTTTATTCATTATATATTTCATACAAAACACACTCTTTACACTGGGGGTCTCTCTTGACACAGTCATCTCCCTCCAGATTCCTGCAGCCGCGTAAGCAGCACGCCATTGGTCACCTTTCTGTGCTGTTGCCTGGAGGTCCTTAGCAACCGCTACCCGTCGCCGAGGCAGTGTCCATGACCACGCCTCACAAGTCCCTGCCCTCTTCTGCATCTGGCCTCCTGGAGGTAGCATTTGCGAGGAGCGATGGCACAGCGTGATAACAGTGTGTGTGCGAGTGACCGTGCATGAGGCAGGTACAACAGAAAGCAGCAGGTGATACACGGTGTGGAAGTTTCATAGCTTCTCCGAGTGTGTGTGTGTGTGTGTGTGTGTGCGTGCCTGTGAACGATGGCGCACAAGGCAGGTAGAGAGGAACACAGCAGGTGATACACGGTGTGGGAGTTTCACAGCGTCTCCTAGGGTGTGAGCGTGTGAGGCCACTGGGAACCCGAGCTGGAGAAGTACGCAAAAAACTGAAATAAACCATATAGAACAGCACCTCCCAGATCCAAGCATGATGCGCCAGCAAATACAGAGCGCCACCTTAATAAGCTTAGCAGTAAAAGGGAACATTAATCCATGGGTAACACTGCAGGGCGATTACACACCCCTTAAAGTGGCTCTTCAAAGAACCCAGTGAGCGAGGATTACCCGCCATGGAAGACCAAGATCATCCAGTCACAACGAGGCCTGCCTCCTACGTTTGACCGAACTCTGCAGCCCAGCATGTAAGGGTACAGAAGGCAGGTTGCCCTTCTGTCTTTAACGACCTGGCCTAACACGTTCCAGGACACAATGGTTCAATGCATCTCTCTACTATGTTTGCCCTTCAGGGAAACTCTCTCACCTGTTTATTTGTTTGCTTCTTTGTTTGTATATGTTACTTAATAATTCAACCAGAAGACAGGTAGTTAAAAATTCAGAGTGTTGCTGTTGGACCTTAGAGTGTGATTAACCTAAATTACCTCAGCAAAGGATGGTAATCAGACTAAGGTTACATTATTTAAGACAGATCTCCCACACAACAAAATACCTTTTATGTATTTAATACAGACTTATTTTTTGAGTGCACAAATCTTACAGAATATACAGCATGGCGGTATATGTTTGTGATAATCACTGAGCATGCCTGTTTCTGCCTCTGGCTGCATGCGTGGGTATGTGACCCCCAGCCCAGGCTTTCCCAGAAGGCCTTTCTCTCTGGCTCTCTTGGGGGGGGGGGGGATATCACTCCACCCCTGTTTATCTCTCCCTCCATTTCACCACCTTCATCCCCATCTTGGCTTCATGCTAATCGCCCCCGCACTAGAGCACAAGAAGAGACAAGTCACTCTGAAAGGGTGGACATAAATTTCCCAGAGAGCCGTAGTTGCGTGACGGCAGCACCCCTCCGTGAAGAGAGGTGGTGAGGCCCTAGCCACCAGCATGAGCTTCTCTGAAACTCGTGAGTACAATGCCCCCTTTTTTCCTCAGAATTCAGGCTTGGATGTGCTAATAATGCCACGAATAAAGTTGCGAAGTTTCAAAACGCACATTTAATTTTTACTCCTCACATAACACATCACATGTCGCTAGCCTCCCTCTCATTAGCATGTTGGCGGATGTTAGCATTTTAGCACGTTAGTGCATCGGCGGCCGCTACCCCATTAGCACTTACTAATGTGCATGTTAGCACGTTAGCGGCTGTTAGGGAACGTTCCACGTCAGTGGCTGTTAGAGAAGGTTCCCTCTGCCCTGTGGTCCCACAAGTGGCCGCCACATCTTAGTTCTCGTCGTCACTCGTGTTCTCGCCACCAGGTGACACCAGGCAGGCGTACATATATCGCGGACAGGAGGGGAAGTACAACTCTGACATGCTGGTATTTTTAACCACATGGTTACTCTGTGGTGTTGCTCACAGCTATGTGCTGTGTTTGCGTTGCCCGGTTACAGATTGACTGAATAGTTTTCTACACCGCTTTAAGTACACTCATAAAGGATGCAACACTACTGCTGTAAATCAGAGAATTTAAATGCGTTTAGCCCGTGTTCCTAGGGTGTCCCTGCCCGAGCCAAATGTTCCAGACTCCCCAAGACACGATATTCGACCCATGGTAACCGATGAATGGACTAGCAAAACCATGTTAATTTCAAAGTATTACAATCCAAGTGTCACTGGCAAATTGAAGGGCCAATGAGGAGCGGCTGATTAGTATAAGACACGCCCCCCTCTGGGATGGGAGGCAAGAAAACAGGAAACTGGTAAGGCATATGGGCACCCGCGGCACCCTCACATCTTGGCAACCGCACAGGCAGGCAGCTGTTTCTGGCATGGTGGGAAATCTGTGACAGGGGCGTATAACAAGACCGTGTTACTTCAAAGAGGGAGAGCAGGCCCCAAAGAGCCTCTAGGGGGGAAGGGGGTGGTCAGAAACACTGCAGCTGAACTGGCAAGGTGCGAATGCCATGTGAGGTGAGAGATCGGTCGTCCTCTCAAGCAGAGCAGGTGGCTTCACAGATGCTGGAAGCGCAACTAGGATGCACCCTGCACTGACACTCACACGCATTATGCTAGGATCCACCCCATCCCCTCCCACCGAGACAAAATGGTCCCACCCAAGCACACAGAGAGCGCTGGCAAGTGTGCATATACATGTGTGGGCACTAGACAGAAAGACAGAGACGTACATACAAACAAATAGTGAAAGTGCATTCTGGGTAGATAAATACTGGGCTCACCACCATTGTGGCCCTCCCATGGCAAGACAAAGCAGCAGTGAGACAAAGCCTTTAGGAGCCTGGAAGATGCTGGTCAGCACTGGATGTGGGGTGTGGGGGGGAATGAGGAGGCCACCTCAGATTCTTACACATGGGGCCAATCAGCTGCACATGCAGGCTGACATAAGGCTATGAGGTCATCGTGCCAATGTGGGGTATCCCAAGGTAAGAGCCAATCATTTAAAGCATAGGCTGACAACAGGCCGTCACATGACTGTAGCCAAACAGTCAAATCAATCTGGATTGGAAATGCAGCTGACTGACAGTTTGATAGCCCTCTGCCTGTATGCAGCATTCCTGGAAGGGAGTAGGGCGTCGGATCACCCCCCCTCCCAGCCCCCCAAGAGGCTATGTGGAGTGTGACGGCAGGACAGGATAAGCACTGGAGTGAGGAAGCCCTACAGCAGGCCTGAGCCTTGCCTCATGATGCTTATCCACACGCCTGGCGGCACATAATGAGGCCCCCCAGGAGGAAAAGCTCTGCTGTCAACAGGCAAGCCCCAGTGCTCAGGTAGGATATCAAGTTTCCCGACTCTCCCAATTTATTAAAAATGCGGAAATGCTAAACCTGCACCGTGTTTTCCTTTATGGGTAATAAATCACAGGGGCAGTTAACGTCCCTCCCCCGGCCTCGGCCAAAAGCAGGCCTCTCCATGTCGCCTGGACACGCCTTTTCCGAGAGCGGAGCTCGGGTCCTAGGGCACCAGTAGCTTACCTAAAACCGATGACTCATTAGCACCCCCCCCCCCCAGCTGTGTACATCAGCTACCAAGGGAGCATGTGCCGCTTCACCCCGTTCCAAACCGCAGTTCTGCAGGACACCCAGTAGGGGGCACTGCAGAGTGCCAAGGAGGAGGAGGGTGAGGTGGTGGGGGGGAGTGACGAGAGGAAGAGGGAAAGGCAGGGGGGAAATGGAGCCGGTCACGAGGATGGCTGTGCATTTGTGCTCCCTAACCGAAACGACGTGTGGCTGGCTGCAAAGGGGCTTCGGACGGGGGGGGGGCTATTGATCCAGCCTGCTGTCGCTCTCAGAGGATATGGGGGGTGGAATGCACACACAAACACATACACACGCACACACCATCAGCACAGCGCCACATGGATAATCACAAACCCGCCTCCTATCTCCATGTAGCAGCAGAGGTTAATTGATTGAATCGATAGCCAATCATCCGCGACGTGCCGCCCAACTCGCTCAGCACCTGCGGCCTGCGGGCCTCCACCTGGCAGTGCATATATATGTCTGCCTGCGCCCACCTCTGCCCCCCCCCCCCCGGCGGCTGAGCCCAGAGCTGCAGCGGTGCTTGATTAGTTCTGCCTTAAACCCTTGACTGTCGTTATAAGACCCAAACCCGCTTACCGCGAAAGGTGGGACACACCGCAGCAACATCCTGTTGATTTATTTATTTGCCCAAGCACCATAAATGGGCCCGGAACCAACACGCTTTGGGAGTGCATGGGGGAACATGCTGGCAAACCCCGGGACCAGCCAGCAGGACCCGGACCCACCTACAGGGGAGAGAGACCATAGCCAGCCAGATCAAGAATACAGACTGCCTGAATTCCCTGTGTGTCCTGGGGAATGTATAACCCCCCTTTCGAAAACTGGGAGCTGACAGCAAATAGTCCAGTTCCCAATGTTTCCTCCTCCACACACTGGTGTTTAAATAACAAGGCTAGACCTGCACCCTAAGTAAAGCCAGGAGAGCAAAGAGGGGATATTTTGGGGGTTTCTTCTTGGTCAGAGACACCAAGTAGGCATGGAGCCCAACCCAGTACAGATGCACAGGCTGGCCTCTGCTTAGAAACTGGGTCGGGAGGGTTACACACAGAGACACCAAGAAGGGATGGAGCCCAACCCAGTACAGACACTCAGGCCGGCCTCTGCTTAGAAACTGGGTCGGGAGGGTTACACACAGAGACACTTTATCCTGCAATATGGGGGAGGGGAATCACCCAGACCAGTAAAACTCGTTTTTAGGAAATCAACAAATCTCTCCCATGCTTCACTACAGACACCAGGCACAGGGATGGAGTTCGAGAGAATACACCCCCATCTTTGTCAACACTGTCTGCGAATGTCATGCTTCTATCATTTCCACCTTTAAATTACACTGACATTATTTTAACACGCTTATAACCGTAATGTTCTGGCAATATTACTGCCATTTTATACCAATGAAGCTTGAGAGTGAGCGGTTTGGAGACATGGAGACAGAGTGAGATGGGTCTAAAACGCCATCGTGTGCCGTCAGGCTAAGAGTGAAGCACCACAGAAAAGAGGCATACGGGTCAAAGTTGATAGGCCGCGTTACTGGACTGGCAAAGTCCTGCCGGGGTCCTACGCCTGGGGCTTGCAGGCTGGCCTTTCAGGTGCCTGTGTGGGGGGAGGGCTGTACCTATGACAGGTAGACAGGCCTTGGCTGCCCCCTCCTTCCTGTGGCGTGTACTTGTTACACACAGGTTTGTCAGCAGCGACTCACAGTCAGGGAGGATGAAAAAAATATGTTAATGAACGGCACGAGGAAATCAATGGATCCATTTATAATCTCAGTTTCAAACAACGGCACAGTAAGTGACCCAGACGGGCATCAGTTTTCTGTGGTGATGCCGTCTGGCAGCTCCTCCGCACAAAAGGGACCGGTGCCTGGTCTCCTAGCAACCCCTGCAATCCCATCCCTCCTCTCTCTCGCTCTTGCGCTCGCTCTCTCTCTCTCTCTCTCTCTCGCTCCCCCGCCCTCCCTCCTTCCCTCTCTCTTGCACATTCTTCTGGAATCCCGTGCTTATCGGGAATCAGACTGAACACAGAGCTTCCGGAATATCGGTCTCTTTTCTGGGGCCGAGAGCTTGAGGCATGGTAAAATGGGACCTCTAAGGAGACAGACCGGTCAAGGTACCTCAGAAAGAATGTGCGACACATCTGGAAACATCTGGATTTCTACAGCCAGACGACAGTGTACCTTGAACCGGAGTAGACTGGAGTTAGTGTCTTAGGATCGTCTCGGCATTCCCCATCGTTCACATGCGGGAATATTCAACTCTTTCACCCTGGCGTTTCCTGGTATACAGGTAGAGGACCCATGCTGCCATAACCTTGGGGACTGTAACCCTGTACGAAATACCATGCAGAGTGATGGTATGGCAGGCCCGAGAGACAACAGCATCCCATGATGGAAAGGCCGGCCTGTAGCCTGATCACTTATAGCCGAGTCTGAGTCATGTGACTCCCCTCACCCAAGGCTGATCTCTGATTGGTCAGCCTGCTTCCCGCCTTATGTTGCCCTGACACCAGACTAGACTGTGTTCAGTAATATAAGGCTAGAAAGTATAAGGACGACAACGAGCCATGCAAACACACTTGCATACACACGATGGGTACATGCAAAGCTGTCCTGCACGCTCACATACACACGAGGGGTGCATGCAAAGCTGTCCCGCACGCTCGCACACTCACGATGGGTGCATGCAAAGCTGTCCCGCACGCTCGCACACTCACGATGGGTGCATGCAAAGCTGTCCCGCACGCTCGCATACACACGATGGGTGCGTGCAAAGCTGTCCCGCACGCTCGCATACACACGATGGGTGCATGCAAAGCTGTCCCGCACGCTACCAAAATCCAGCCTGTTAAAACATTTAGCATCACTTAGGCAGGCCACGCGGGGTCAGAGGCGGCCAGGCCACCAAAACATGTGGAGCCACAGACCGTGGCAACATGCCTGACAGTCAGCCGCTCAATCACCAGCTAATCGCCATGTCACAGCCACCAGATAAGCAGGACGAATACACTGATAACCAGCACTCAAACGTCTACTTCATTTCGGACAGATCTGTGCATTTAAATTGTCCATAAACAGCGTCTAACAGCCCCCGGGCTCCCACGCGGCCGATTTTGTGGTGAAAGAATGATGCTTATTAGTCTGAATAACAGAGTGAAATGAGATTTCGCTCACGGACCGCCAAACCCCGTCTCAATTCGAGGATGAAAACGGAGGAACAGAAAGCGACATCCTCGCTCGACTATTAGAAAGGGCTGTCTGGGCATGAGGCAAACACAGCCCGGGAAAGATCCACCAGCCCATAGAGTAATGTAGGCCACATCCAGGGGAATTCTGGGTAATGGGCCTCTCAGCCACTCCTGGGTGATGCGCCAGGTGGGCCAGACAAAATGACCCTCTCTGTCCGGAAAATGACTTCGGTCGGGGTGATTTGGATTAGACTCCCTACCTCCCCCCCCCCGCCCCCTACATGCACTCCCCACAGCTCACAATTTGGGAAACAATTAGTGCCTGGTCCAGAGCGGGCCAGTTCTTCTCGAGGTGACTCGCAGGCCTATGGCTCACCCACAAGACCAAAATCACCAGCCAAACTGAATGGACTGGCAGCATCTGGCTGATCTGTACCACTGTGGAGTATTATCCAGCATTGTGGGCGCACTATGGCCTTCACTCCTCACCCATGGTGTCATCATTATAAGGGGCCAGTAAGGTGACGGGAATCGCAGATACAAACAAACCAAAACTGACTGGCTGACAGACTGCATTGGTTGGCTCCTGCTGGAGGTGTCAGCTCTCACCCCCTCAGATGTGTTTCGCCACTTTTGAGTGCCGGGATCCCTGAGAGGCACAGGCGGCTGGAAACGTCCTGCGGCCAACCAATCTACCAGTCCCCCATTTCGGTATCTGGGGTCTTAGTCTGTTCCTAGGCACTGGCATGATGGTATGGACCATCGAGAGCTTCCTGGTGGGACCTCGGTAGTGGTCGGGTCCTGCGGATGGAGCAGAATGAGGCCCCGTGGAGACCCCATCGATGGATCCCTCGGGAGAGTGGTCGCCAACCGGTCGATCGTTATCGCCAGGTCCATCTCTTAGTCGATCGTGACAATCAGACCGCCACCTTCCCACCTCCACCCCCCAGCAAAATCTCGGTAACTCCTCAAATTATTCCCTAGTAAAAGTCGCTTTCAGTGAAAAAAAAAAGGTTGGAGACCACGGCTTTAGGAGGTGGGAATGGCAAACAAATGACTTCTAATCCATTATTTAATTGCTGTTCTTTTCTTAAAAGGTTAACAAATGGAAGCTTGGTTTCAGCGTAGATAAGTGTGCTGACCTTCTGCTACTGTCCTCCCTAACTGGTCTGATACCTGGACATGGACCAGCAGGACTGTGGATTTGGATCTGGCTGAGTTTTACAAACCAAAAAGAACTGAAGGCCCTTCACATCAGAGGAATCGATTCCACAGCATATTCTGTAAGCTCAAATGGGAATCCAGGTGTAATGCCAACGTTTCGCAATGGACTTTGGATCGTAGTGGGGCTGTGGAGAGTTACCCTACCTTAGGGAAACAGAGTAAGGACACCCAGAATCTCGACAGGACAATAAGACAGCTTCCGCTAGGAGGACACAGGCTAAGGCACAATCGGGCCATGTTCAGTATTCATCTGGGGGTGGGGACAGTGAGGAGAGGAAACTCCAGGTCTTCATAGGGCCAACAGCTCGCCCACCCAACCTACCTGCCTCACTCTCTCTCTCTCTAACTCTAACAGATTAAAGGCCAGCTGAATTTTCAGGCGTTTCCACCCTAATCCTATTAGCGAAGGACTGTGGATTTGGATCTGGCTGAGTTTTACGAACCAAAAAGAACTGAAGGCCCTTCACATCAGAGGAATCGATTCCACAGCATATTCTGTAAGCTCAAATGGGAATCCAGGTGTAATGCCAACGTTTCGCAATGGACTTTGGATCGTAGTGGGGCTGTGGAGAGTTACCCTACCTTAGGGAAACAGAGTAAGGACACCCAGAATCTCGACAGGACAATAAGACAGCTTCCGCTAGGAGGACACAGGCTAAGGCACAATCGGGCCATGTTCAGTATTCATCTGGGGGTGGGGACAGTGAGGAGAGGAAACTCCAGGTCTTCATAGGGCCAACAGCTCGCCCACCCAACCTACCTGCCTCACTCTCTCTCTCTCTAACTCTAACAGATTAAAGGCCAGCTGAATTTTCAGGCGTTTCCACCCTAATCCTATTAGCGAAGATTAAACACACTTCCCCATTGCCTCCTTCTTGCACACCTACATTGTAATCGTATATTATTCCAGACAACGCGCCTCTCTGCACCTGGGAAATATAACTATACAAATATAAACTGTTACAAAAAATAAATAGCTTTAAAAGAGAGGGGGGTGGTGTTCCGTGTAGGATTACGCCAATAAAACTACCGTGGGTGATCAAAATTCATTACCGCCGTTTCTGGATGGCATAAACTGAATATGACGAAGCACTTAGGCGCTGGGCGTCCGTAAATCGATATGAGAGAAGCTTGTGAGGCCATTTCAGAGCGCAGGCTGCTCAGCCCGTCGTTAGGAGGCAGACTGAGTGCTGGGATCGATAGGAAATTAGCTGATGACAGTGTACCCTGGTCCAGGCACGGGAGGCTTGCCATGGAAATGCCCCACTTTCGAAGGAAATAATGTGAGGAGGGCGACTAAGCCGCGGACAAGCGTGCTCCGGTGCAGAAACCTGTGTCTGGTGTGATGTGAGTTTGGACCGGGTTATATTAAGTCGTATAAAGCATGCAGTAAAGCCGGAAAACGGACACTCAATGCATGGCAAATGCACCGCACACCGCTGCTGGTGAGCACCACAAGGAGGGGGGAAAGCAGCCTCCGACCTGGGAGCTGCTGATAATAACGCTAAAACAAATTGTGCAATTACAAAACGTCTGTACGATTATAATTTCGTCGGGTGGCGGGGTGCATGTGTGGGAAGCTGTAATCTCAATTATGACGTGCGTTTTCCTGCGAGCTCAATTAATGCAGAATTAGTGACGTTTAGAGGGCCGAGAATGAATGAATGAATGAATGAGCCAGGGGGGTCCGGGAAGCACGCAGGAGCATGCAGAGCTGGGGGGGAAGTGGTGGGACGGACAGGTGCGCCGTGCGGCTCGGGGCGCCGGCGCCTCGCTCTGCAGCTGTCACACCTCCGCGCGGCGGAACGCGCCCCCCAGCCGCATCCATCGCATGCACGCAGGCGAGCAGCCCCACGTCCTGCCGATCTACATCCATGCAGCGGCCCCCCTCCCTCGCAACCTCCACGGATGACAGCTCCCACTAATTGCTTTTGCGTTTATAATTAATTGTATTAAAACCCTTTCTATGCTTACGAGCGAATGCCGTGCACCTGCCTCTCCGCTACCTTTCTAACGTCATGTCATGGACAGCCCAGCAATCACCAGTGCAAGCGGACTGAAAAGAAGCCCTCGCCTTTCCTATTACTAAGTATCCAGATGTGGATCCGGATCCCCGTCTCTGCACGGTGCATAATTATATAACCCCTAACCCCGAGTGTGTGCTGATGTGGGTGTTAAAAGTGGCACAGCCCGCCTAACCTTACTGAATGTGCGTTATATATATATATATATATCGTGCGTTCAATCACACGTATGTAATGTCCATGTCGCGCTGGTGCTGTATCACATACGTACAGCGGCGTATCGCCTGGCCATGGAAATGCGCGCACTATACGAGGTCCCTTGACAGCACGTTACTATAATGCCCAATTAATAATTAAGCGCGCATACATACACGGGCTCCTTTTCGGTAGCTTTCCGCACGAATGGCATTCCATAAACTGCGCGAGCATACGACGTAAGGACGCCGGGGAGAGGAGCGTCTGCGCGGCCGCGGGGATGTGCGAGCAGCCCCCGGACGCAGCGGCTCCGCTCCCATGCATTTGTTGCCGGCTCCTCATCAGCGCCGAGGGAAGCGGAAAAAGCTCACCCGGGGGCTTGCCAAGCCCAGCACGATTCGGGGGGTTCGGGAAACAAGTGGTATTTAAAAGCACCGCGGGTCGTATGCAAGCTTGGGGCGGATTGCACGCATTTAAATACGGGCATGTAATAGACGGGGGTGCCAGGGTGTGAGTAACCAGCCCCCCTTATATAGAAAGCCAGAGAGATGAACGCATTTCTCCTGATACAACTTCCAGCCGTCATCTAGGTATGTGCAGGATGCGTCAGTAAATAAGCAGGCAGACAGGCATGCCATCTTACCTTTCAGCCATCTCCGGTGCTTTCCCGTTAAAACCTGCTATTAATAATCCCTGGGATGTCACCCATGGTGCCCGTAGGCGCTGCAGCCGCAGTCAGTCGCTTCCCGTCGGTGGAGCGCGCGCTGCCCCTCCGCGTCTCCGCGTCTCCGTCACCAGCGACAACCTGACGTCACGAAGCGGGCACGTTTCCATTGCAGTATGCTTACGCAAAATGTTAATAGTGATACTTGTTGTCGACGTGCTGCCGTCACCGCCGCTTTAAGCACGCTTTATAACTTAATGTGTTTTCTGTACGTGCTTTAAATTGAATTTCAGGTTTCAACCAAATCCCAGCAGCAACGCATCACTAAATATTTACAAATTAAAATTTTTGACTAAAGTTTTTGGCAACCTTTACAGTGTAAACGCAATAAAAACGTCAGATTTCTTTTCAATAATTTGACTTTATTAATACATAGCACTTATTTTGTTTATTGATTTACATGAATCCATTCATCTCCACAAGGCTGGTACTGGACAGGGTCTCATGTGGTTTAAATTAATTCTGGGCAAGATTAATTTGTTCTCAGCTCAATGGTGAGGCACGAGGCACCTTAAGTGTAGAATGAGGTGTTAATCACAGACATCTGGTGTGGAGCCCTGCGTGAGCTAAAGAAAGTGTAAATATAGCGACCTCTGGTGGCTATATTTATTAACTGCATTCGTTTCTGACATTATGTTCCCATTCAGTACTGTACTTTGGTTATTCAGCAAAGACCTATACATTCATGGAGATGTCATGTACACTGTAATGACAACATAATGTGTTCTATACAGACAGGGGGAAAAAATTTGAACCCCTGCTGATTTTGTAAGTTTGTCCACTAACAAAGATATGATCAGTCTATAATTTCAATGGTGGGTTTATTTGAACAGTGAGAGAACAACAACAAAACAATCCAGAAAAATGCATGTCAAAAAATTTCATGAATGAAATAAGTATTTGATCCCTTCGCAAAACGTGCTTTAGTACTTGGTGGCAAAACCTTTGTTGGCAATCACAGAGGTGAGACGTGTCTTATTGTAGTTGGTCACGAGTTTTGCACACATCTCAGGCGGGATTTTGTCCCACTCCTCTTTGCAGATCCTCTCCAAGTCATTAATGTTTCATGGCTGATATTTGGAAACTCAAACCTTCAGCTCCCTCCATTTTCTATGGGATTACGGTCTGGAGACTGACTATGCCACTCCAAGACCTAAATATGCTTCTCCTTGAATCAATCCTTTGTTGCCTTGACCATGTGTTTTGGATCATTGTCATGCTGGAATACCCACCCACTACCCAGGGAAGGGGGTTCTCACCCAAGATTTGATGGTACATGGCCCCATCCATCCTCCCTCTGATGCGGTGCAGTTATCCTGTCCCCTTGGCAGAAAAAAACCCCAAAGCATAATGTTTCCACCTCCATGTATGACAGTGTGGACGGTGTTCTTGGAGTCATAGGCAGCATTCCTCCTCCTCCTCCAAACACGGCAAGTTGAGTTGATGACAAAGAGCTCGATTTTGGTCTCATCTGGCGACAGCACTTTCACCCAGTCCTCTGAGTTATTTTAGGGTTCTTCCATTTGCGAATAATCACACCAACTGTTGCCACCTTCTCACCAGCTGCTTGGCGATGGTCTTGTAGCCCATTCCAGCCTTGTGTAGGTCCACAATCTTCTCCCTGACATCCTTGGAAAATGCTTTGGTCTTGGCCATGGTGCAGAGTTTGGAATCTGCATAGGTTGATTGCTTATACAGTATGTACAGGTGTCTTGTATACAGGTAACGAGTTAAGAAGGCTCCCAAAGTCAGCTCGTTACCTGTATAAAATACACCTGGCTGCCAGAAATCTGGCTGATTGATAGGGGATCAAATACTTATTTCATTCATGAAAATGCGAATAAATTTACAACTTTATTTGAAATGCATTTCTTTTATCATAGTTCTGTAGCTCTCTGTTCAAACAAACCTACCATTGAAATTATAGACTGATCATTTCTTTGGTAGTGGGAAAATTTTCAGAATCAGCAGGGGTTCAACTATTTTTTTGCCTGACTGTATATATATATATGTATATAGATATGTATAAACATCAGTGCAAAGTTTTTTCCACAACTTTACCTAGAGGGCAAGCTTCCTGGTAGTCACCTCTATACTCATGAATATTCACCAGTGGAGTCTTTAAGCACTTATGTAAGTCTCTCTGGCGATGGGCAACTGCGAAATGCTATAAATGTAAATATGAGACTGGTTTTTAGCAGGTGTTCTGAAATTTTTTCCTACCTAAAATATTTTCCTACCCGTAGCGAAAATTTATAACCATATCTGTTATTTTGTCCTACCTTGTGATAATATCCTACCAGCATAAATATCTGCTCCCCTCTCTAAGGGTGGTACAGTAGGACATTATTATAGATGCAAACACTTCATAAATATCTGCTCCCCTCTCTGT
>JAODKM010000075.1:17429908-17442482 GCA_026780845.1 Petrocephalus sullivani
CATGTGATTGGTTGATTAGATAATTGCATTAATGAGAAATTGAACAGGTGTTCCTAATAATCCTTTCGGTGAGTGTATATAATACACATACCATTGCACTTTGAAAGTATAACATATAAATTGCACTGTATACAGATGAGTACAATCCTACACTGTCAGTTAAACAAGCCATTCATACCTAGGTTTCATGAGGGCTAATAAATGACATTATTCGATGTAGCTCTTTAATGTCACTAGCTGATTAGACCGATAATGTGAAACACTTACAGTGAAACAGTAGGTGCCCACAATAGCTCATGCCCACAAACAAACACTTAATGTGAACACGCACTGAACAATATGTGCCCCTGTAGCCCAGACATGTGCAGTCATGCAACTGGCCACGTTATAACCTTTTTGCTTGAAACATAACGTTATAAACTCTAAGACGCGAAGCACAGCATTAGTTCCCAGTACGTGCTCATCATTTATCCTGGATGCGCCGACCACCCGAGTACCGCGGAATCTGACACTTGACAGCAAAGTCATAATACGACAGGCGGAGCCCATGTCATCAGTCAACTGAGATGAAAACGAATGACATTATATCGACGATTTACCCTAAAAACTCAGCATGGCTTTGGGGGGAAACCAGAGGACCCAGAGGAAACCCCACAACAGACGGGGAGAACATGCACACCCATGGAACCAAGCAGGATTCAAACCCCAGTCCCAGAGGTGTGAGGGGACAGTGCTAACCACCACACCACCATGCCAACCCTGTGTACATCTTAAATTTTAAATATAATTAATATTGTTAGTGTAAAAGTGATATAATGATTATAATAATATAATGTTAATAATAGGTAATGTACATACAAATTATATTATTTCGAATAATAAAAAATAATTGTTTCAGCAAATAATGAACAACTCAATTTTGGGAACTGTGGGATTCGAACCTGAGGAACAACTTTTTTCATGTAAATGGGTTTTTTAAATAATCTAATCAATATAATGACATTTAGAAACTTGGCGATAGAGGATTAGGACATAAAAATCTATTTCTTCTCTTTTTCTCCCTTTTTCCATTCTTCCCCCCTTCTTCTTCTTTCTTCCCCCCTCTTAACAGACTATTGTTCCCCAGCTTATTAGTGGAGTTTCGTTGATATGGACACTTGTTTTCTATTCTATTCTATGCATAAATTGGAATTGAATGACAAAGGGGCGGAACTGAAATGAAATGCTCGTACTCCACTATCCGGTGTCACAGTCGGACCGTTCCCCCTAGTTCGACTCAATGCGACACAGAACTTTTCAACGCGTTGTATCTTTAGGTGACGAATGTGACAGAATAATAATATATTTTATTTTATTTCATGATTAAGCTGTCGTGTTGGTAGCCTCGGTACATTATCTGTTATCATAATTTGGGCATTCCCTTAGCAAGATCTAATCCGAATCGAAAGGAACAATGTTTTTCCTCCGAGCAGTGAAGCTGAAAGCTGTGACTGCCTCCTGGTCCCTGCGAAGAGCTGGACGGAGCCGGTGTCTGCTAGATGCGGCGAGGGCGGTGCGCTGCTGCGCCTATGTGCAGGGACAGAGCCCCGAGCCCCGCATACGGGAGTACTTCTATTACATCGACCACCAGGGACAGGTGACTCTGCTGTCTGTTTCTCTCCTAAAAATTGGGTTGGCACATTTCATATAGAAAAATAAAGGACGCCTACCAAAGTGGGGACTTGCCACAACCACTATGTACCCAGTGACGCACCAGTGGTGGTAAATCAAAGCTTCGGAACCAAATCAAAAATGAAAACCGTATTAATTAAAAACGGGAAGCACAATTTTATTGTCAAATACGAAACGATTCAGTATTTTAAGGGACATGTGTCAACCCTAACTGAAAAATTTGTTTGTTGTGACACTTCGTTGTCAGTGAGTCCTTACATGCTTATGTTGCTTCTTTACTGATGATAATTTTCTGCCAGCTCTTTCTAGATGACACCAAAGTGAAGAATTTCATCACCTGCTTCAAAGGCGAGTTGCGCTCGAAGTAGGGGGCATTGTAAAACATTCAGTATAAGCGTAAACGTCTTTAGAGACTTGGCCTGTATTAATGTAACAAAACCCACACCTCCAAACACCAAATTTGTGTCCCACTTTACCAACACTAAGTTCTAATATGGCAGATTATTACTGCAAAGTGCAAAATTGTAGGTTAAGCTTTTCTTTTTTCCCCTATAATGGATCTTCATGGAGAGGAAAAGGCTTAACATACAAATGAAACATACAGACTACAAATTATAGTATCCGTTATCCCTTGGACTGCACATTCACTCTTTTCATAGTAGAATGCATTTGTGACCTGCGAGGTGGTTGTTGTGGTTTGTGCTTTGCGGTGAGGATACCATATAACATAACCACATTAGCCATGTATAGGGCTTAGTATCGGTGAAGCAGGTGTATGTTTCGTGATATTCATATATGCTCCGCTTTTTCCGTCTAATGGGTCCTTAAGTAATAAGCTTTTTATGCGTTAAACGTTTTCGAATGTCCCTGGAAGCAGGGCTGCTGGGTGCTTCAGCGCCCCTTCCAGTCAAAGAAGAACATAGCATTATGTTAATTATCCTGCAATGGCTCAGCGGCAACTTTCTCCAAAAAGACAATCTTTGTTAGCTGTTGATGGCTATTTCAAAGTTATTATCTGGATGTAGATGTTCTCTTAATGAGAGCTGGGCATGATTGTTCTTCTTTTGTGCAGATAAACAGTTTTTGGTCTTCTTCTTCACCCGTCTGCTGCCTAATGAAACGGGCCGCTATCAGGATCAGTTTCCCTTCTTGGCTCTTTGCGGGAGGGAGAGGAACTTCCTGCGCTGTGATGACAGGCCCGTGGTGTTCACCAACCTGTTGCCGGGGGTGGGACTTGGTGAAGGGAGCGATGCCTCTGAGATGCTTTCATTCTGTGGGGGCGGGGATAAGCTGACTATGCTATTCCACCCTGAAGCTCTGTTCATGCATCCGCGCACGGGGCGGCTCTACCACCCCTGCTCTGATCGTGCAGGGTCAGTAGGACTGGTACGTTCTGCCCTGGCCTTTGAGCTCAGCCCTCACTTTGAATACCCAGCTGGTCAGCCCCAGGGTGGACAACCCACCCACTTCCTGTGGGCAGGAAAGCGAGTTTCTCTAACCAATGAACTGGCCAGACATTTTCCTGGGGAAGAAGAGGAGCTAACCGGGACTAATTGAGCTAATTTAGATTGTAATCATCAGGCTTATTGTTCTACTCTTGATGGAGAGCTGGGTGTTTTTGATACTGGATTGCAAACCTCTACTGAGCCCTGATTTACTGGATGTGTGGTAAGACTGCAGAAATATACAGATTTTTCGTTGCTGTTGTCTTCTTCTTGTTTCCATAAAACAGTAAATTACATATTGTACTTATTTTTAATTTATGGTATGAGTATTTTAAATATTTATTAGAGATAGGTATAATGGGCCTATTTGTGCATGTAAAACGTCAGTATACAATTCAGACCAGGGGGGTGTTCCACCCCCAGCAGGATTTCTCAGTTATGGGCTACCTTAAGCTAGAAGTCATGATTGTCTAATAGGAATGCTCCTTACCTAAACTCTTATTGGACAGTCATGACTTTTAGCATTTTTTAACCCAACTGAGAGATCCTGGTTTGGTTAAATTCCTGTTCATAGAGTGCCCTCTAGTGGGCAATGCAGAATTAAAAGAACAGTTTATGTCCACTCTTTGAACTTGAGTAAGCATATGTGACTTCAAGTTTTCTTGGTAGTGCAAGGTGAGAGAACCCAAACAGTCTTTCGTCCAGGTAAATGAATTTGTAAAATAAATTTACATTAAATTATTATTGTAATTGCCTAATTGTCTATATGGCTAAAGCCACATTTTGAAATATAACTTCACAGTATCATTTAATTTTATTGAACTTTGTTCAAATGGCATTTTCACCTGATCAATAGGGGGTGAAATTGCCTATGAGTGTAAAAAAATGTGAAAGACTCGTTTATTGTCAATAAACTGTAGACAAAGCAGTTCTGTGTGCTTGTATATGGATGCTGCTATCTAGAGCTGGGCAGTATGACCAAAATTCTATATCACGGTATTTTTCAAAATTATGACGATTTCACTGTATTTTTTCCCAATGCATTAGTGGGTATTAATCATATTTTCCACTTTAATTATCACAGTATAATGGCTAGGAGTAACATATTCTACTGTCATAATAATTATACATGGAACAAAAAAATAATTTGTGCACAAGTTATACAGGTTTGCATGGCGCTGGCCCCATAAAGGAATCGCACTGCATGACAGTTGCAGTCAAAATATTGAATCTATTTATTTTTTCAAGCATCCAAAAGAGGCAATTAGACTTAGTAAAATATCCAGAGGTGCTTGTCAAAAGTTGAATTGCACTGAACAAGTCTTAGAAAAGGAATAAATAATACATTAGTACATTTTTTGTAAACCAAGTACACTGTTAATGTAAACAATCCGGCGACAACTTTAGCTCAACAGTGTTTGCAATAAATGGTTGTCTATTCCACATCCGACCACTTAAAACCGAAATATCTCCAGACATGTCTCTTTTTTTCAGCAAAAGTTCTTCTGTGTCTTCTACAGCTTCTCTGTCCATTTTCGCCGCTCAGTAACTCTAATCCTGCGTTCTCTTTCCGAGTCGCAACTCGGACAAAAACGTCCCTTCCTGACTTGTACGAGATTCCCTGTGACGTCATTTCAACATGGCAGCTTACACAGTCAATAATAAGTGCTTTACTGTTTCTCTCTTTTATAGATATTTCAAAATGTTTATATTATTAAATGTATTACTAGTTATGAATGTAATCACACGCGGTCTTTTATGTGAAGTAATGTCTTTTTATGTGAAGTAATGTCTTTCCATGAGCTTTCATGCTCAGATCACGACAATAACAGCGTGTTCGTGGAGGCAGGCATGTTTGTTCCGAGTTGTGTAGCTCGAACGGGAAATTGGTCGTCTGTGACGTGTCGCACCTTGGATCAAACGCATCATAATGCAGGTAATCCGTTGCATGCATGTACAGCGGTGTACAAGTAAAAATGGTCCCCCCTTAAACAGTTTCTGCTGCACCACGTTCCGGACGTTGTTTAGGCTATTTAAACCGGTATTGCGGTATAAGAAAAATCCATATCATAACAAAAATAAATACCGGTTTTTGGTATGAACCGGTATACCGCCCAACACTACTGCTATCCCAGTAAAGTTATAAGGCCCACCCTGGCCATTAGCTCCTGCATATTATGTTATATTAAGTTACCCTTTTGTGAGTCTTGCATGCTCACTGAGTAGTGACTCTGCATCCATGTGCACTTTCACACTTGAGGAAACCAGACAAAACCATTTCCCATTCAGCTGGACCAAAAAAAAAAAGAAAGAGACACAAAAATAACGGTGCAGCAGGTGGCATATAAAATATTCATATCTGCCACAGATGATCAGAGTGAAAAAGAAAGTAAAAGTAGCTATTAGTGTGAAATATACAAAATGTAAAATATTCATAAAAATATAAACTATATAATGGCATAGAACAGAATATGCAGTGTTTAAAATATGCACAATATACATTGCAGTCACTAGAAGAGGAACAAACATGCATCATATGTATGAGACAGATAGGTCAGGTACACACTAGCACACGTGCATAATGCATTAATCCATACATTTTCACGTATATATATATTAACTTATTGCACTGCCTGTGTTGCATTTAACATGTCTTCCACCGGGTGGCAGTGTAAGCACGAGTTGTAGTGAGCGTGTAGCGTTCCAAAAAGACCTGTTGTGACAGTAAGTTCCTGCTTGCCAGCTGGGATGGAACGACCACGGAACATCTGGACGTGGCCTTCTGATATGGCTGAACAAAACAAAATACCACAGAGCAAAAGATTCACCTTCTAAGCATCAGCTCTAATACTTTTATCCTCACTTGTAATTATAGATCACTAATTAGAGGACTTATTGGCCGAATAGTCCTCACACCTGGGTTTGAACAGCCAACCTAAACGTTATCCCAAAAACCTGTACACACACCGGCCCTTTCAGAATAAGATTGCCCACCCCTGCCTTACTATGTTACACTGTCATGTTATAAAATAGCGAAAATGACAGACCACTTGAACCTCAGTGAATCTGTGAATAAATACACTTATTAACGTTTAAGCCTACGTTGATATTTTTTATGAAAACCCAAACATAATTCCGTATGTAAATGATGTCACAAAGGAATCATCTAACGACTATTTTTCATTTTTATAAGACAGATTTGCCTGTGCTACAGCGTTGTCCAGCTTTTTACAGCCTGTTGTTTTAGTGAATGTTTAAATGTGTAGCAATAAAGTGAAGGGAGTAAATGCTGCAAAATCATTTTTGCGTGACGTGTGCGCGTTCCGGTTTTAACAGCGATCTTCAGTAGGATTCGGTTTAGTTCTGTGTCATGAATTGGGTTTTGACAGCGATCTTAAGTAGGATTTGCTTTACTGCTGCACCATGAATCGGGTTTCACGTTTAGAGGCTCCTTCCTCTCCCTGGTTCCTCTTTAATTCCTTGATCTTTAGCCAGAGAGTAAAGGCTCCAGACAAAGCAGATTTCATAAGAGGACTCCAGATGTGAACACCAGCAAAAAGCTGTCTCAGCTGCACTTAGATAAGGCTGGTCCGTATTGATGAGAAAAGAAGGCTTCCTGGGGCCTCATGGGGGGGAGGGGGGTATCGTTCTGTCAGTGTGGTCTGGACCAAAGGGAATTCGTTACAGGACGTGAGGTAAACCACTCAGCACCTGGCAGCGATCTGATGGGGATGGACATGCGTTTCTCCAATCTGCATAAACATAAACAGTTTGGCCAGCAGGTTCTCCTGTCAGAGCTATGCAGCAAGCCAACATGAAAGCTGCAGGCCTTATGAACAGGCTCTGGGCCTCATGCTTTGCCAGGCCTGAACTACAGATAGTGTTATTGTCATCAGCATCACCATCAGCATCATGGTTTGCCCGAAAGAATGAGATCGCGGATACCAGTGGCAGAAATGAGTTCCTCCACAGGGTGTCTGGGCTCAGCCTTAGAGAGAGGGTGAGGAGCTCAGACATTTGGGAGGGGCTCAAAGGAGAGCCTCCGCTTCTCCACATCAAACCACCAGCTGACGTGATTCAGGCGTTTGGTTAGGATGCCTCCTGGACGCCTCCCTGGGCAGGTGCTCAGGGTTGCCGAATTTGGTCAAATGGCTGAAGTGAGATTTTCCAGACAAGTCTGCACACACATACACAAGCATTTACATGAATGTGACAATTTTATTACCTTTTAAATAGTCTGTAGCGTTTGGAAACTACCCCAATGCCCTTGATGTAGCAAATTTTAGGATTATAATGGAATAATATAGATTTGTGGTAAGATTTCTTGCATGACTGTGAGAGTCTAAAAGCATGAGTGTCACGCCAGATGTGTGAGAGTGGGCAACCCTGGCTGTTTCGAGCATGTCCAGCAGGGAGGCGACCCCAGGACAGACCCAGGCCATGCTGGAGAGATTCTATAACAACAAGCTGGCCTGGGAACGCCTTGGTATCCCCCAGAGGAGCTGGAGGAGGAGGCTGGAAGAGGGAGGTCTGGGCATCCCTGCTCAAAGTGCTGTTCCTGCAACCTGAATGGATGAATGGATGAATGGGTTGATGAATGGATGGATGGATGGTTTACCAGGTGCTGACCAGTGCTGAGAAATGCAGCCGATGTTACATTTGAATGCTATAGATAGAGTTCTCCTGCAAAATGGTTATTTATTTATTTCCGATATGTTCCTTGAATAATCTTGGACATGTTCGTACAGAGAATGTGCTTCACTTAACTAGCACTTGCAGGATTTGCCGCTGCGTTTCTGTGTGATCGGTGTCCCCTCTACTTGACTGCTACCAGGTATTAAAACAATTTTTCATTTGCTTAGGTTTAAACGTCTCTATTGTTGCTCCACTCTGCTGCAGTTTACACATATGTCTTTTCATGATGAAAATAATTAAAGTAGTTGTAACCATGATGAAGTCTTCTGGCAGAAGGAATGGTAGGCGTGATTGACAGTCTTCCAACCAATCAAAATCAAGCTATTGCACTCTTCGGACCATTCCCCATCCCCAATCGTTCCTTAATTCCTGCCCCCCCTTCTCTCCTGCTCCAGCTGACAGTGGGAGTGCTGTGTGCGGTCTGTGATTGGCCTCTCAATGACCAGTAGGCTGGGGCCCCTGCACACGCCCAGCTGGGGGGCATATGGACTTGATCAGGGATTGCTATGCGGTGATGTCACACACACGCACCCACATGCCAGTGTACAGACACACAGCTGGATGTGGTGACGGTTGGGAGAGGCACTCAGAGGCACACGTGTGAGCAAACCCATGTAAGTTGAAAGGCGCTAAAGTGAGTGTAGCAGTTACCAGGGGGTGGGAAAGAACACGGACAATGCAGAATATCATTAAAAGCAAACAGGGCAGAATTTCTGGAAACTAGATTTCCCAAGTGAGTTAACTGGCCTCAGTAGACATTGACAGAAGTCAAGCTTAACCAGTAACATAAAAGAGCTTTATTGTCATCATACTGCAGTGCAAAGAAATTGTGTGGACATCGCTTCTTGTGCGGCGGTTGTCAAAAACAACGACAACGGAAATAGACAAAAGGACACACTTACGAATGACTGTAACAATGGGAATTGTACTGAACTTCTTCCTACAATGCATTGATTTTTAGAAGCCAAGTCCCTTTGTGAAAGGTTTTTGTGTACTCAAATAACTTACTGGTTATGGGCTGAGTGTGTGCTGCTGCTCTTCCAGCTCTCAGCCACCAGGGCGGCGAAACTGAGACCTGCACTACTGTGACACTAAAAGGTGGCACTAAAATCACACCGGCGCGAGCTGTTACCTTCATAACCGGGACTTTGATGGAATCGGTGATGGATTAAGTTGCTCACTTATGTGAATCTGAAAATGTGTGCTTTTCGCCTGTGTTGTCCTGATTTTACGAAAAAACTCAAGAAATTAAAAATACAATTAGGTCAGTTGCAGGGGAAAGTGCGACGCAGAGGGATCCACTGAGACCGGTTTTTGGAAACTACAAATTGATAAGCCAGCGATCAAAAATGTGGGTCGCCGAGGCCCAAACGGTGCGCTGGTTTTAACCTCAGCGGTGAGCGGTGCTCTGTGTCCCTCCGTGCGCTTCTGAAGGTGGCCCACTTGCGGTGCAGTCACCCAAGGTGCCCCTAGGTGTCGCAGTTTCTCCTCCGTAAGCTTTGCTTTCAATTCCTCCGGTTTTACACTCCGTTTTCCCCCTATTCCTTCTCTGTACTGCCTGCATCTTTACTGCGATATAGAATTCGAGAGGAAAAAAATCAGGTTGATCTCTTTCCGGCCTGCTGCGCCTCTGTTTCCTTTCAAGGCGACCCACATTCTCGTACACAGGACTGTGGGCCAGCAACGGCTGCTGTCGAGGACACGACACGGCGTCCGCAATAGGCGAAGGAGCATATTTTATATTATTATATTATAATATATAGGGATCCGAGGCGGACGAGAGGGACACCGTGCACGTCGAGGTAGCGCCGGACCAGGGGGGTCTCCTGCCGACGTCGCCGCGTCAGGAGTGAGGATTTATGGGAATGTATCGGCTGGATGGACGGCGCAGAGCACCGACGATAGCGCCGGGCTTCTGCACCGGCTCGCCCCCGCTGATCACCGCGCAATGAGCGGCCGCCCGCGCCGGGCTGCCCCTGCCTTTCATGTCGCCGCCGTCCTACCTCCACACTCAGCTGTCGCCTGAAAGGGGACCGCCTCTGCTCTTATAAACACCGCAGGCGTGCGGTCCGCTCATTTCTGGCGCACATGCATTGGGGGAAACCGTGCGTGTAAATCCGCCCCCCGCACGGGCGATCTGGAAGGCTTGGATTTTGGATTTTTCTACCCTCACCCCCTTTTCGGGCTGTCGTCGGTAAACACGGCGGCTGTGCGTCTTTATACGCGGCGGTTATTTGTATGCCTGCGGCCGGGCGCGACAGTAACCCGGGCACACGGACTGATATCGCGCAGTAGCCGTCGGAGGCTCGCAGGCTGGAAACAATGTTACCGTCCAGGATGGGAAGAGCAGCTTCGTTACTTTAAATGGTCTGGCTCTCTGCCAGAAGCATCTGGAGAGGATAACACGGAGATAAAGCCCTAGGTTGGGAAAAACATTTGTTTTTTGTTTGGACTGGAAATACATGTCCCACTAAATGGACAGTTGCCTGTATGTTATTTGACATTGATGTCATTTAATGGTTGCACACGATAAATAAACGATAAGTAAGCTCATGTTTGTTTTAGGAACAAAGTGAGACAGAATTTCTGTTTTTAGTACTAGCTGCATATGGGGGGGGATCTAAACATCTATTCTCGTGTTTTGATTTGTTTTACTTGGTCAGCGCAGAGGCTGGATATTTAGGTTATACGTAGCTGGCTATTTAGATACGCTTAAAAAAACATTGGCATTGTTTTTCCCCCCAACCAGCCGCGATATCTGGACCCATATTCACGGAATCGCCAGACGGCCACCCGTATCCGCGGCCCCGGGCGCTGGCTTGCCGATGCGAGGATGTGCGCTGCCAGGTTCGGGGGGAGCGTCAATGGCTGCGCCGACGAGCCTGTCGCCAGCACCGGCACCGGCCTGGAGCGGGTCCTGCACAGCCTGGAAATCGGCACGGTGCTCACCGTCTTCTACCAGAAGAAATCGCAGCGACCCGAGAGGAGAACCTTCCAGATAAAGCAGGACACCAGGCAAATCATCTGGAGCCGGAACCCCGATAAGATCGAGGGCGAGAGTAAGTCTTTCTGCGCGATCTGGTGACGGCGTGCTGTTCGCTCCTCGGCTGGGTGTCCCCGACCGCTGCCACCCGGAGAAACAATCCCTTTCCGGAGTGCCGTAATCGCGCCCCCAGCACGGCCCCTTCTCCGGCTGTCAGTGCGATTCCGTGTGGGGATCAGGGGCTTTCAATACGAGGGAAACTAGTCTTCCCTTGGCAAAACATGTAATAATGAGACAAGGCGGCATAAAATGTCTTTTACCTACCTGTCATATTCATATATAGGCCTAGCGGAAAACTTAAAACATGATTTTATATGTAAATGAAATCCAGTCGAAAGTTTGTACCATCTAATGTATTAGTCAATTAGTTGTAAAATTTACTTTTAGGGATGGGGCAGTTACCCTGTTTCGGTTTTCAGTTCTGTATCAGCTCACCTGAGGATCTGCAGTTGTTTCCTGTTGGAGTTACATTTCAAAGCACTGTTTGGTGTATAAAACTGCCCTGTGTGTTTGTAGAGGCTGTGGATTATGCCTGTGTTGCTTAGCAAGCTTTTGCACAAGATGAGTCTCTGTTCTGTTTTCACAGCTGCCTGTTGTATTAGTTCCATTTCTTTATCAGTTGTATAAGAATTTGTTGTCCAAACTTTCGGTCAGTCTTTAACCACTTCACTACCTACTGGCCTCCTGTTTAAAGTGCGGTAGTCGGTCCTCTATTTGAGCCCAAGTCCCTGGGAGCAATGTGTGAGGTCCCAGACCTGCAAGCAAAGGGACCCTGAGAATTAAGCCGGTACCCGCCCATGGGACACTGGCCTGATATCCTGATCCACGCTCTAGCCCCTTGTTCCATGGGTCCTCTTCTACTTACATAGTGCCAAGTCATGTTCAACTGAGAAGGGGCCGTCCCACCCCCACACTGAAAGCTGTAACTTGTTCAGCATGGAGAATAGCAGGCCCCTCTGATGATCCACAACTAGGAAGCCCCAACTTCCAGTTTATAATGTTTTGCTGTAAGGCTGGATGTTGCTTTGTCTGCAGTGGTTACCCTACTTCCTGACCACTTCCTGTGGGCAACTTGAATCACGATTTTTGTCACGTCTTCTACTCCTCTAACAGAATTGAGAGACCTGGAGCTTTAACTGTAAATACTTGACTGCTGTAGGCTGTTGGACGCCATTGTCTTAACCATTATACATGCTAACAGGAGAACAGTCACCATTAATAGTTACTTTAGGGAAATATTCACGGGCTTGACAGGTCTGGAAGTGTAAGTGACCCACGTCCCCGTGACTCAGAGTGTCAGGGCACAGACGAGCGAATCAAAAGAGGTTGATTCTGCTGTGGCATGTTCGTTGGGCCTGCTAACAGGAAGTAGCTGGCCAAGGTACTTCCTGAGGAGGGGCCTAGCCGGAGCGTGGTGGAGCCCTGTGCCGGGACGCAGCCACACAGCCCGGCCCATGGCTCCCCACCCCCCCTCCAGCAGCCACCCGTGCCGCATGTAACCGCAGGAGTGCCTGGTAAATCATTCAGCTGGGGGGGTGAACAGTCCCCCCCTCTCCTCATCAATTAGAGCAGCCGGCCTCTTATATGCCTGCCCCCTGCCCCCCCTGCTGGTGTGGGTGATGCCAGAATCCCCCCCCCCCATCTAACCGCACAGCCCCGCTGCATGAGGGCACATTCCAAGAACCCCATGTGTGTGTCTCCTCTCCCCCCCCCGTGTCCC
>JAODKM010000075.1:17446963-17457617 GCA_026780845.1 Petrocephalus sullivani
GAAAATAAACGAAGAGGGGGAGGGAAGGGGGGGAGAAAGACCATCTCCCGGCAGGGAGCCTGCCCTTCGTCCCTCTCCCCACCCCCCCCCCCCCCCCCCCCCCCTGCCCCCCCCCCCCCGCCCCAAATCCACCTACATACTTCCTTCTGCTACCAGTGGTCGCCCACCCCTCCCGATTTGGGGCTCTCCCGCCCCGCACGCTTCCCCAGCCTCCTCGGTTAGGGCGCTACGGACCCCTCCTGAAACCCGAACCCCTGACCCTCCCCGACGCCACAGGAGCCCGCCTCTCCTGAGCCGGGCCAGCGCGCAGCGAGGATTCCTATTGTTGTTGCACTTTAGTCGCTGCGGGGACATCAAAGGGATTTTTTTTAGTTTTTATTCAGCTGCAGAGCAAATGGCCACTTAGTGTTATTCTCAGAGGCGGGACGGGACCCCTCCCTGGGTTTGAACCTGCAGCCTCCCGTCCGGGGTGGCCCGGGAGGAAAGGGGCGTAGGCCTGGGCACGGCCGAGGCCTGTGGCGGGGTGGCGCCATGGCGCCAGAGGTGGGGTCACCACACGGATCAGCCTGCGTGCCTGTGGCATGCTTCTGTTTCGCCCGCGTGCGTGTGTATGTGTATGTGTGTGTATACAGCACGGTACAGTCCAGCTCCTCGCTGCCAGATGTACGCAGAGGCGACCTTTGTCCCGCTCCGTGTTTGTTTAGCAATCCGCAGAGATATTAACCTCATGTACTGGGGCACATTCAGTCAGCAGCTGTGCTGCCTTAGGGATCATCACCGGGGGTGATTATTACGTCCCCACTTATTATGTACTTTTTATTGTACTGTTTTTGATATACGCTCCTATCGAGCTTTTTTATCTGGTGTGGATATATATGAAATAAATTCAGGGGAGCAGAGTACTGGGATTGTACCCTATAACCACATGTTGAAAATAGTCTTATTGATTTGATGCCTGGTGATATCATGGGTATCAAGGCACTGTCTGTGGCTCAGTGTTTGGCGGGGCGTGGCTTGGTGACCTGCAGTCAGCTGACTCTGACTCTGATTGGCCGGCAGTCGACATCCGGGAGATTAAGGAGCTGCGATTGGGCAGGAACTCGCGGGACTTCGAGCGTTACCCAGAGGAGGCCCGCAAGCTGGACCCGGCACTCTGCTTCATCGTGCTCTACGGCCTCGAGTTCCGGCTGAAGACCCTCAGCGTGGCCGGTCTGTGCCCCCGCCACGCACCCCCCCACCCCCACGCCTCCTTGCATACTACTGGGTCATCCTCACTATCTCTGCATCCTGCTTTTTTAGATGGCTATCACCTGCCTACATTTCTCTCATCACAACAAGCCTGAAGATCCAGAATGTTCTAGAAGAGTTTGTGTTCCATGGTTTTACTGTTTATATCACACATTCACAGCTGCATTCATCCTGCACACGCCCTCCTAAGGCAGACCAGCCACCTTCGGGTTCTCAACCCATAGCCACCGGCTTCCTGCCTACTTACATCTCTTGGTAGAGCTGTGGTTCCCCTGCCGGGGTTTGGATCTGTGGTCCATCTGACCTCAGGCCGAGATCCCCGTGCCGACCACTGCCCAATAAGGTGTTATGTGTGTCTCTCCGGTGGTTTCCCGCCCCAGCCTTCAGTGAGGAGGAGGTGAACATGTGGATCACGGGTTTGAACTGGCTGATAGCGGACACCCAGAGGTCCTCAACCCCACAGCACATCGACAGGTGAGCCCAGGTGATGGGACCAGGGGCAAGGATACTAAGCAGATGCTTCTGTCCTAAGCAATAGAGAGAGCCAGGTCAGCCAGTCAATGAAGCAGGTAGCTGTTAAGGACCTCTTTTAGCGGCCCAGTAGTGGCACACTGCTGATGCTGGGATTTGAACCAACAACGGACACAATGCCCTCATTTTACTATTACTACAGTTATTTTCTGATATATTTCTGTTGTTTAATTCACCCAATTTATTAATTTTTACTTAAATTCAGGGCCAGTGTTGTGTCCAGGCATGTGACAGGATGCATTAGGCTCCAGTCTTGCTTCCTTAATCAGTATTGCCTTCTTTCTAATATGCAACATAAAAGCTTGAGTGTCCGTAGCGACCATGCTCCATTTAAACACAGCTCAGCCAATCAGAAGCCCTGTCGCAAATTTTTTTGGGTCTAGACCTGAAAGATGACCCCCCCCCCGTCAGGATGTGACCCCAAGCCGCGACGTCTTGGTGTCTGCCAGCAAAGAGCTGGAGGCTGGGGGGGTCATTCACATTGGCGTGGGGGGGGGGTGGCTGACCGCGGCGGTTAGTGCAGTCCTTTCTGCGTTGTCCTCCATGAATAATGAATGGATTTTTTAGAGTGCAGTTCAATTTGGAAACAGTTTTTTGGGACAGGGGTCGGGCTTATGAGGTTTGGGACAGGACAGACCAGATATATTGCCCTGGTGTGTATTTCGGCCCGCTTTTGTTTATTCAGGTAAATCTGTCGGGAGTAAACACTCGTCATTCCGGACCTTAATAAACAAACGTCCCGCCTGGCCACCTCTCCATCGCCTCTGTGCCTCCCGTCATGCACACGGCACGTCCTGCCAGCCACTCGGGGTGAATTTAATGTGAGCTGTTTAAGGGAGCCTTTGTGCGCGGCTGGGGGCTGTGGAGGGCGGATGGTTTTGCATATTCCGTGTACGCTTCCTCCACACAGCTTGACTGTTTTTTTTTTATCTTTCTCATCCCGTCACAGAGTCTGCTGAACTTGGTCTAACCTAGCACTGGGAGCTGACCATCCCCCCCACCCTCCCACCCTGACTGGGTTTTAAACTCCTTAACTGCTGATTTTGGTTCCATGAAGGCACCTTCACATGCTCCCCAGAAGAATTCTGCCCACTAGCGCCTGTTTTGGGTTCCTCCATGGTCCTGCCCTGTACCCGTCATCTCACATACCCACTCTTTCTCTCTCGCAGGTGGCTGAGGAAGCAGTTCGAAGCCATGGACCGTACCCATGAGGGCAGGTGGGTGAGACTGGTCTCGCCGGGTTTTTCCAGCGCCCACTGTGGGCATGGCTCTCTTCTAGCGTGTCTCACGTAAGCCTCCGCCCAGTGGAAGCTTTGAGGGCATGAGAGCTTGAGCAGAGGCTGATTTGCCCTGCTCCAAGAGGCTGTGCCATCCACTGCGGATTGGGCCTTTCCTGGGAAGACTCGCCACCTCTCTCTGGAGCTATTATCAGCCAAGACAAACTCAGTTTTGCCTAAACAGCTTCTGAGTCAAATCTAAGGTTAGGTATTAAAATGCGGAAGTAAAATTTGACAAACATTATTATTCATAACTCTCTGACTTGTCAGTTTGTTCATTTTAAATAGGTGAACTGTAATTAGGTTTATTTAATAATACATGTATTCTGTAATGCTGATGTAACAATCTACAGTGACAAATTTTTATCACGTTTATAATTTTTTTTTTATATATTTTGCCATAAATACTACAGACAGTTCATGGACTTCCGTAATTGAATATTACGGAATATTGAGTTGAGGTTATGCCAATAAGGAAACCATGATCTAGAAACTCTCTCTTTGAATTGATTATCTTGGGGTTTGAGGGGCGGGGTTTGGGCTGTCATTGGCCGTCGCTTAGGCTCATGTTGCCAGGCGATCACCAGCCAGCCAATCAAATCAGCCGGCCAGCCAGAGCTGAAGGTGCCATGGTTCTCAGTAGACGTGATGCCAACAAGGTCGCGAAAAGCATTGGCAGCATGGCGCCCCCCCTCCACCCCTGCACAGAGGGGTCCTCATTTATTTCCATTTTGGCTTCAGCTCTCAGTGTCTCAAGAAACAATAGAGGTGAACTTTGGTGGCAGGAGGGTGGGGAAGTGTAATGTCAGAGAAGGGCCATGCAATTCAAATGCTGGGTGAAGGGGGGATGGAATTGCTGGATGCATAAGAGCAGTATGTTACCCCCCCCCCCCAAAAAAAATAAAAATAAATAAATAAATTAAAAGCCAGATCCAGCACCGCCCTACCAGGATGTGAGGCCTGGAACAAGCGGCAGGCCTGCCCCGGCCCGATAAGACCTGACACCATGCGCAACAGGAAGTGATGCGGTGTGGCCTGCTTCCCGGCTCCATGCACGGAAACCGATGGTCAAATCAGAGTAGGGGGCAAGAAAGTGCAAATCCATGCCAGCATGTCCCCGCACGCACACCAGTTTCCATGGCGATTTCTCAGCCGGAACATTTCGGCACCTGTAACTGCTGTCAAGGGTGTCACCCGTGAGCTTGTTCATTATTTATTATCGACCACTTTACGTTATCCTGCATGAATGTTGTTTGAATCACCCACATAACGGCAGCCTTTGCATGGGAATGGAGTGTGGCCTGTCTCAAAAGGGCTGCTGTTGATTTGCTGGCTTAATGGATCTGCCTCCAATTGTCCTTTGTCCGTTTCTGTTTGGATTGAGGCGGAACACCAGTCGAGGTTTTCTGCTTGTGGTTTTTTTTTCTTCTTTCATGGAAATCACCCCCCTGGAGGCCAAAAATAGGAACTACAACCCAGGCCAACAACCCAGGCCTCAGCAACAATGGAGCAGCTATAAAGTTTTCCAAGTGCCTTCGGTCATATTTCGTCCAGCAGCCCCAGCCTCTTTCACAAGCGGGCGTGCCGAAAAGCACTCTGCTGGGATTTTCCAGGAGGAAGTCAAGAGAGAAAGAGAGAAAAAAAAATCCACTGTAAATGTAACGCCTTGGAAATGGTGCAGATATGACAACAAACAGGGAGATTAAGATAAGGCATAGAAGTAAAATATGACAGATACTGTTCTCCCTATACATCACAGCAGGAAGTTTTCATGCTTGCGAGGTTGGCTCAGCTTCAGCAAATCTAGATTCTGCCAAGTAGTAAAAAGTGGATTTGCTGCTATCTGGCTGCATGTGTGTGTGTCTGACTCGGGACAGAGAGCTGCGCGTGACACAGTCCCACCCCTGTACGTGGGCCCGCCCATGTGCCCTCGCACACCTGGGTTATATTTCATTCTTAAAGAGACGGGCCCCCGCAGAAATACCTCCTGAATGACACTGTGGGGAAGCTTGCTACAGCCCCCATATTGGGCTGCTTAGTGAGGATGTCTCCTTCACTTACAATGCTGCATGTTAAAAGATTTTCCTTAAAATTCAAATAGTCATTTTTCAAGGTGAAGCCCCCCCCCCGGCCAATACTTGCTCCCTGAAGGGGGCAGCACTCCATAGGGAGGTGCAAGGGGGGTTTCCAAGGCATGGCGTTACAGTATCCCCCTGACTGTCTGTGTGCCCCCTGCAGCATCACTGTCAAGGACGTGAAAGTGCTGCTGCCCCAGATCAACTACCGCGTTCCCAACATGCGCTTCCTGAAGGACAAGCTGCAGGTGAGCCAATCAGAGCCCTCACACCCCCCCTTGCCTGTGACACGTGTTAAAGCTGTGCGTCCCATAGCTGGTGAAAATATGCCATGTATATTCTGCTACTCACCATGTATCATGAAGTATCTCTGTTCCCCTACACACATATTATAATAGAAACCTGAGCACTATTTTTGACAACAGAAGCCTATGCACGTGTATAAATAAAATTTATTAAGTTTTATCCATGGCAATTGTTGTCGTCCTGGGTTATTCCCAGCTTTTTGCCCGTAACTTGCGGGACAGGCTCCAAACCCCCCCATCTCCGCACAGGACAAGCAGGTACCGAAGATGGATGGATGGATGGACAGACGTATTATCCACCATATCTTCATATAGTAGGATGTTCTTCTGAAGGTTCTGTAGAACTTGGATCAGCATCCATCAAGTCCAAAATTGCTAACCCAACCTGTTAACCTGGTATTAGTTATTAAATTTAGGTATTGGAAGGTAACAGAGCTAAAATGTCTAAATTAGGATTTAAGACCTGCTAAGCTGCACAGTGCCACCATAACCTGATAAATAAAAGCGTAACCAAGGCGTAATACACCAACATCTCGCATGGTCGTGGTTTCCAGAAATATCCCTGCTCTGGATTTCACAAGTGGCACGGCAGCGGCTGATTGGGAGGGGGTGATTCACGGAGGCAGTTGATTGGGCAGTGACTGAATCACAGTGAAGGCTGATTGGCTGCAGGGTGATCACGGTGAGGAGTGACTGTGCCGCTATTTATATGGTGCGAGACAGCTTACGCATCGCCGGCAATGGGAAAGGCGTCAGCGAGAAAGCAGCGCAGTCACCCCCGAGCGGATCTGGTGTGATTCCCCTGCTTCACAATTGTTCCTTGTAGTACCTGCACTGTGCTTTCATTCATGCTAGTGTGTGGAGTGCACATTTTGAAACATTATCTATTTATAGAGCGGTATTTTTACAGGGAAGTTGTTGGTACTTCAGCCTCTAGCCTTGTCACAAGCTAACTTGTTTAGTCAGAGTATTTGCTGGTAAATAGGTAGCTAAATGCGTGTTTGATGAGGGCACTCGTGGGAGTTTTACTTACAAAAACATGTTCTGAGGGCAGAACGAAATGTAATTGGTTCAGAGAGGTAACCTGTCATATTGTAGAGGAGGCAGGTACAAGTGACTAGAGGAGCCGTCATTTTTTCGTTCAGCCCTCAAAACGTTTGGGTAAATAAGAACTCCCACGAGCAGTGAGGGCACGGATGTAATAAGGGGCTGGGCCATGGGGCCACTCGCCCAAGCTGAAAGCTGATTGGCCCGTTCCCCTGTCAGTCACTGATTTCAAACATATCATTGGCTAATAATATGTTTGGCCCCATTGTGTGAAACAGGGCCCTTCTTAAACCTCCCATCTTAAAATAATCCCTTAATTCCCCCCAGGTGAGCGAGTGTTTGGAGGGATAGGGGTGTGGGTTTGGGATGCGACTGATGGATCGAGGGGAGACTTGAGAGCCCCAGACATGAGTGAAGCTGGGCCATGTCTATATTTTGCTTGGTAACCATTTCTTGTTTGCTGGTCTTCCTGGGCCAGTGCTGTAGTGAGGTATCAGCTGTGTGCTTCCTTGGTGTTCTCCTCAGATGGGTGGCTTATTGCTCTGTTCCCAGGTGTGTGTTTGTGTCAGGGTACAACCTGTTACTTTTATCATTCAGGTCCTCACAATATGAACTTACATTTTATAGAATGCAATCAAAAAACTAAAACTTTTATAAGGTCTTGTACTTTGTTGGGCTATTTATGGTTAAGATTAGGGCTGAATAGGGGTTATAGTTACGCCCATAGAAATGAATGGAGAGTCCCCACGAAGAAGAGAACATAAGAATTGCGTTTGTTTTCCTGTGCATGTCTCCCAGGAGGTGGAGGCCCGCTGCGAGCTGTCCTACCCCCATTTTGCCCAGCTGTACAGGACACTGATGTTCGACACTCAGAAGAGCGTGAGTCCAGCTGGGCACAATGCGACCCGCACACACCCACAAGCCGCACACACCCACAAGCCGCCACACATACCGCGCAGCGGAGGTACTTTTCCTGGGTAATCTATAGCGCCGCCTTTGTGGCCCACCCCTTACAGTACGCCTCCTCTCTCCCCTCAGATCATCGAGCAGCTGGAGCTATCCTTCCCCCTGCGGTAAGGCCCCCCCTCCGCCCCGCCGATTCCCGCCCCCCCCGTTCCCTGCAGTTCCATCGCAGTTGTTCTGGTTTTCATTTTCACCATCCTCCTCTCCTCCTCCTCATCCCTGTCCCCCTCATCGCTTCTTCTGCCCTGCCGCTGATCCTTTTCTTTTCCACCTCTCATCCCTTTTCTCCTTCACCCACCCAGATCCCTGCTCGCTTTTGGTGCTTTGCTGCCCCCTGCTGGTACAAACTTTCTGCGCATAACATGCACCCACGTACTGCAGCTGGTTTGAGATTACTTTCATAAATATAATTTATACCACCCTGCTATGACAGATGTCATGGTTATTAATGTCTGTGTTTGCACACATGTATGTGTGTGTGTATGTGTTTTTCTATACAGAAATGTTGATCGACCCGAGCTGTGCCAGATCTCTCTTTATGACTTCCAGAAATTCCTACAGCTGGACCAGAAGGTACGACCAAGACGAGATGCAATAAAATCAGCCTTAATGGGATTGTGATTTTCTGTGATCCTACACCACTACGCCACCTGCTGCCCAAAATAATTAATTGCACTGGTTTCCATCTTTAGCAGCACCACAACTAAAGACACAACTACTGAAATAATGGAGATGCTTGCATTGGTCAATCAGTCATTTTCCATGGTGAGGGACAAAGGATCTCATTGACTCCTTCACCTCATAGTAGTGGTCTCAATGTACCAGGGCATGATTTATGATTAAATCTGGATTGCAGATGGATCTGACAAGATTGACACATGAGACCAATGCTGGTATTTTGATTTTTAACAAATATTAGCCGATGCTGATATATTATTTTTCTTTAAATATATTGTGAATTTCTAAGTATATGATGCATCTCTAGCAGTAGGTGTTATTTGTAGACGGCCCCTAATGCCAGGGGGTACTTGGAAGCAACATATAATAATAACGGTAATACCACTGGAAACCTGAGCCTTTTCAGTCATACTCGTTGACTGTGAATAGTACTGGTTTGGATGATCGCCCCTAACTGAAAATGTATCTGGCAAAGGAAGGTTCTAGCGATCTGACTGAGATTCTGGCTGCTCCACTTTAGCGGGTTTCATCAATCATGTTGCAGGAAGGCTGGGCTGCAGACCTGAGCCGGGTCAGAGAGTTCCTGTTGGGGTACCTGAGGTGCGGGGCCCACTCAGACCCCACACTGCAGCTGGATGAGGTGCGGAAAGCCTCCCCACCACCCGCCACTAGGACACGCACACTCCACACACACTCTGTACACATGAGCACAAGCAAACATGCACACATGCTCTTTCTGATTACACTAAGGACTTTAACAACACATACTCACAAGATTAAATGACACAAACATTATCTTCTCCCCAGTGCTGGCCCCTCTGAGTCCCTCACTCTCTCTGTCTCGCTTTTCTTACAGTTCCTCACGTTCTTGTTCTCCAAGGAGAACTCCATCTGCGACCCATACCCCCAGCCTGTCTCCTCTGAAGACATGAAAAGGCCCCTGTCCCAGTACTGGATCTCTTCTTCACACAACACGTACGCCAGCACCTTCCGTCCTGCGGGGGGTGATGTTCCACGGCTTGACCCGCACAGGCATCCTCTAGGGATGCTTACCTGTAGTAATGACCCAGGAGCTAATCGGCATGGGGCGGAGGGTGTATTTCTCAGCCCTTTCCCATAACTTATGGTGTTTCAAATCTCGTCCTAGGTACCTAACGGGTGACCAGTTCTCCAGCGAGTCATCACTGGAGGCGTACGCCCGCTGTCTCCGCATGGGCTGTCGCTGCATCGAATGTAAGGAGAGCTTTTTCCATCTCTCTGTCTACCTCTCCCTCACCTATCTCTTTATTTTTCATCTTTTTTTAAGTGCACAAATAAATCAGTATATCGATAATTTTTTTCCCTTCATTTTTGCAACTAATTCTGATGGTAAACTCTACCCTTCCATGAGTCTAGGTGGAGAAAATCAAGGAGAAAGGGAAAAAATGCACAGCCGATATAGGTGTAGAATAATGCTGTTACTGCAGTTAGTGTTATGCAGTGCTTGCGTGGCTGTGAGATTTAGCCAGTTAGTCTTCTGGTCGGTGTGGACCTCCTGCTCTTGACAGTTATCGCTCGTTTTCCCTCCATCCCTGCCTCTCTCGCCATCCTCCCCTTGTTCCCCTATGATCTACCTAACTCTAACCCTAACCCTACACACGACCACGTTCGTAATGACCCCCTGCCCCTCCATGTTACAGTGGATTGCTGGGACGGCCCCGACGACCTGCCCATCATCTACCATGGCCACACCCTCACCTCCAAGATCAAGTTCCTGGACGTGCTGCACACCATCAAAGAGCATGCCTTCATCACGTCTGAGTGAGTGTGTGCACCTGTCCTCTCGCCTCCTGCTGTTTGTCTCCCCTCCCCTTTTCCCTTTTATGGTAAACCACCCCCCCCCCCCACTTCCTCTCATTTCCCTTCTACAGTGCCTCAAATCAACCTCAAATCACATCTCTATACCAGGGCTGCCCAACTCCAGGCCTGGACCAGAATCCAAAAGAATGCTATTTGCAGATTCCCCTTCTCAAACATGCCTATTAAACCTTGTTAATTAGCTGATTAAGGCGTGTTTGAGCAGGGAAATCTGCAAATTGTGTTGAATTCTGCCCCCCCAGGACTGAAGTTTGAGTCTCCCTGCTCTGTACCTTTATAGTCCCACCTGCTGGGCTGTAGGTATCCCTAACTACTCCCCCAGCCTTTCTGACTCCTCCTCCTCCTTCGTATTTATTTATACACATCCCCCCATCTTTTCCCAGGCATAAACCCCTCCCATCTTCTTTAGGTACTGCCTTAGCTCCCCCCAAGATTCCCTAACTTCTCCCCCAGGCCCATCTGGCCTCTCCTCGTTCTTCCTTTTTATTTATATACATCCTCCTATCTTTTCCCAGGCAGAAACCCCCCTCATTTCCTCTAGGTCAGTGATCATCAACTGGCGGCCCGCGGGCCGAATCCGGCCCGCTGAGCCGTTCAATCCGGCCCGCTGAGCCGTTCAATCCGGCCCGCGACTGGATTCCAAAATTCTGAGGATCCAAAAAGAAAATAGTGG
>JAODKM010000075.1:17530202-17548019 GCA_026780845.1 Petrocephalus sullivani
GACACTGGTTCAGACCTGTGTTTTTTAACTGAAACCTGGCTCAGACCCACTGACACTATTCCTCTGGTGGAAGCCTCCCCTGAGGGGTATAGTTTTGTACAGAAACCACGTGGCTGTGGCCGTGGAGGCGGCCTACCCAGCAAACACTGAACGTTCAGAAAATGTTCCCTAAAGGTTCTCTGAAGGTTACATTAAGTGGAACCTTCGGAGAACCTTTAGGGAACGTTCCCTGAAGACTCCACTAAGGTTACGTTTTTGTATCCTTTTACGAACTCTTAAGGTCACATGTGTAGCATAAGGATATTAAATATTTAATAAATATTTAAATAAAGGTACGGTTGGTATTATGTTTTTGTTTTTATCAGCCCGACTGATGTGTCAGGTCCGCTTTTCAGTTTCTATCCAAAACTTCAGTGAAATGCATTCTATTTGACTGCCAATTAAGTCAATTGTCTCCAACGTATACTCGATGAACGCCAATAAACGAGAGTACATCCGGGTATTCCATCAGTACTTGACTCACGAACTTAATCGATTGGTCCCTGACTGATACAGAATTAACGCGCGTCTTTCTGCGCGTTGCCGCCGCATAACCGACACATTTGAAAAACGCATAAAAAGAGGAAGTAGAGGCGGGTGAGGTAAATGTTGCATAAAATGTCTGTATTATATTAAATGATTTCTGAGAAGATTTCATGTAAAATTCAGCTTTTTTACCATTACACGCACTAATCTGACAGAACTCTAAGATTTTTAAAAATATTTGACGGAAGCTAGCTAAGCTAACCTGACAGGATTTCTGAGAGAATTACATGTAATACCCCGAAATTATGATTAACTAGGAGCAATGAGTTTCAACATAATGTTCTCTACACTTACATTTATTAACATGATAATACATTTTCAATGGTCATGTATCATATAGTGATACATGGCCATTGAAAATGTATTATCATGTTAATGTTATAATAAAAAAATACATTTGAGCAAGCTAAGTGAAATGTTTAATTTCTGTTTCTGATATTTAGTTATATAGTTCTGATAATTAGTTATAAATTGTTTTACATTTGTATATTTTTGGGATTATTTTGGGACTTTGGGTAATTGTGATAGGCTGGTTCGGTGTCTTTGCAATCCTCGTTGGGAACTGGGGAGAAAATCACTCCAATATTTGTCCGTCTATGCTTGGAAGATTGAACTGATAAACGTTACACGGACCATACTTTGAATAATATGTGGTTGCTGTACTGGCAGCAGAGCAGGGCAGACATATCCAGCAATTGCTGCGCTTAGAGGAAACCCGGTAAGATATAAAGAATAATACGAAAAAACAGTAGGCGATGCCACGGCGCTCATGTAGCTGCCCCCTGCTGTGTCACATTGTCACATGGGTTAAATGCAGAGGACACATTTCGTTGTTGCGTGCTGTGGTGCGTCAACAATGACGATTAATCACCTTCACCTTCACTTCACTTCACATTTTATATAATTACCGCAAACTTTGGTGAAGGTCCTACGAACGTTTGGAGAAAGTTCCGCGAACGAAAACGAACATTCCGGGAACGTTAAGAAAACTTTCCTGAATTACGTTAGCCGAACGTTCGCTTAAGTAATCTGGGGAACGTTCCCGCACCGCTCAGCGAACATTCGGGGAACGTTTGCCGAACCGAAAATTGTTTGCTGGGTAACAGCTATTTTTAGCTCCTTGTTAAAAATTGAACTTGAAATTATAAAAGATTTTATAACTTTTGAAGCGCTACTAATTCAAATGGTACTAGACCCACCTATCTACTTTCTTATAGTATACAGACCACCTGGGCCATACACCTCATTTTTGACTGAATTTGAATTAACTTCTGACTGACTTAATTATTAATTTGACTTGACTTAATATTATAATACTTGGAAACTTCAACATACATGTGGAAGTAGAGGCAGATGCCTTTAGTAAAAGTTTCCTGTCTCTTCTGGACTCGGTTGAATGCTATCAGCATATAACAGGACCAACACACGTTCACAATCATACGTTAGATTTGATTATAACTCACGGAGTTTCTATTCATCAAGTATCTGTCTCTACATTGAATGAGTCCATCTCCGACCATTTTCTAATCACCTTCATGATTCAGCCACCCTCTGTATAACTATAATGGAGAAGATTATTTCAACGCGTCACCTAAATGATTCCATACGTTTTATAAATGCATGCAGTCAGTAATGTGAATTATATGTCCAGTATAGATATCAACGAAGTCACACTGGACTTTAATACAGTGGTTAGTCAGATTTTAGATGAAACAGCACCTTTGAAAAATAAAGTCGCTAAAACCACCAGACACTCCCCTTGGTTTAATGATCATACACGCTCTTACAAACAGGAGTGCCGCAGATTAGAGCGCAAATGGAAGTCTACAGGTTTAAAGGTTTTCAAGTTGGCATGGGCCGACAACTCTTTCATTTACTGTCAGCCTCTACTGCTGATCCCAATAACTTGACCATGCGGAACGTACAGATGTCAGACAAACACAGTTAATGGTGTCCCACGCACACACATGTATGTATTCCTGTCTTAGTGAGGACTGTCCATTCGTTTCTATGGGAAGAACCCCGATCCCACTCACAACACCCTTAACCCCTACCCAGCCCTAACCTTAACTGTAAGTAACCAAATAAAATACAAGATTTGACATTTTTACTTTTTTGATTGCATTCACATATTTTTATAAAATAAAGTTTGAAGTAGTGAAGACCGAAAAAATTACCTCACTAGTCATATTTTTTCAGAATTTGCTATACTACTGAGATCCTCACAAGAATAACAAAAACTGCACATACATACAGACACACACCCACACAATGTTAGTCTTACATACTTATCAATTTAATGATATCTAGAGTACATACTCAGCTGTAATTGCCTCCACAGACAAGTCATTAGTAGGGATGGGTATCGGTACTTTAACGGTATTGTTATCGGTACATTGTGAAGAATAAATCAAATTAACAACATAATTAACAGATTTATTTAACAAATCACTAATATTGTTCAACAAATTTGCATTAATATTTAACAAATTTACTTTAAATGTGAAATGCAAAATAAAGTTTCACAAAAAATACAGTAATGTTTTAAACATTTCCGATAAGGGAAATGTAAAACAAACATAAATTACTTTGATGCAAAGCCTTTAATGCCTTATTTTACACGCAAAACACCTGTTGCACCTTTGGCAACGCGCGCTGTCCACATTGATTTTAGTGAAGCGCTACCACACTCCCGACCTCTTACCTCTCCGCCATCGTCACTAGTGGGGGCTTGGCCGTCCCCGCCCGATCTGCGTGCGCATGCGCATATTTTACGGTACCGCAAATGCGTTGCGATCTCTGCCCTATTTGTGAACGCAGGAACAAACTTTTCATGCAATACCGTCGACACAGTAAGCTGACAGATACTCCTCTCGCATGGGAGTTATAATATTACTAAAATCATTGTAATAAAATAAAAACGTACACAATTGTTTTTGTTAGTTTTAATTCTTTCTAACGACTTCTCAGTCCACAATGAGTTCGTGTGCATTTATCTTAATGTTTTACAAAATCACATATATAATAAAAAGCTGCGTATCTGCCTGCATGCTGTACTTGTCATATATTTCAATGTCTACTAATGGATATTATCATGTGATTGTGTACGTCTGTTTTTATATCTTACAATGTAATAAATTTTAAATTTGTGCGCATACTCTCGCCGATCGGGCAGGGTCCAGCGGATGTCACACAGCCGTACGCAGAACAGAGCTTTGCGCATGCGCACGCAGATCGGACAGCGACGCCAGCGTCCGTGTGAGCGTGTGAGAGTTTCCCCGTCCATCGCATACGCGAGAGAGTGCTCTAGATTAACGTTTTAATCAGCAACGGAGCTGATCAGATAAACAGAGAGATTATGTTTTTATACAGACAAAAAATCTGATTTATTAATTACTCCAGTACCGAAAGCAAAACCGTTAACGTCAGAGCTTATCGATACTCCGGTCTTTAAAAATTTTGCCCCGAGGCCCGTTTAGTACCGGATTTCGGTACCCATCCCTAGTCATTAGCTGGTGTGTTTGCAGGTTTTCATGTAACAAATATTTGATTGTTTTTGCTGTTAATATCTGCCAAAGGATGGCAGTGAAAGTGAGCTGTCATTAACAGGACTGTACTATAGTGTGGGCATCTCAGAGCAAACACAGGTGAGGAGATTGTGAAGATGCTCAAAGAGGATGTTGTATTTTTTTGCTAGGTCAGGTTAGCTTGTTGCAATACTGCTTCACTCCATCTGATTTTGGTGTGAGGGATTACCTCGTGAAAAGATGTCACGCCTTCTTCCACTCCCATGGCATCACAACATGTTTTTTTGGTGGACTAATGTCATCTGCAACCAGAACATGCACACAGTGAGCACACATATATGAACACACTCAGGTCATTCTTCTTTTATTAACCTGCACATTCTGTAAGAGTTTTGGACTGACTGTGTGCCCATGTGGCAGTTATTTCAGGCTAATTTGAACGGGGGGGGGTGAATGATTCTCTATGAATGGACATTTAGTTCCACTGATTGACTGATGACCCCCAGGGGACATCAACCAGCCTACATTAGCTGAGTCAGAACAAATCAGAAACGTGTCTCTCACTCCACTACAGCATTGGGGGGAGGACACAGGTATTTCAAAAAGTACCCAAATGGAAAAACCAGCCAAACATAAAAACTACTCTGCTGACTTCAAAATGAACATGTGAGCAGACTCAAAATCCACAGCCCGTGACTGTGCTGATGTGAGACCTTTGGTGCTAAGATTCATTAAAACTTCTGAGGCACTTAATTATTGCTAAAGCAGTGCTTTAATGGGATTAATAAGAAATGTATGCCTCTCCACTGTTTGTGCAGCAAATGGATTAATATAAATGCAGTGAGCCTTGCGATGGACTGGCATCCGATCCAGGGTACCCCCTGCCTCTGGCCCTGTGCTGCTTGAGACATACTCCAGGCTCACCAAGACCCTGTAGTGGAAAAGCAGGATACACTGAATAACTGTAGTCTGCCTATCCGCTTACAGATTTACATGAATCTGTCATTTGAAAGCATTTTAATAATTTTTTTTCCTAACTGCAAAATAGATAACAGCAAAAAAATATAATAATATTCTCCCACTGTTTTTGCTGTTTTATATAGTTTTTTTTGTACTCATTCACCAGGTAAATAATATAAAAATAATAAAATTTATGTTTTATTATTGTGATGAGCTGCCGGGCACGGAACGGGGAAGCACGGATGGAAGCCAAAGTGCCAGGAAATAAGGGATTTATTAAGGATAACAGACAAACGGAGAGCAGCACTATTACACTTCAATGACCGGACTGGGGAAACAAACTTGAACGCGGACTAAATACACAGGATCATTAATACACAACAAGAAACAGCTGGGAGACGCTGGAATTCACACGAGGGAAATGACGGGTCATGGCACACAGGAGGATCAAACGGGCAGGATTGTACAGCATAAAACCTGTAGAGAAAATAGATGATCATGCTTTTTTCTTTTTATTCTGAGATCTGGTGGCCAAAATTAAGTACTGCTTTTTAAAATCATTCAAATTTTCCCATAACTGAACAACTTACTTTGCCCGACGAAATGGCAGCAAGAAATTTGAAAAAATATTTTCCCACGGTCACTTTTATGTTTTTGTTTGCAGTATATATGGTAATTATTCTTTGAAAAACTGGTCATGTGAAATAATATTTATATAATAAAATACTTGTTTCATAAGCCTCTTTTATAGGGTAAAAATGTTTTTGTTTAATAATTTGTTATTACCAAGAGAATAGAATTTTACTTTTTATGCTGCCATCTAGTGGCTGCATCTCAGTACCGCCTCAAAACATTTAAATTAATTTTCTGTTAATTGCAAAACTTACATTCCGCCAGGAGATGGCAGAAAGACATTTGAAAAATTATTTTCCCACGGGCACATTTATGCTTTCATTGTTGTTTATATGGTAATTATTGTTTAAAAAAAACTTGTCATGTGAAATAATATTTAGATAATGAAATATTTCTTTCATAAGCTGTTTTTATAGGGTAAGAATGTTTTTGTCTGGTAAAATGCTTTGACCATTGTGGAAGAGTGTGTTATGTGCTGACCCTGAAACTGGAAGCTGAAACTGCCTGTTTGCCTGTTTGTGAAGATAATCCAAGCCTCCTCTGCCATGCTGAGGGAACAAGACGCCTTACATCGACTGCTCAATGTCACAGAGGAATATAATGGGAGAAAAGCCAGAAATATTGAATAGAGAACAGGCATATGTTTATAATTGAATGGGACAGATTTAATTGAAATACGTAAATGCAATTGATGGCGACTAGCTGTCTGTCCCTGGGCCTGTTCCTGGGCCTAGGGGACTGTGGGGATGTATGAGATTACCACCTCTGAGGCCATCATGCTTTTCATCTTAACCAATAGGGTAGAAGATTCCCCATTAGTGGGGGGTTTACCAAAAGGTATAAGAATTTAGTTTTTTCCTCTGATCGGGGGTTCAATTCTTAAAGACAGGAATACTCTGTCTCTTTGCTGTTAACCCCGGGTGTGCCCTGCTTCAATAAAGAAATCTTATCTTACTCAAGTCATGTCAGGTAAATTCGCTTCAAAGTTGGTGCTGATCAGAACTTAGAGAAATAATAGCAAGCGAGATTTTTTACTTCCACACCATGAGAATAGAATTTCCCTTTTTTATGCTGCCATCTAGTGGCTGCATCTAAATACTGCCATTTCAAAAATTTAAATATTTTTTCTGTTAATGGCAAAACTTTATAATTATAAATTTATAATATAATTAAATGTTTGTTTGATAAGCTCCCTGTAGAGTATAAAGTCCCTGTAGAGTATAAAGTTTGCCAAGGTGGGCAGGTACTACCAACCTCCTACCCATCGAAAGGTGGCTTTTAGTTTAGAGAAGGGAGTGTAAAAGGATGCCCCACCATCCTATGTCACTTGACATGACGACATGCTGCATTGGTGGGCTGAGGTTCACATGCGAACCATATGCCACTGGAACATGTACACAGTGCCCCTGCTGGACAAACTTGCCCAGACACTCAGCTACTTTCCATAAAAGTTTTCTGTAATGTTCGAGTTTTGGACTGACTGGGTGACACATGCTTCGGTTGTTTCAGGATGATGTAGAAGATTATGGGGGGGGGGGGGTAATGTATCTTCCATTAATGCCTCCTCCTCTATGCTCCCCGTACATCAATCACTCTAGTCTTGAAAGTAACTGACAGCTGTGTACATTATTTAGTCCCACTATTGAGGACCAATCAGAAGCCAGCATGTCCCCACTCCACTAGACCAGACGGAAATAGCCATGGTGGTGTGGGGGGGGGGTTGCTGGGGTGCAGGACGAAAAAACCCAAATGGCAAAACCAGCCACACATCAAGAAAATCCACTCTACTGATTTCATAATTAAAATGTGAACAGACCCCTAAATCAGCAGCCCAAGACTGTGCTGATATGAGATGTTTGGCGCTAAGATCCATCGACAAAACAGCTGTCAACTTGTTTAATTAAAACATCCAAGGCACTTAATTACTGCTGAAGCAGCTTTATAATGGGATTAATGTGAAATTTATGCCTGTCTGCAGTTTGTCCAGTAGAATGGATTATATAATAGCAGTTACCGAACAATGTGAGATTGGCGATGGACTGGCATCTTGTCCAAGGTGCCTTATGTCTTCAACCCTGTGCTGCCTGGGACAAATTGCAGGCTCACCGAGACTCTTTAGTGGACAAGCAGTAATGGAGCCAGTATGGATGAATTGATATACAGGATAACTGCATGCAATTTGCCAGTGTGCATGTGTATATACAATAAATGTACACACACACACACACTCTTTAAGGACACACCTCTTAATCACTGAATCCAGGTGCTACATTCAGACCCATTGCTGCAGGTGTATAAAATTAAGCACCTAGCCATGCAGGTTTACACAAACTTGTGAAAGAATTGGTCATTCTGAAGAGCTCAGTGAATTGAAGCATGTCACCACTGCACTAAGCCAGTTTGTCAAATTGCTTCTCTGCTAGATGTTCCACTGTCAGGGTCGGTGCCCGTCCTACCCTGTCTGGTGTGTTCCTTGCCCCTAATGGTCCCCAGGCTGCTGCATAGCTCAGTGGGCTAAGCATGTGGCTTAGTTATTCTCTGCAGCATGGGTTCAAGGCTGGCCTTAGACTCAGCCTTGTCTGTTACTTTGTATTTATTGTTTTGTATTTTGTAAGTTTGCACTTGTTTCCTGTTCTCCGATTTTGTTTAATATATTGTTCTGTTTTATCCTAGTGTGTACCTTTGGTTTTAGTTAGTGTATTCGTTTCAGTGTCTGTAGTGTTCCTTAGTTCTGTGCTTCTACCTGTTGATCATTGTCCTGTTCCCCCTAATGACTTAATTTGATGATCCTCACCTGCTCCTTGTTTCCTGTAGTCCTGTTAGCCACACCTGCCTCCTGTTAGTCGTTGTGTTCAGTGTATTTTAGTGCCTGCCTGTGTCCTGTTCTCTAGTTGGTCATTATGTCGTTTCTGTTTTAATTTTCCTTGCTTATTGTTGTCTTTGTTTTCTTTATCAGTTCTTCAGTGTTCCTTCTGGTTTTTGCTGTGACCCAGCGTGGTCTATTTTCTTTTGTAGTTTTCCCCAGTTTTTTGTTTTTTTTTCCCCCAATAAACCCCTTTTTTGTTCCTGAGCCGCAAGTGGGTCGTCACCTTATTCCCCCCTGCCTTCTGCCTGCACAATGCCCCGCCCTCGCCGGATCCATGACATTCCACAATCAATTGTAAGTGGTATTATTGCAAAGTGGATGTGTTTAGGAACAATGGAAACTCAGCCATGAAGTAACAGAGTGGAGTCTAGCTGTAGAGCTCCAAACTTCCTCTGGCATTAACTCCAACATAAAAACTGTGCACTGGGAGCTTCATGGAATGGGCTTCCATGGCCAAGCAGCTGCATGCAAGCCTCACATCCCCAAGATCAATGTTAAGCCTCAGATGAAGTGGTGTAAAGCATACTGCCACTGGACTCTGGAGCAGTGGAGACATGTTCTGTGGAGTGACTGTGCCCCAGTACACACAGCAAGGTCCATAAAGACATGATTGGGCGAGTTTAGTGTGGAAAGAATGTGACAGGCCTGTACTGAGCCCTGACCTCAACCCCATCAAACACCTTTGAGATGAACAGAAAGTGCAATCCAACCCTATAGGTCCAATATCACGTCCAACATGAGTGCCTGACCTCACAAATGCTCTTCTGGATGAATGGGTAAAAATTCCCATGGACACACTCCATAATATTGTGGAAAGCCTTCCCAGGAAAGTGGCTGCTGTTATAGCTGCAAAGAGGGGACCAACTCCCTACTCCGATACCTATAGATTTAGAATGAGATGTCATAAAAGTGTAATGGCCAGGTGTCCCTATACTTTTGTCCATGTAGTGTGTGTGTGTGTGTGTGTATATGTAGTGTGTATATACAGTACACCCCTGTAGAATTAGAAGATGCCATTTAAAAAGTAATGGGGGGGTGCTGGGGGAGTGGCTTCTTTTCTTTGGCCTTAATGGCATATTGATCTGGCTCCTCTTACCCACAATCCCCAGCAGACCTGCGTACCTTACCGTATGCATACTTTACATCTTTTGCACAGCAGTGGAGGGACACTTATCCTTGACCCCAACTCTAACTACAGACGATAGGATTTGGGTCAAGTGCCCTGCTCTGGGGGACCTTTTCATCCTGCCTCTTAATCACTCTTCCGATTCCCCTGGGAGAGACGCTCCTTTTAGAGGCTGAGCCTCTAGCGCAGTTTGTTACTGCCAGAATTACTGCCATGGGCCACCTGACCCAGCAGGTTTAATGTGACACCGCGACTGTAGAAATTATCCATGAAGGAAAAGTTGATTATTTTCAACAAATTAAGTTTTTGTTTCTTAGAAACTTGGATAAAGCCACACAAAAATAAACAAACATACAAACAAACAAATATTATTGTTGTTGTAATTGGTATTCTTATTGTTATTGTAAAGTTTCATAATGGAATGGATCAAAATCCTTTTGGCAGTGTCTCCAGATTGTTATTTCCTTTGTGTTATTTTGCAGTTGATGTAACTCATTTTATTAATTGATGTAATTACATTCATTTAGCAGGCACTTCTGTCTAAAGTGACGTGCAATAAAGTCAGATAGAACATTGCAAGCATACAGCTGTCAAGAGGCCAACTATGCAGAAATGCAGCTAGACTGAGCTTCCAGTGAATGACCAGTAAAAAGTGCAAGTTAGCATTGGAGCAAGATCTATATAATTGTTACAAACATAGACAGTAGCCAAAAGGGAGTTATTCAATCAAAGACTGCAAGAAAGAGCAATCAAGATATAAAGGAGACCACCTAAGGGATCTCAGATGAGGACTGGACAGGTGGTTGGAGGGCTAATTTAGGTGTTCCTGGAACAGATGGATCTGGAAGGACTTCTTGAAGATTGAGTGCAGATATGGATGAGTAGCCTGTTCCTCCACCAAGGAACCACAGAAAGAAAACATCTAGACTGTGGTGTCTCCCATGGTGCAGGAATCTATAGGTGGTGCTGGTTTGTGGGCCAGAGAGAGTGAGAGAGGATGTAGGTCAGGGACCTTATAGCGATGGATGCTGTTCCATTAATGGCTTTGAAAGCCAGCACTGAGGACTTGTGCTTGATGCAAGTGCAGTAGGAAGCCAATGAAGAGGGACGAGATGGAGTGTAACATGAGAGCATTATGGCTGGTTGAGTATCAGACAAACTGCTGCATTTTGAATCATCAGCAGCAGTTTCAGAGTTGCAGGAGTCTAGTTATGGGATGAAAACTTACCTCTATGTCCATAGCCTGAGATCACTGAACAAGGCCCTCTCTCTTCATAATTTAAATTCACTGAAAACTTGCTACTTTGTCTAAAATCACATGTTACTGGTCACTCACCTCTCTGTCCATAATGTGAAGCCACTGAAAGAGTGCCTCCTAATACTTGTCTCTATCCTGAAAAAGCCTACAGCATCTTGGGGTTCATGCCTATCCGAGGCCGACAAAAACATGCCTCCAATTTCAAATGCTAAAGCCAATGAAAATCCCCCTCCAAAAACTAACTAACAGCTGAACAATTGTCTCTTGTTTCCAAAGGTAACTGAACACATTCCTCTTACTCCAAATTCTGAGATCATTAAATGCTTGACTGACTCTTGGTCCATATTCTCACACTTGTGAAGAAGTGTGTCATGGTCTGAACACAAAAAAACATTTGTCTCTTCCACCAAACGATGAAACAACTGAACAACTGACTTCCCCTTGGTCAAATCCACAGAATCTGGGTCTCTCTGTCAAATTGTTAAAACCATTGTACCTCTCTGTCTGAATGTCGAAACAGCCAAAGCAGTGTCTCTTATTCTAAGCGTGGAAATGAGTGAATGCCTCTCAGTCGGACTGATGCCAGTGTGTGAGTGTTGCTCTGACAGAACAATGGTCTTTGTCTGACTCCCAGTGTGTCGCTGGTAAACCCCTTGTAGGTAAATCAGCAGGGACCTTGTGACTCTGGTCCTCTCTGCCTTTCAGAGATTATTGGATTTCTGACTTTTCAAAAGTGTATTCAGCACTTTGTATACCAGCTGTTACACTGGATGCCATACAACACAGGACATGATTTTACAGCATGTAGCATGACAGGAACTTAGGCATGATAGGACAGGACCCACCCCCATCCATCAACAATGCCAGGTTTCCTGTCTGATGGTCCCTGAAACATTAAGATGATACATTGCAGGAGAAAGGTAACCAACAGGTTGCTGACTGGATGTACGGCTTCAGGCTGCACTGAGGAAAACACGCAGTGCGGAGGACAGGGGTACGTACCAGGACCAGGAAACAGGGGTACGTACCAGGGCCAGGAACCAGGGGTACGTGCCAGGACTGCAGAGGACAGGGGTATGTACCAGGACCAGGAACCAGGGGTACGTACCAGGACTGCGGAGGACAGGAGTACGTAGCAGGACCAGGAACCAGGGGTATGTACCAGGACTGCGGAGGACAGGGGTACGTAGCAGGACCAGGAACCAGTGGCCAGAAAGCAGGACATGGGGCTGAAACACAAACGCAGATGAACCCCAGCAGCCCAACGCAGCGCCTTGGCTAATCAGGACTATTAACCCAGGAAGAAGAACGGGACTAGGAACTCAGGTCCATGGCAACCCTAACCAAAACCCACAAATGAAATCCAGCCCCACAAACTAGACACTTATTTAAACAAAGCTTTGAACTCTACATGTTCAGTGTTCCCTGCACTGTTTGAATACTAGCAGGAGCTAATTAGCACTGGCTCATAGCAAAACCGCCAACCAGGCCGAAAGACCTGAGCACCAAGTCAGTGTGGCTGTGACAGCATGTTGATGCTGTGACAGCTTCCATTTATTTAGCAGATGCTTTTACCCAAACAATATATATTTTTGAAAAATCATGGTCCATCAGACTGTGGTGGGAGGAACAACCTCCCAATCACAGGAATGCTAACCTGCCGAGTCACACACCGCCCCAGAATCTGCATAGCTGCACAATGGATATGCACATTAATATAGGTGATACATTTTTAAGTGCTTGTATATTCTTCACATGGTCCTCTTTATTTTAAACAAATTAACATGGGGCACACTTGCACTGTTAAAATACCCCATTCAGTATGCAAGGACTACAAAAATGTGTTGGGCATGTGGATATGTTCAGAGTAAATAGAGTCACAAATGTATTTTGTGTGAAATGGAGAAAGGTAAATTGTGGGTAATGGGTTGGAATGGCAAATAATTTTGCATTTTCCTCCTGCATTGCTAGGGACTTCCGTGTAAACAGGAGACTTTGAAGTTGAATGAGCTAATTAGGTATTATTGAAGTACTTCCTTAGTTCTATGTGGAATCTGGATTTGAGCCTGCAGCTCATTCGCGACTACGCCACCTACTGGTCATTGGACACATCGCCATAAATCCTGGGGAAATGCAGGCCTCCTCTCATATATCTGCTCAAGCAGCCCGTAAGGCTGAGATGTCTTTGCCCCCTTTTTTGTTACTTGTAATGACTGGGTGATTTGGGGGGGGGTGCAGACGTGATATTATTCGTATGCGGCTGTTTGCCCCACAGGCCCACCTGCTCCGCCCCCCCCCAGCCTTCCATTCTCTCACTCTCTTTGTTACATGGGGACCCTTCGCTATATTCGCTATATATATTTTATGTCCTGCTGAAGAGGCTTTTACCATAAATTATACAAAAATCATAAGCTCTCCATTTGCTGGACAGATGCTATTTCTGCTTTAAAGGGAGAACAGGTGCTGCTGTATAATTCAGTGGGCAGATAAATAAATAAGCAAACAAACACATACACGCATGCACATGTGCACACCCACCCCCACTGCCCCCCAGCCCAGCCCACCTCCATCCTTCTGAGAGTGCCCCGGCTTAGTGATGCGGGTGGGAAAGCGTGCGTGTGATACAGCCCCCTCCCTCGCCGATAACTACACCCCACCCCTGAAATCTCACCGGGCCAATCCAGACGGGCTCCTGCGGAGGTTCCGATGCCCGGCCAGTCGGAAGAGACCCTCCCAAGGAATCGCAGAGGGAAAGCGCGGAGCCTGCTTGGCACTAGAGAGGCGGGCAGTAGGTGCTAAGGAAACTGGGAGGCCTGGTTCCACCTAAGTGGGGGGAAGGGGAGGGTCTGCAAGCCCTAGATTAAATCACCTTGTAATTCCTGAAACCACATTGTTCTGGGATCTCCGGATGAGACTGTCCAAGTGAGTCACTCACCCAAAGAGCCAGAAGCAGATCGAGATGAAACTCCACCCCATTGTCAGGCCCTCAAAGGCCACTGCTGATGACGGTCCCCAGCCAGAATGTGACACTCACCATGCTCAGGGCTGGCGGAGGCCTACATTCCCTCTGTGGCCATGCCGAGACGGTCCCTCTCATGCAATAAATGTTTAACACTAAAACCTCCAGGCGGCCATATCCCCTCAATTCCGTTTCATAATTCATCCAGAATGCAGGAGACCTTACAGAGGCCCGCATGTCCACTCTCCCTGCTGCATTGTGGGATGGGCACCTCAAATCCAGGGCAATAAACTACTGTGGTGCACAAAACTGTCATAAGTCCTGATGTGTGACGGACGATGCCATAAAAGGCCCAGAGCTGGTGCTGCGCTGGAGACCTGAAAGGCCCTCAGCCTCTAGAGATGTTTCCATCAAAGTCTCCAGGTGGGGGGCATCTTAAGGGAATCCTGGTCTTAAAGGGCCAGCACTCTGTGTTTTCAGTCTCCCACGGCAACACCGTCAAGAAAGATAGAGAAAGACAGAGACAGAGAGCACCCCCTCATTGGTGGTGGCAGTGGTGGGGGAGGGGGGGGGTAATAAGGAGGTCACCTGTCCAGCTCTTTTATTTATGGTGTTAGATATTAATGAACTCTGCTGTATGAGCTTTACCCCAGCAGAAACACAGTGCACTATGCTCATACGATGATGGGGGGCAGGGGGGGTCATGTTTGAGGTCGCCCTGCCTTCATGGGGGGAGGTTTCGTGGTAACACCCATAATGGCTGTACCTGTAGCCCGAGGATAAAGATTTCGCCCAGCTAGGTGTAAATAATGCCAATTAATTACTCAGATGGGGGCCACATCTAACCCCTGGTTTTTACACTCCATTTAGTTCAATTCAACCATCACGTTAATAAAACACGATGCATAAATATTACTGGATATTTACTGAAATCATTCCGATTCCTGCCAGCTCCACTATAATAGCCTGAAGGGGGACGATCAGATGAAATGTGGCTCCATGGAGATTATACACCTGTCAGACAGGTTTGTCTATGATTAAACCAACCATGTAGATCCGATGAACAGCACCGACGGGAATAGATGGGGCACATCCCACCCAGCAAAGCTAGCTGAAAAGACGGCTTTGCCAGACGTCTAGCTGATCCAGCTGAAAAGCCACCTTCTTCATGCTGATGAAAAGCAGGCAATGTTAATGCAGAGCTTACAGGACGCGTGTTACAAACATTTCTATCGGTATCATATTAAACAGCACAACGCACATTTTCATAAAGAAAATCTGTTTCGTCAGTTTCGTAAGAATAAATGAAAAATGTGATTAATAATCGTGCTGAAGCGTAGTGCTGAAATGTAGATTTAAAGTGAATATTTAACAGAGAGCTTTGCGCAGGAGGACTCTGCACGCGCCAGACGTCTCCGACGGTGACGTCACGCCATGGAGTCACGAGACCAGCTCAGCATCACGGCTGAAACAAGCTGAGCTTTCCTATCACGTGCGCCTTTTCACACCATCGCTTGTGCATTTCACTCTGTTTTATTCTGCATTTTCTTGGCAGTTAAAACCTTTCTCTTAAAATATTGACCTTTTAATATGTTGTCCCATTACAAAGTGTAAGAGACCTGTGGTTCGAATTACATGAAACCATGGATGGATGGATGGATGGCATATATATCTGATACAGATATAACCCCACCAAACTCCGGTCAAAATTCCTACGAAGAGTGCGTCTCCAATTCATTAGAATTTGCAGAATTGTGGGAACCCATAATCTATCTATCTATCGATCTATCTATCTATCTATATCATAAACTTCTATATGTCACGCCAACAAAGGGGAAGCACGACCCAGATGCGGTTTCTACGTTACTATTGTTATTATTAGTATTATTTTATCATTATCATTATAATAATAATAATAATAATTATTATTATTATTATTGTTGTTGTTGTTGTTGTTGGTGGTGGTGGTGGTCGTGGTGGTGATGGCGGTTTTGTTTTCCCGGGAGCATGCTTATTAAATACTAAATATTTTTTTTATAATTTCAGGATATTTAACAAGAAAGATGGAATCTAAGACTAACTGTGCCCTTCACTTCTACCTCTTCATGCAATCACTGAGAGGTGGCGAGAGAGTCAAGCCGCTTATAGGCTACTCACTTTCTGACGGTGCATACAGTAAGTTCTCTATTTTAGAAAACTGAAATAAATGCATTGTTTTTTCTCATGCAGTTTCCTTTATTTTTAAAAACGTTTATTCGTCGATTTTTAATTCATTATACATATGCAGTCTCGGTGCATGTATGATTAAAACCATCTATGTGTAAAAACGAAAGGGGAGGCTTTCTGCGCGCCTCCTTGTCGCAGGGAACTTCTCTTCCAACCACACCGAGAGCCTGTCATTTGTACTTTTCTCCAAACGACGGCGCTATTTACACGTTAAAACCACGTCCAATAAACGCACTTTAAAATGACAATGGGGGCAAAGCAGCTGCAGTCAACAGTGCACCAGTTTTGTCTAGTTTCCTGCTTGCCTTTGGTCAATGATCCCCGTCTTTGAAAGAATAACTCCCCCCACCCCCTCAAGGGCAGTTCCCCCCATCAGTAATATCTTTCTTCAGTTTCTCCTTGTCTCTAGATCATGGGCTGCAGGTGAGTGACAGCTTCCATAATTTGGTCGTTTTGGACTTGACGGTTGTTTTGTCGCAAATCGGATGCCAGGACATAGACGGGGTTTGTTTAAGGGGTACGTGCAAGAAACTCACTACGGCTGGGGGTTGGAGTGGAGGGGCAGGCCAGCGCCGCCGCAATGTTCACCCCCGCCGTCCCTTCGTGCTTCCTGCCCGGCCTTCCCGCACGGATTGCCGGCGGCACTTATCGTGCTGACAGCTGCCACTGCGCATCCGACTAATGCAGACGGGCTTAGATGCGCACAAATGCGTTTATGTATGCGTATGAGTGTGTTTATGGCTGCCGCCGTGGTAGAGGTAGGCAGGGACAAAGTTTGTCTGAAATTAAACAAAGCACACAGAGATACTGAAAAAAAGCACCTCCTAAACCGTGAAATCAGATTAAGAACTTGGGCTGAGCCCGTCTTCAGCTCGGCTCCGGGTTAGATATCCGTGCAAATACTTCATCACATCCGTAGCGGGTCCGAGGAGGCGGAGACGCGCTTCTCCCGGACTGCGCCCGGCTTCTGCGCTCTCGCTGTGCGGCGCACCGCCCGCACAGGCCGCCGGCGCTACGGAGTAATGGCCAAGAAACCGTTCGCTGAGTTTTGTCCAAATAAAGATTCATGCCGACAATCAACACTGAATATCATTCATCCAACATAAATTTCCATTTTCCCACGCAATGCACCGATTTTTAAGTCTTCATATTACTTGAAGGTTGAGTGCCTCCTTCCCGTGTACAGTCGCAGTGTCCTCAGGGAACTGAACTCACAACCTTTCCCTGCAAGCTCATCCTTCCCTGCTGTCCACCTGTTGTTACATGACTGTATTTGAATTCCCAGAGGGACTGCAATCAAGCTGAATAGCTTTGTTACGCAGTATAGACTCTGTCATGGGTAAGGAGCTGACCACTTCCTGTATGCTTAGAGAGTGTGAGTGTTTGATAATCTTCCAGTCTGAGATATACCCTGTATCCTCATTGCATTTGCGAAATTACAGGAAGTGTCTACCTTTGAAAATCATTTTGGAGTTAAATGTAGAAAATCCAGGCCCTGGATTTTTAAACAGTCTTCTCACATTCACATTACTGTCTTAAGGCATAGTAATGCAATGCAACTACTTGAGGAACAATACAAACAATTCCAGAACCGAACCGAACAATACAATGACCGACTAAGGAACAGGACACAGGCAGGAACTAAAATACACTGAAGACAAACGACTAACAGGAGGC
>JAODKM010000075.1:17610361-17622169 GCA_026780845.1 Petrocephalus sullivani
TACGGAGAGGGGGGGTGAAAGCGGAGGGCAGGGGCGGGGGGGCGGGGGGGGCGCCCGAGGGGGGGGGGGGGGGGGGGGGGGGGGGGGGGGGGAGGGGGCAGGTCGCCCCTCTCTGGGAAAGTCAGTAGTACATAAAGTGTCCGTCAAAAAATAGCGATAAATAAAAACAAACAACACTTTCTGCAGGGCAATCACCAGTCAGTTGTCACAAACATGCCTTAGAGTTGGGTAAAATCCAGTCCTGTAGAATCCGCAGAAGAAAGATACAATAATAAAAAGTGAAATGACTAATTCGTCAAAATCAAAGCTGGTTCACTTAAGGTAATCCACGCCTGGAATCCATGTCTACCACGCTGCACAATATAAATGCAAAATAAAGATATGGACGCAGTGTATCCAGCGCTTTTTCTAGGGGAAGTCTGTATTGTTCTTATGTCTACTGAAAGAAGTCTCTCTGAAGTTTCTAAAGCGCTCCGGCTGCGCATACTGTCCCAGCTCGCGGCCACTATAGCGATAGAGAGGTATTCTGCTTATTTATAGATAACAGCGCTCTGGCCCGCCCACTTGGGCGTGTGTAGAGCCTATCAGAGGAAGTGGCAGCGAAGTGTTTTGCATTTCCCTACAGCGCACCAGGGCCAGCAGAGAGCGCGCAGCAGCTTTCAGGACAGTCGAAGGCCCGCCCTCTAGCGACCGACATTATGTAATTACAACTGGAGGCAACGCTGCAGGTGCGAGAAGCCAGAAGCCCGTTTGCAAGGATGGGAATTATGTAGCCTGACGTTACCTCGGATTGCAAAAGCTTTACATGTAACGCTTAAAACACGTTACATCAAACCAACTAAATGTAAATGGAGACCTCGCACGAGAACAGAAATATTTTGAAATACGAAATAATCTTTAGAGTTATAAAACGAAACTAAATAATGAACAAAATAACTTGCTGTAATCTACTGGATGTTTAGAAGTAAAATCGCAACTTCGTCTTCCTACAGCGCGAAAAGTAAGGGCACGTGTGGTTTCCAGAGCAACCCGGGCAGGTCTGTCTCTAATCATTGGCCACGTTTCTGCCTTCAGCCTGTCTACAGTGAAATAATATAACGCATTAGCAAGTATTAATGATAAAACCATACTACATTTAATACACAATAATCGCTTTCTTAAAAATAATGCGTTCATTTTTCATTCACAAACAAAGGCTTGTTCTCGTGTTGTACAACTAATGTCCTTTGGGCTATATATTGCAGGCAGCGTATGTATACGCGTTTTGCCTGTACAAGGCGATATAGCTTTCCGAGATTCAGCAACAAGGCGTTAAGCTGCAGATCCGTGTAGCTGGAGGGGGCGGTTTAATTCTATCGCCATGGCAATTGTCCATAAAGTTGACTAAGGAATTTCAGCGTATAACCTTTCTCCGCTGTAAACAGCGATCACGTATTAAGTTGCAAAATTAATAACACTTTCCTGAAATCGTCTGTTCAGTTTAATTGCTGACTTTACCAACCAACGGACGTGCTTTGTTTTTAACTGGGTCAAGAAAATATTTAAATTAGAGACTAAAACTGAATTAAAACAACTAACAATTTTATATTGTTATCCTACGAAGAGAAACGCCCCTGCATATGTATTGTACAAACGAATTAATCAATCAAAAACGACTGAAAAACACAAACGATCACAGTTTATATGGTGTAAAAACTCAGCTGTCGGACTTATGGTAACAAATTGAATAATATATGCATAGGCTCTGTTCAAAATCAACAATACGTACATAGGCTATATTTTTTTAACAAATAGTCACGGCAAAAACATTATGTTTTAAATTGCTATCCGTCTGCACCAATATAGGCCTATATACGGTTATATGCATTAAAAAACTAAAGCTGTAAAATAAAGGATTGATCAGATTATCGCATTTAAAGTACATTACTAATGCAGAAATAAAACATCGGCATTTTTGCATATTACATTAATAATAATAATAATAATAATAGTAATAGTAATAATAATAATAATACAACAAAAACAGAGATTTGTGTTGCTTATTCTCCGCACAGACTTCTGAACCTGCACAAACGGGCATATAAATATGTCACAAAGCCACTTATCGTTGGTTCGTGTTCCTCAAGACAGCAGGAGAGGCAAAATGTGAAGCTGAGGCGTTTCTGAATCTGATGGAAATCTGGCTGGATTCAGCAGCGTATGACATATACGCCATTATCATAAATAATTCCCTGGCATAATACGGGCCTATCTGTCTGTCCCGAGGCCAAAGGGAAACGACGGAAAGTGGACTTGAAATCCTCTGGGTGCACTTTTCCTCGTCAACTCATTAACAATCAGGAAAATGTGTAATTAAGGGGACAGCAGTAATATAATATAATAAACTAAGGCCGGACAATCCACGAGATCCCCATGATATTTGGAGTCATTTATACCGTTTATGTAGGAGCTGAATAAAGCAGAGAATTCAGAAATTACAAGTTTTTGTCAGTTTTCCGATTCATTCTCAATTAGCGCCTAGAACTATACTTGAAATATATTTGAAATTGGCGAAATCACTAGAGAAGTGCATTAATGAAATACGCACCACCTGCCGAAAATTTGCTGGCGATACAGGAAAAATGAATAAGATATGGAGCGGAAATCGCATCAAAGTGTTTCAAGTTTAAGGTGCGCAAAAGTCATTATAGTTTTTTTTTATCAAATAAGCAGGAGTGGACCTTAAAGTCCAAGCTAAGCAGTCCGCATTGAAATGCCACTTCTAAGGCGATCAGGTTCAGGCCATTTATTGTGGTGAGAAGCGGGAAGCCGCGGCTTGAGACATAAATTTTGAAGTCAGTGGTTTTCATTGTGTCTCGGCATATTGAGACTTCGCTAGTGGTGCACTTCTCCCCATTTAGGCAAAGTGGACATCAGCATGCAGGGGCTGGCAAATGGGGCTCCGTGTTACCCCCCCCCCCCCAGGTATGGTGTGTGTGCGCGGGCGGCCGGGGAGAGCTCCGCGTCCTTATCCACTCTTAACCTGATGGTACATTCTACTGCTCTGCCCCACCCCCCCTTCTAGCAATTCGTTTGTAGAGCCTCCACCACTCCCCCCACACCAGGGCACCCAAAGCCTCTGCAGACCACACACGGGAACCCAATGGCGAAAAGATGATGGAGTCACCTTGACCTATGCCAGAGAACAGACAGTGCTTAGATGCGACGGAGCCCCGGACCTCGCCCCAGTGCGATCTCCGCGCTTTGCGGATTACAAGCTGCAGGCGGCTTCCCGTGCAGAGAGGCGGCTCCCAGGCAGCTGCTTTCCCAGGGGACCGCTAAGATTTTGGGGCAGTGGGATTTGGGAGGGAGTCATAGGGTGCGATGCAGTTGGGGGGAATGGGGGTATAAAATGTGCATATTTTGATCCCACAGTGGATGAGGAAGGGGGTGTTCTTGTTACTCGAGAGTGTAATTTGCGCTGGCGTAACCCGACGCGCCTCGATCGCGACGCCTTCCTCCACGGCGGTGGTCCGGGGGGCGTGTGCCCATCCTCGGCTGGCCCTCGGTGTAACGCTGCGGAGCCACTACCGGTGGGGGCGGGGCGGGGATGAATGAGGCTAATGAATCACTAGTCCCAGAGACACTCAGATCGTTATTGATGGGACAGCCTCTCCGCGGGACTATAATAAGTTTGTCTTTTTTATGTTTCTGCAAGCCGTCGAGGGGGAGAAAAATTACAGTTGACCTTTTTTTGTTTCCGCGAGTTTCCCCGCAGCCAAGCAGCCCCCTCCCACACCCCTACACCCTCTCTCTCTCACTTTGACTAAAACTTGAAATATTGATCTTAATTAGAGCCTGCAGAGCTCAGCACGCCGGTCGGCAGGAGCGGAGGCAGGGAGCCGGAGACCCCGGCACGTTACGGGCGTCCTCGCAAGAACCGTAAGTGCGTGCGGGGAGGGGGCGCTGGGGCGGTACAGAAACATTCGCGGCGCAGCAGAAGTTAATCTGTCTGAATTATGGGTATTTCAGGGCGAGGTTTCATGGTGTCTGCTCAGGGGATTAGATCGCTCCACCCCGCAAAGATGGACAAGGATGGACCCCCAAGGAAAGCACGATGCCTAGTGACCGCGTCATTGCACCATCACTGTGGCAGTTGAGACCTCCATCTACATCATAAACCACAGAACGTCACAGACACAGGTTTTAATCAACAACATATATAAATAAAATCTTTATTCATATTTTAAGTCAACATTTATAAATTAAAATCCATTCAATGAGCAGGCCTGTCATATGGCACAGGACAGTAAAATAAGCGGGCTCCTCGTAAGAGGCGTGGCCAAACGAACAGGGGCGGAGTCACGCCAGGATTAGGAGGAGGAGCTGAGGAATGACCTAGAGAGGTCCACAGGGACATCCTCCAGACATGCTCTGCGCCTGTTCTAGAAGCGAGGTTTAATCTGAAGCTTCCTTTCAGGAACAGCCGGTAAGGATAACCTGTCTTTATGGAGGAGAAAAAAAGTTATTAGAAACCTGTTACTTTTTCTCAGATAACCGCAAAGTAACAAAGGCTCATAGTGTGTACAAGTCATCACTGCTCTGTTGACTCAATAACTGCGGAGCTCAAAACTTCCTCTGGCATTAACCCATTACAAAAGCTAAGCCAGGAACTTCATGTAATGGGCTTCCATGGTCGAGCAGCTGCATGCATGAATCACCAAGCGTACTGCCAAACATCGGATGCAGTGGTGTTAAACACACTGCCACTGGACTCTGGAGCAGTGGAAACATGTTCTGTGGAGAGAGGAATCACACTTCTCTGCCTGGCAATCTGATGGACGAGTCTGGGTTTGGCAGATTCCAGGAGAATGTTATCTGCCAGACTGCATTATGTCAACTGTAAAGTGGAGGAGGGTAATTGTATGGGGTTGTTTTTCAGGGGTTGGGCTAGGCCCCTTAGTTCCAGTGAAGGAAACTCTTCATGCTTCACATACCAAGACATTTCAGACAATTCTATGCTTCCAGCTTTGTGGGATCACAGTTTGGGGAAGGATCTTTTCTGTTCCAGCATGACTGCACACCAGTGCACAAAGCAAGGTCCATAAAGAGGGGTGAGTTTGGCTTGGAAGAACTCAACCAGCCCACACATCCAACATCAGTGCCTGACCACAGAAATACCCAAAATTTCCCATGGATACACTTCAAAATCTTGTGTAAAGCCTTCCCCAAAGAGTGGCAGCTGTTATAACTGCAAAGGGGGGACCAGCTCCATACTGATGCCTATGGACATAGAATGGGATGTTGTAAAAATTCCTGTGGGTGTAATGGCCAGGTGTCCCAATATTTTTGTCCATATAATGTGCATTCACGTTTGACTGGCTCACAGGAAAATGCAAAGTTAGCCATACATGCCATTCAGCCTCTTGGAGTAGCATAGCCTGCCTTTGTCATCACTTTGAAACAAATTATTTTGCTTAATTTACATTTAATGATTTATGCATGTGAAAATTATAGCCTGCTGCTAAGCTGCATCATCCTACCTAATACAGTACATGATAAGCATATAAATTATTTGTGAACAGATTGTGTTTTGAGTTGGGCTTAACAATACTGGAAAAAGTTCATGCACAGTGCGACATTTAGGAGTTGAAAATTAATTATATAGATTATTGAACTTATTATTTACTAAGAGAGTCTATCAAATAAATTTGTGGTGTTGCCGATAGTTGTGCCAACAGACACAAAGCAGTGCGAGACGTAAGTCTTTTCATGGCCAGTTCTTGTTTGCTTTTCTCCTCGTCGCCCGTTTTTGTTTGATTTTTCACCAACACAGCAAAACCTGTGAAAAATCTGTGAGTCCAACAGCAAGGACGAGAATGATTATAAATGTCCCTGAGAACTTGTGCAGAGGAACTCATACAGAAGCAGCAGTGGTAAACTTTAGACTGATATACATCATATTTTTTTACATGTACTAGGTGTTGTTGAAAAGGAACTATCGTTAAAACCGTATTATCGTGATCCTTGCGATGTGACAAATCTTGCCATCGCGATATTAGCATCACACGTAGTGCAAGCCGAGGGCCGGCGTATTAGCGCAGTGGGCAGTGCTGTGGCTGGCTGCACGCCACAGCTTTGTGTGCGTGGAGCAATTTCATCTTACGTGGGCGTGATTTTGCGCCTCCACTTTCCTTCCACTGTCCAAAAAACATCAGCTTAACTGACAGTCTGTGTGACTGAGTGTGCACCCTGCAATGGCTGCTTGGTTCCTGCCTCACGCCAGATGCAGTGTAAAGATTATATTATGCATTAGATATTAATGATTATTCCACGAATCATTAGATCAATCTGTAGATTACTCGATTATTGATTGAATTGATAGTGACAGACCTTGTTTAAACGCTAGTGCAGCATGGGACTTATGCTAAGCTATGAGTTAGCCATGCTGGGTCCCTCAAAGCCTACGCTATGAGTTAGTCATGCTGGGTCCCTCAAAGGCTACGCTATGAGTTAGTCATGCTGGGTCCCTCAAACGCTAATCTAGGAGTTAGCCATGCTGGGTCCCGAAAAGGCTAAGCTATGAGTTAGCCATGCTGGGTCCCGAAAAGGCTAAGCTATGAGTTATGCTGGTTGGCTCAAAGGCGAAGCTATGAGTTAGCCAATCTGGGTCCCTTAAAGGCAAAGCTATGAGTTATACTGGGTCCCTAAAATGCTATGCTATGAGTTAGCCATGCTGGGTACCTAAAAGGCTACGCTATGAGTTAGCCATGCTGGGTCCCTTAAAGGCTAAGCTATGAGTTAGCCATGCTGGGTCCCTAAAAGGCTAAGCTATGAGTTAGCCATGCGTGGTCCCTCAAAGGCGAAGCTATGCGTTAGCCATGCTGGGTCCTTCAAAGGCGAAGCTATGGGTTAGCCATGCTGGGTCCCTCAAAGGCGAAGCTATGAGTTAGCCATGCTGGGTACCTAAAAGGCTACGCTATGAGTTAGCCATGCGTGGTCCCTCAAAAGCAAAGTTATGAGTTATACTGTGTCCCTCAAAGGCGAAGCTATGTGTTAGCCATGCTGGGTCCCTCAAAGGCGAAGCTATGAGTTATGCTGGGTCCTTCAAAGGCGAAGCTATGCGTTAGCCACGCGTGGTCCCTCAAAGGCTAAGTTATGAGTTAACCATGCTGGGTCCCTCAAAGGCTAAGTTATGAGTTATGTTGGGTCTCTCAGAGGCTAAGCTATGAGTGAGCCATGCTGGGTCCCTCAAAGGCTAAGTTATGAGTTATGTTGGGTCTCTCAGAGGCTAAGCTATGAGTTAGCCATGCTGGGTCCCTCAAAGGCTAAGCTATGAGTTAGCCATGCTGGGTCCCTCAAAGGCCACTGAAGCAGGGCTCCCCGCAATCCTGCCCAAACGTGCAGCCATGGCTTCAGAACGGCATCCAGCGCATGCCTCTGATCCTGTCCAACAGCGGTGCCAGGCACCTAGTATGGCGGCTTTTCTTACTCACACAGACTGCTTCCTCACATGGCAGCTGAGCTGGCAGGTTAGAGGGTTATACCTCCAAAAACCTCATGCTGCTCGCTCCCATCTTCACACACATTTATGCGGCTGCTTGTGTCTCTAAAATATACTGCGACACGTTTCTCTCTGCCGTCTGTTTTCCAGGAACAAAGTGGTGCTGCAGCCATCTTAAACGTCCACTTAACTGGTTATTTATCTGGTTTTCTAACCAAAACGCCACCTGCTGTTTCATCTGAAACACTGCACTTTTTCCACACATGCACCAGACTGTAAAGTATGAGCATGCAATCCTTACCGGAGCCCTCCAGTCCCTGAGTAGGGGATGTGTCCGACGGCTCTGGTGTTTCTGGGGAGCTGGACAGAGAGATGAACGACGGCAGCTTGTTAGGACCCACAGGCGTCTGCTCACCTGCCTGACTGCATTCAGCCGCCTCTGACCTGGGGATGAAAGAGTGCAATTTATCTCATTTTCTTAACTGTCACACTTCTCAATGCAACACACACACACACACACATATACACACACAGCCCCATCCTGCCCTGAGGCGTGTTTCTCCAAGCAGCATTAGTGTTCCTGGTGCCAGCGGCCTACAAACTCACCCTGACCTTTCGGGGCTCTCCGGTCTGCGGCTCCGCCTGGCCGGCGTGGAGGTCTGGCGCTGGCCAGGCCGCTTGGACCGCAGGCGGTGCTGCAGCTGGCACCTGGAGCCGCGGGGGCAGCCGGCGGCACTGGAGAAATCGGGGCACACGAGGGTGTGCTTCTTCTTACACTGCAGGGATGGGGGGGGGGAGGGCAGAGAGAGAGAGCAACCAGGGGTGGGACAGCCATGAGGGGCTGTGGTCACATGAGGATATGCATGGTTACACAGAGACAGCTACTAATACATAAGGAAATGGCCGCCGACACACGGAAGCGGGCATCGACAGACGGAAACGGCCAGCGGCACACGGAAACAGCCACCGACACATGGAAAAGGCCAGCGGCACACGGAAAAGGCCAGCAGCACACGGAAAAGGCCAGCGGCACACGGAAGCAGGCATCAACACATGGAAACGGCCATCATCACACGGAAACGGCCACCGACACATGGAAACGGCCATTGACACACGGAAAGGGCCACTGACACACGGAAAGGGCCACTGACACACGGAAAAGGCCAGCGGCACACGGAAGCAGGCATCATCACACGGAAACAGCCACCGACACATGGAAACAGCCACTGACACACGGAAAGGGCCAGCGGCACATGGAAACGGCCATCGTTACACGGAAATGGCCACTGACACACGGGAACGGCCATCATTACACGGAAACATGTACGGTCACACAGAAATAGGGACACAGACAGAATCACAAAGAAAGGTGTCCCTGCTGCCTCTGTACAGTGAGACTGTAGGCCACCGGCCCACGGAAACGGCCATCGACACATGGAAATACAAACACGTACGGTCACACAGAAATAGGAACACAGACAGAATCACAAAGAAACGTGTCCCTGCTGCCTCTGTACAGTGAGACTTCGCATGTTTGCACTGCAACAAGAAGCACGTCTGCACATGGTGACACCTTACGAAGAGAATCTGGCGCCACAGTGCTTTAAAGGCAGAAGGCTTCTGAAGGCCTGCCTGTACGCCTCACTTCGTCTTTTTAAACTGCTTGTGGGCACACACAGTGCCAGGAACCCCCCCACTGCAACCCCACAGCCCCTGCCCAGCACCCACCTGTCCCAGGCTGTAATCACAGCCTCATATGGGTCCAGGCCAAAGGGAGCTGGTTGGTCCTAAAATAGCTCAGGGGAGGGAGTGGGGGCCGGGGGGGGTGGATCAGGTTAACTGGACTCCCAGCCAACGCAGAGCGAGCTGCCAGCTCCCCACCACCGCCAACCCCAATGAGCCCCAGCCCTCCACGCTCTGCTTAAACTGCTATGCTTTCTGTGCGAGGGTGACAATTGCCAACTTTCACTTGGTACATTATTGCATTTCCCACAATGCACCATGCACCCAGAAAGATGGGGGCCAAAGACTGCCGAGCGCGACCAATAGCCCACCTCCCCATTTTATTACAGTTTACATGTCGCGTGCATTCACCTCCGAGGTTAAGAGCCACTCACACAAGGGGGTGGATATAAAAAAGCACATGCACATGGGGAGACGCGTGCGGGCCTGCTGCGAACCGGGCCACCTAGATAAACACATCAGCTTGACACTTAAATCTCACGGCTATGGATTACGCATTAGCATGCGGCCGGCCTGCCCGCAACACAAACTCCACCATCCCTAAAATGGGCAGAGGAGGACAGCGGTAGAAGCACAGGCTCAGGGATACAGGTGTCAGCAGTGGTCTACAGGAAACCTCGCTATGCAGCTAACAGCCAGCAGGTAGCATGACGGCCAAGGAACTGCAAGCCTGGAGAGGTTTGGGGACGGTGCTACTTTCCCAAAAGTGTGTCAATGGCTTCCCCCATGGCCTTGTTGGGCCTCTTACACGCACGCATACACACCTACTCACACAGACACACTCTCAATCTCCCGTGGATGGGACGTCTTCATCTGGGAGCGTGCTCGCGGTGTTGCCGCTTGATTTAAGTCCTGGCGCTGGCGTCCCAGGGGTCTATTAGGGCCGTTTCGGCGGCAGGGAGAGCGCCGCGTCAGCACAATCGCGAGGGCAGGGCTTAACCCACGAGTGGCCGAGGCCCGCTGGGCCGATTCCATCAGCACTTCCCCCATTAATAATTAGGGGCTGCCATCCATCTCGCTTTGGGACCGGCGGCCCGAAGCCACAGACTAAGCACTTTGGATAATAGAATAAATATTAATACCGCCTTTATTTTACACGGGCTCCTTTTCCACGGGAATATTTAAAACATGTCAGGGTACTGAGAGGAGAGGTAGAAAGGGAGAAAAAAAGAGGCGAAGACAAAGAGGGAGAGACGGCCTGACATGGAGCTGAGGAAGCAGAAAGGGCGACATCTGAAGGGAAATCTCTCCGGGCCTTATCAGAAAGCCGCCACACGGTTACCGCGGCGATAAAGCGGGAGGTGCGAGGGGGGGTTCTCTGTGCCATGAAGACCGGCTGAATGCGAGGGCGTGAAAGAGGCGACTGGAAGACACAGGGAAGAAAGCGAAAAAGCAGAATCTCCTGGGAGTGAGCCGCAGAGAGGGAGGACACAGAAGAGGCGGGGCTTCCCCAGGAGGTGGGTTTATTTCATCGGTCCCTCCAAATTAAAACAGTGCCCTGCCGATTTACCTAATCTGCCTGACTTCTGGCTTGTGGAAGGTTTACTTACACAACAATGTTCTGAGAGTACAATGAAAAATTATTGGTACTGAGAGATAACCAATCAGATGTCACGTGTTACACCAACCTTTCAGATGTCGTGGACCCGCCTCCTCTACAATCTGATTGGTTCTCTCTCTGAGCCGTGCCGGGGAGTGACGGGGCCTACCTTCTCCCCCTGAGGGCAGTAGCCCCTGACGAAGTCCTGGCAGATGGCAGCCTTGCGGGACACGTACACATGGCTGTAGGGGCAGCTGCTGTTGCTGCAGATGCCCCGCAGGTAGAAGGAGCAGACCGGCATCTGTGACAGAAGCGAGGGCTATTGTCATCATTAATATTCAAAAACTCAGCTGATTCCGTCTTTCTCCATTGGTTAGCACAGATTTTAGTCACCTGGTTTATCAGAGATCTGAACATATACCAACCTCATCGAACCATTAAGCTGCTCCCACTCCTCCCAGCAATACACACACCCCCAGACGCCCCACGTGGATCGTTGTTGGGACACACGTGTTCACATACATGCTAAGGCTCTCTTTGCAGTGTGAGTATGAGGCCGATGCTGGGGGTCTCGAGGTCTGAGTGACTGGCACAGCTGCAGGGATTACTGGGAGCATGCTATTCACCTGCGGACCCATGGCCCGAGACAGACGGGGGGACTTGCTGTTATATCATCTATATACTCAGACTGAAAGACAGATGGACTGAAGCCGCTAAAGAGACAGAGACTGATGTGCAGTGAGACGGATAGGCAGAGAGATGGCAGACAGATGGGTAAGGAGGGAGACCGCAAAAAAGGCAGAAAGACAGACAGGTAGATCAAACTGATGGCAGTGAGAGACAGGCATACAGCAGAGTGCCAGATGAACAGAAAGATGGACAGACCAAGAAGGATGGGCAGAGAGACTCATGGCAGGGAAACAGACAGGCAGAGAGATGGACAGAGACAGATGGATAGAGAGACTCATGGCAGGGAAACAGACAGGCAGAGAGATGGACAGAGACAGATGGATAGAGAGACTCATGGCAGGGAAACAGACAG
>JAODKM010000075.1:17654746-17667590 GCA_026780845.1 Petrocephalus sullivani
GGGGGGGGGGGGGGGGGGGGGGGAGGGGGGGGGGGGGGGGGGGGGGGGGGGGGGGGGGGGGGGGGTGTGCGCGTCTGTGGGACTGAGGGAGGCTTCCTCAACACATTGCCGAGACCACGCTACGGATCTAGAACATCGGTGTTTTCAGAGAACCCACTAGTCTGTGACAAAGTCATTTCAAGGCTCTGAGACTCGCTAAGGTGTATAGAAATGTATGATACCAAAGAAAGAAATAATACAGAGGACTGTGGTTTTGGATATAGCAGCTAGAAAACCAAGCAAGGTCATGGGCTGGAGGATGTCAGGGTCTTATCTAATGGTGGAGTCCTGGCCTGGGGCCTCTCCATCTCTCCATCTGTGCCGGGGGGGCAAAAGTGGGGGATTCAACTCTGGGGGGGGGGCACTGAGGCAAGGAAAAGCTGTTACTTTTATCACCTCCTGAAACCCACAGCTTGCTCCACCTGAGAAAGTCACAGCCTTGGGATGAGGGTCTGGGACAAGAAAGTCTGGGAAATGAGGGTTTGGGACGTGACAGTCTGGGACATGAGGGTCTGGGACGTGACAGTCTGGGACATGAGGGTCTGGGACATGACGGTCTGGGACGTGACGGTCTGGGAAATGAGGGTCTGGGACATGACAGTCTGGGACGTGACGGTCTGGGACGTGACAGTCTGGGACATGACGGTCTGGGACATGAGGGTCTGGGACGTGATGGTCTGGGACATGAGGGTCTGGGACGTGACGGTCTGGGACATGAGGGTCTGGGACGTGACAGTCTGGGACATGAGGGTCTGGGGCGTGACAGTTTGGGACATGAGGGTCTGGGACGTGATGGTCTGGGACATGAGGGTCTGGGACGTGTAATCTCTGGAAACACGCGGGAGTTCCTCTTGGCTTTTCGGTCCCGTGTCCTTTTTCTGCCGCTGATAGACGCACTGACCTCTCCTGACGACATCACTGTCAGAAGCTCCCGGCCGCGTATCTAATGTCAACAGATCTGTGATTTATTCCCGGGCTGAAAATTAAGCCAGGGAACATGCATCACACTCTGGGATCGAGCCAGGTGGCGGAAAACAGGAAGCTTTCGGAATATTTCACACATCGGATCCTGCTACACACCTGGCCAAACGTGTTAGTCTGGGGGAATCCGGAGCGGGGTGGGGGGTATTTTAAGGTGTCAGGAATAACCTCGCGTTGTTTTCACAGGAGTTCTCTTCATGGGATGCTGCTTTAGACCTGGGGAAAGGACAGGAGTTTGTGGGACATTGCTCCCGTACAGCATTTATTTATCCAATGCAACATTCAATTGAGAAGGCAGGGCCAACCAGTACCAAGAGCGACTGGGGTTTAAGGGCCGTGTTCAGGGGCCCAACAGTGACATCACTCTGCTGAGCCTGGGATTTGAGCTGGCGACCTTCCAGTCACAGGCATGGCATCCTAACCTGCTGAGCTGCACACCAATGAAACGTATGAGCCAATGAGATGGCTGTTTTGTTTATGTGTAAGAAGCAAATGGCCGCCCGCTTTCAGCTGCCATGGAGTGTAGCTTTACTAGGGGGCTGTTTCTGATCTCTGTGTCCATCTGTCTATCCGTCTCTCCGTCTGTCTGTGTGGATGGCCAGAATGCTGGACAGTGAACCGCAAGCTCTGAGGCCTCGAGTGCAGATACACGACTGGCATTTAGCCTCCTGCCGCTTGTTTACGGACCCCGCGGGCTGTGATGGCTCCTCCGTGCCTATGCCGGATGACAGGTGATGGATGCAGAGTGGGCGAATGGTCGCCGTGGTGACAGAGTGGCAGTTGGAGCGCCCCCTCAGGATGACAGAGGCTTTCACTAAGTGACAGAAACAGACACTCAGTAGATCGTGTAAAATGAAAAACCAAATAACTGGCCACATCACTGGGGACATCCCGAGACTTTAGGGGGTAGTATGTGGCCCCCAGCTCATGTAACAAGTGTTTAACAAGAAAAGCTAATGGGCCGCGCTGTGCTATGAAACCGCATGACATCATAACCCTAACCCAACCAGGTAAAGAGTAACAGGTTTTTATCCTATTGTGGGAACATTGGGTCCCCACCCTGTAATAATTACAAACCCACACACACGAGAGAGCTTGTACCCACACATCACGTCAGTCACACACGCTGAGAGTGTCCAGGCTCGACTGGCTGCAGCCATTAATCCTCGACGGCCCACATAATCAACGGTCGTATATATGAATTATGATAATTATCCCCTTGGCAGCACACGTGCCCAGCACTCTCTCATGTGTGGAGGTTGCATGTTCTCCTCATATCATGTGAGTTTTCATCTGTTTTCCATCTACAGCAGGAAGCAATCAATTGGCTAACCTGCATCTCTAAATCCCCTGTATTGCATGCATGTGTGAATACTGTATACATGCACCCTACTAAATATTGTCATCCCATATAAGTTGTACTCCTGATTATCTTTTCTATTTCTTTATATTTTTATTGTTGCATTCATTCTGTTACTGACTAATTAACGCTGCATGCATCCATGCACTTTCTGCAGACGAATACACCTGAAGCAGCTTCACAGATTGGACAGGGGTAGAGCACTGTTTGTTTCAGTGTTGTTTTATCTTTTTGCATCTCCATGGAGACTGATCACCAGACCCAGACTAAGGGCTTCAGGTAATGAACTCCAGGTAGGGCTCTGTATTGCCCCGTCCTCATTAATGTTTAAATGCGGTCAGCTGGCTGGATTCTAAGGCAGGCAAGCTGAGATTACTTTATTTACAGTTAGTCCTTTGTTTGCTCGAAGCGTTTGCGTGGCCCTCTACCCCACAATGGAGTACAGCACTCCTAACGTTTTTGGGTTAACAAGTCACAAATTAAACAGAGTTAAAAGTGAAGCAGACGGAGGGTGAAACTGAATTAATGTGTGTCTCTGTCTGCCTATCCCCCCCAATACTTACAGAGATTAGAACAACAGTCTCCATTAGGAACCGTTAATTGGATTTTCGCAGCAAAACACAGTCCGTGCTTTGGAACAAGGAAGCACCCCCACAATAACATCGCATGCATATTAACAGCTTTGTTAGTCTATTTTAGGATGCATGAAAAGTGCGGGTTTCGGCATAAGCAGCAAAACAATGGTCTTTGAAAATATGCATGAATGCTAATAACTGAAATTAATATTGGAGCTGCTTGTTTAAATACCCAAAGAGAGATTTAAGCTGTTACACTATATGTGAGCCTTTTTATGCATAACGCTGCGAAGCCTAATTATTCTAAAATTGTTACTAATAATAAAAGTTTGTCTGGGACGGGTTCCCTGCCTTGCGCCCGTTAGGGCGAGCGGGTATAAAAGATGAACGTCCGGGTGAGTAATTTGTTGCAGTAAACAGCGTGTTATATTTGGACCAGTTCCGCAGGTGAGTATTATCACACAGGCGTTCGCGCGCAGCACCTCTGTGTCGCTCCTGTGTATCGCCATTGTCGGAGCGGTTGCTTAATCGCTCCCACCAGCAGCAAACAGTCCCTGAGCCTCCGCCTCGCCCGGCCGGTCTCTTTCTTCATGTCCTCCGGTTCGTCCCCACGAGTCAACAGCTGTCGTTTGTTTTCATTCCTTTCCCGCCGCTCCGGTTAAGCCGATGTGACACCCGAACCCCGACGATGTCCCTGTTCCTCGCTCCCTTCGCCCTGTCACATGGCTCTGTTGTCCGTCCTGCCTGGAGCGAGTCTCAGCGTGGGGGAACAAGGCGTTCTGGAGATGCTCATGTGAATATGTCAGCATTTTAATGTTTATCTCAGTATATCTCACTGCAGATACCAGCGGAACTGCTGTGCCTGTGTTTGCCTCTAGTATCTCAGTATGAAGCTTGACTCAGATTATTTCACTGCTTAAAATTAAAAATACACAAACCGCTGTATATTTACTGAGATTTTGTCCCATGCTGCTCAAGCTCAATGTTCAAGTATTTTTTGGCAACTAAATCAGGAAGGAGATGATATGCAGTAAATATAGATAGTTGCCACTCTATTCCAAACATATTTCTTACAATTGGAGAAGAAACAATTTGGAATTGTTTATATGTGCTTTGTGTTGCTATGGGAGTAACAGATACACTATATTGCCAAAAGTATTGGGACGCCTGCCTTTACATACACATGGACTTTAATGACATCCTATTCTTAGTACATAGGCTTTAATATGGAGTTGGCCCACCCTTTGCAGCTATAACAAAGTCTTTCCAAGGCTTTCCACAAGGCTTAGGAGTGTGTATATGGGAATTTCTGACCATTCAAGCACCACGCTTGAATTCACTGAGCTCGTGAGAGTGACCCATTCTTTTGTAAATGTTTGTAGAAGCAGTCTGCCTGCCTAGGTATTTCATTTTATACACATGTGGCCATGGAAGTGACTGGAACACCTGAATTCAACGATTCGGAGGGGTGTCTCAATACTTTTGGCAATATACAGTGCCTTGCAAAAGTATTCACCCCCTTGGCATTCTCTCTGTCTTGTTAAATTTATACAGCACAATTACCACTTTGCAAATATATATATATATTTTTTTTTATATGTGAAAGAAACAAGAAATAAGACAAAAAAAGGAAAACCTGAGCGCGCATAACTATTCACCCCCTCCCAGAGTCAGTACTTTGTACAGCCACCTTTTGCAGCAATTACAGTGAAAAGTCTCTTCATGTACATCTCCACAAGCTTGACACATCTAGACACTGGTATTTTTGCCCATTCTTCATGGCAAAACTGTTCAAGCTCCTTCCAGTTGGATGGACGCCGCTTGTGTACAGCAATCTTTAAATCATACCAGAGATTCTCAATTGGATTGAGGTCTGGGCTTTGACTGGGCCATTCCAGGACATTTACCTGTTTCTCTTTAAATCACAGGAGTGTTGCTTTAGCAGTGTGCTTAGGGTCATTGTCCCGCTGGAAGGTGAACCTCCACCCCAGTCTCAAATCTCTGGAAGACTCAAACTGGTTTCCATCAAGAATTTCGGTTCCATCCTGGGGCCCCTCCTCTTTATTATTTACCTTCTCCCACTGTCACCTCAGGTATGCCCCAGGGCTCCATCCTGGGGCCCCTCCTCTTTATTATTTACCCCCTCCCACTGTCACCTCAGGTGTGCCCCAGGGCTCATTCCTGGGTCCCCTCCTTTTTATTATTTACCTCCTCCCACTGTCACCTTAGGTGTGCCCCAGGGCTCCATCCTGGGGCCTCTCCTCTTTATTATTTACCTCCTCCCACTGTCACCTCTGGTGTGCCCCAGGGCTCCATCCTGGGGCCCTTCCTCTTTATTATTTATTTATTATTTTTCAAATACAGTACTGTACTCATTAAAGTATATACAGTACTGTATATTCATTAAAGTATATATATATATATATATATATATATACAGTACTGTGCTCATTAAAGTATATACAGTACTGTATATTCATTAAAAAGTTGATCAATACAGTGAAAATGATACAGCGCGTGTTCGGTCGTCTGAGTCACTTATATCCTCTTCCTATCCTGGCCACTGACTGGCTCAGCCTCACGCAAGTTTGTTTCCCTCATACACGCTTCTATATCGCTATTTATTGGAAGCATCTTTGTTTGCAATTTCTGAGAAATTTTCTCTAAGCCCCACGATGGCTCCTAAACGTGTTGCTTCCTCTAAGCCTTCTGCTTCTTCTTATTTTCATAGGTTAGTGGTTAGCAGTGTAAGAACTGTGTATGTGTGTGTAATTAAATGTACAATAATAATAATATGATATTTGTAACGACTAATATGTCTTATTTTCTCTTATTTTGTCCAATATATTGGGTAATACGAATGTAATGGTATAAGGGTGTTGTTTCATGTCTAGAGGGCTCTAATAATGTTAAAAAACATATTTAGAAGGTCGTAAACAGGTTTTCTATGCTCTAACTATGAAAATATTCGATTTATAAATAAAAAATCCTACTTCACTTTTTGCGGTAGAGTCTGGAACGGATTAAACGCGATAAATGAGGGACGACTGTATTTGGTTTAGGGGGACGGTAGACAGTTGCAATGATGGTAGGAGTACGTCCAGACAGTTGACATACAATGGATTCAAAAACAATTATTATTGTTCATGTGTAGGTGAAAAATTCCCTAACAATGTTATATTTGATGATAACATAGATAAAAAATTTGAAAAATAGCAAAATCATTTAGAAAGTTTGTATTTGGTTTAGGGGGACGGTAGACAGTTGGAGTGATGGGAGGAGTAGGTCCAGACAGATGCAATGATGGTAGGAGTAGGTTGAGACAGCTGCAATGATGGTATGAGTAGGTCCAGACAGCTGCAATGATGGTAGGAGTAGGTCCAGACAGCTGCAATGATGGTAGGAACTAAACCTAAAGCAACGTAATCAGACAGAGCCATCAGTAGACAGTTTAATGTTACGAAACGACTTACGTGGATTATTGTCAAGGAGGCAAATGTAATTGTCAACAAGATACAAGCTATTGCATTTTTTCATAAGTAACAATGATGCTACTTAGCTAGCTATCTAGCTATCAACATTAGGTTAATTTAGCTATATATCCATACAAAGTAATCCATACAAACAATCATTACAAATACAAATGGTTGAGTACAAACATAAATACTATGGAGAAAGCAAATAGAGGCCTATGCAGCAAGAGAAGAGGAAGAGAATACTAGTTACATAGACGACTTTATAAAGCCATTGTTGAATTAGCTATCAAACCCTAGCAACAGGCAGAGGAGAACGGGCGTATTCCATCTAGAGTAAAACAACCATCAGAACACGGACATAAAAAGTGGACAGTAAAAATATAAAGGTTAAATTGCATAATGATGCCTCATTATGGAGAAACCCACAATGATCCTCAGATCTATATCTATCAGTCTCCCATAATGCAATTAGTTCAGCTCATTAACCACACAGAAACAGCTGTAGGACGTAAGCTGGGCCTCGCGGCCGGATCGCTGCTCCGTCTCCTTAGAAATGTCAGAATAACTGGTATTAATGTTCAGAGTCCTGCCAGCAAGCCGCCGTGTCCTTGTTTGGCCGCTGACTTGCTTTCTCTTCGTTTAGCTCCTTGTTCACTTTACGTTTTACTTCCCCCCAGGAAAAAGAAAAAAAAAATCATATGAAATGTTCTGGCACTTTCTGGGGTTCCTGGGGGGTGGCTGTTACTTTAATGTGTCCATGGCAACATGATTTTTTTTTGTAGCCCTGCATTCTCAAAGAATTTGACCTTACATCTTGGCAACAAAGACTTAGCACACATCAGACCTGGTGTTCTCTAATTGGCTCCATGGTTGGAATTACGGGGGAGCTAAGGGGAGCTGGGTTCCCCTGAAAAGGACACAAGCTCCCCTGAAAACCTGTTATTGACCGTGCTGTGCCGCACTAACATGTTTGTGCATGGATATGACTTAGGTCTCCCATGTAAGCCACTGTGTAATTTGATCCCTGATTGACTCATTTTATTCACTATGAACCAAAATGATATTGAGGATTTAGGCATGTGGTCATGGGGAAACATGACAATATTAGCTAACATTTAGCTTAGCATTTATTTAGAGCCATATCCATCTGCCATAGCCTCTCGTGCCATTCAGGATCATGGTGAGCCTCAGGCAGCACAGAATACGAGGCAAGGTGCATTCTGGGTTTGATGCTAGTCCATTGAAGGGTGCACACTAATACTATGGGCAATTTAGAGATGCTCTTTCACACCTGGAATGAAGAAACCTGGAATATTTGGAGGACACTAGGCAACATGCAAGTGCCACACACACAGCCTGGGGAGGGTTCTGAAACCCTGCAGGTCTGATGCTATGGTGCCACCACTCATTTGAAAATGATGACTATCTATTTCTACTTAAACCTTTTCTTCAGCAGGGTCATTACCCATTTTTCACTGCAACAATGACCTCAAATCGATCTGACAATGGCTTTGTGGAGTAACAATCAATCAGTATCAATAAAGTATCTATCTATCTATCTAACAGGGTCCTTTAGTGGCTAATTTGAAATCACATTCATCAAGAAGCTATTTAGAGAACGACCAACAAACGAAAACGAGATACATTACTGCAAGAGCGTCCCCTGCATGCAGAAGTCGTGCTAGCAAGCAGGAAACGGAGGCCTACACAGCAAGAGAGGGGCTCGATAAGAAGGAGAGACTTCCCGAAATATCTGAGTGTCTGTTTTCGAGCATATTCAGCTCCAGGAAATCTAATTGCGTTTAATGCACTGCGGAGAGTGGCTAATTAAAATGCTCAACTGGGTGGGAAGAAGCCAAAATGGTTAGGGGCGCTAGTCAAAAGTCTCACCCCAGCTGCTGCTTGGTGTTTAGGGAAGGGGGGGAATAGAGCTGGGCGGCAGGGGGAGTTGGTGGATAACATACGAAAAAGACCCATTCAAAGTGGATGATGGCGCCTCCAAGGACTTTAACCTCTAATGATGGGCATCCAAAGGAATTCGGGTTCAGGATAAAAAATGTCCTATTTGGAAAGACATTTAAAAATAAACCTGGTGAAGATTTTAATTTTTAAAGAGTACACTGGTACCAATTCTCATCTGTGCATTCTTTGTTTGCAGATAATGACAAATGACGCCCATTAATCCTGCGGTGAGTTATCCATTAACTAATTCCCTGGGTTACATTAACTTATTAAGATGATTGTTATCAAATTTGTTGTCGTTACCAGCGGATGTTCGCATGGAAACATTTTTCCGTGATGTAATCCGTCATTGTGTTGGCTAACAGGCAAGACACCGAAGCCACTGTATCAATTGGTCTAATTCTAAGCTAATGCTTGGATTCTCCATGCTTAATGATGTTTGGTGTTGTGCCTGAGGGCTGTGGGTTAGAGAAGGGTGTCTGATTACATGAAAAGGGGTCTGGACATCTTAGTGGAACCAATTCGGCAGACTGGATGTACTCCGGATATGTCAGAATTAATGGCTGATGATGGAATAACAGGGAGAAATGATGGAGATATTTGGGCAGTCTGGTAGGTAGAGCTGGTACAGGCTCATCGCCACTGTTTCTCATTAATGCAAGTCTATGCAAGTGCTGTGGCACTAGGGTGGATGAGTGGTTAGGGTGCTGAACTTCAGAGTCAATATGTGCCGCTTCAAGCCCCCCGGCAGATGCTCAGTTCTCCTCCTGGGTGGTAAAGCTGCTCTTCAGTGCCAAACTCTCTCATCTTGCTTGACCGCCTCATGGCCCCACTGTCCATTAGCACGTCATCACCAAGCACTACAATGACATTTTATCTCTTTAGCAGATGCTTTTATCCAAAGTGATCCACGTTTTTTGAGTAAGCAGGGCCGGACATGGAAAAAATCACCACAGGCTTTGAACCAATGCCCTAGTGGCCTACCTTCTGAGCCCCCAGAGGAGAATGTGGAAAACTGCAGCCTAAGTGCTTGCTGGATGGCAATAAAGACCCCCATAATATTTATTTTAGGAGTGAATAAGGAAACACCTTTAAGTCACAAATTTCCATAGTAAATCATTTTAGAGCCTGTTGACTGTTATCAGGTGATCTCGTCTCAGGAATTCTGGGATGGGGGGGGCACAGAATGATGCGGCTAATTGGGCTTGTGTCCCTCGATCCTTTGATGACTCATATGACTGGCCAAACGGGGAGGAAGGGAGCCTAGTCGGAGAGGCCACTGACACTGCCCCTGGGCATGATGGGAGTTTTCATTTCTGCCGCCCCGCTGGCCCTCTCATATGTGTGGGGGGGAGGAAGGGAGCCTGGTCGGGGTGGCCACTGACACTGCCCCTGGGCATGATGGGAGCTTTTATTTCTGACACCCCGCCGGCCCTCTCATATGTGTCAGGGGAGGAAAAAAGAGAAATAATTCCAGTGGGCTGGAAATGTAATGTCACTGTTTGGGCACAGGAGGCGATGCGGAGCAGATGGGCCGAGTCACATGGCCCCCGCTTCGGGAATTTGTGCGGAGGCTCTACAGACCCCCACCCCAAAAGTCCATGTCATGATTTTCTCAGACAGCAGTGAATACCTGACAATACATAACAATAATAATAATAATTCTCAGCTTAGAAAATTCTAGCAAAATGCTTTTTTTTTCATGGTACCTGTATGAATTCGCCTCCTTTACTGACGCGTGTCGGTGGAAAGATGCTCCTGCTTCCTGATCCAGTCACATTACAGCCATATATCATGCAGAAAAGCTGTGATTGTCACATCCAGTATCAGCAATGTTACCTTCAGTATGAATGTCATTCCCTCACAAATCAATAGTGCTATGTTCAGTATCAGTTATCCTTAATTTAAATGTTATTTTTTCCCATATCGATAACATTATCTTCAATATCTATGTGTTACCCTAAAAATATCTATACTGCTGCCTTGAAATTACCGATATGTTCACATATGAAGTAAAGAGCATTGTCTTTGAGGGAGAAGCCAGAGAGATGGGAAATTTTAATGAAGCCCAGTACATTGTAGGGGCTGACAGGAAGAGAGGACATGAAACAAAGACGTCCCTTCACCTGGGGATGCCGCATTTTCTAACCGGCTGCATGTTCCCGACCTTCCAGAATGTTCCTGCACTCTGCCTTGCACGAACGGCCTCTGCCTCATTAAAGTAGCCATATCCCAGCAGCTCCTAACTGATCAGGAGGGCTGCTGAGCTCTCTTACATACATCCATCTCCATCCAGTTACAGCAACTCCCGACAGTAATACCCACCGTCTTCAAATGGGGTGGGGAGTAAGTTTCAGTTTCCAAGTAATGATCATAAATCATTTCAGTTTACCTGTTGTTTTTTTTATTATTTCATCTGTAGAAATACATCAAAGTTATTAATTTGTATAAATTTATTGACACACTTTGCTGGTGCAATCAGGGCTGGCTCTGCCTTTTCAGGGCCTGTAGGAAAACTGATGATCATTTCACTTCCTCCACAACACTGAAAATTCAGGGGCCTGCATATTCTGCCTGTAGCAGGAGCTGGCAACATCTCTGCCCACACACAAATGTTTCAATTTGATGCATAATTTGTATTGTCATTAATTTTGTGTAATGATTCAGATTTTATAAATTATATCTATGAAAAAATATGTATACACACACACACACACACATATATATATATATAGGGCTGCAGCTCTCAATTATTTTAGTAATGGGGTATTCTATTGATTATTCCATCGATTAATTGAGTAATCAGATAAAAAATACCTTTGTCTTATAGTAACTATTCAAAAGAGAAAAAAGACAGGTCTCTTAAAATGGTTAAACTGCATACTGCATACTATAATGGTTAAACTGCATACTATAATGGCATTTTAAGTAATTCAACATGGGGGAGATAGAATAACCTGTAAAAAGCACTTTTTGTTTGAGCGCTGTTTGCAAATACAGCACTTAAAAAGTGCACATACTGTAATACAGATACTTTACCACAACACAGTATTTTTTGGAAAATAAATTAGCACAAAATATTTTAAGCTATTTTGCCATAAATTTGGTAGTAAATTCACATTGACCAATGTTATCTGTGGAGAGCTGTAAACTGATAACCTGAACTACTTACTATGTAACGTTACTGTCATGCCCAGCCCGTCAGATCCTCCTGTGTGCCACGCCCCTCGTTTCCCTCGTGCAAATCCTCCTGTTCCTAGCTGTTTTGTGTTTGACAATCAGCGTTTCTTGTATTTAGTCTGCCCTAGTCCTGTCTCCCTCGTCGGGTTTTGTCTATGTGTATGCCTAGTACGCTAGCAGTCATAACTATTAATTATGATAACAATTAACAGCTAATGCTGCACACATATGACAGCTAAAGTATTAAATGTTTTTTGCTGTGAATGTCAATGTTTGGAACTATCCACCGTCTCCATGACTCAGAGGTTTTCGTAAAATTTCTCCGCCATTTTTTTAGAATGGAGTCTCGCTGTCGCTACCCAATCTGTACAGGCATGTTGCTACAGTACCTGATCTGTACAGCCTCGACACTGTTTCTTTCTACCACTCTGCTACACGTTAGCACACAGTGCGACAGTAATAATCCTCTGTGTGAAACACAGTGATCACTGAGCAATACATAGTCGTGTGGATTAAACAAAGCAAAGAGTTTGCATCGAGGATTTTTTGTAATTGAGTTATTCGAGTTACTCGATGAATCATTGCAGCCCTAATATATATATATATATATATATATATAATGTGTTTTCTTTATTTCTTTATTGGTAGATTTTCACTGAAGGCATCAAAACTATGAACGAACACATGTGGAGTTATGTACTTAACAAAAAAAGGTGAAATAACTGAAAACATGTTTTATATTCTAGTTTCTTCAAAATAGCCACCCTTTGCTCTGATTACCGCTTTGCACACTCTTGGCATTCTCTCGATGAGCCTCAGGAGGTAGTCACCTGAAATGGTTTTCACTTCACAGGTGTGCCTTATTGAGAGAATGCCAAGAGTGTGCAAAGCAGTAATCAGAGCAAAACACATTGAATGAGAAGGTGTGTCCAAACTTTTGGCCTGTACTAATAATACTAATAATATTAATAATATAATAATAATATATACACTCACTTAAAGGATTATTAGGAACACCTGTTCAATTTCTCATTAATGCAATTATCTAATCAACCGATCACATGGCAGTTTCTTCAATGCATTTAGGGTTGTGGCCCTGGTCAAGACAATCTCCTGAACTTCAAACTGAAATGTGGGAGAATGGGAAAGAAAGGTGATTTAAGCAATTTTGAGCGTGGCATGGTTGTTGGTGCCAGCCGGTCTGAGTATTTCACAATCTGCTCAGTTACTGGGATTTTCACGCACAACCATTTCTAGGGTTTACAAAGAAT
>JAODKM010000075.1:17667690-17681561 GCA_026780845.1 Petrocephalus sullivani
GGAGGTCACAACCAAAAAAGTGAAATAATTTAAGGAAGTAAGTAGCCCAGTGGTGAACCCACCCCCCCCCCCCCCCCAAAAGAAAATGAATTCTGTATTGCATGGCTTCGAGACGAGAAGAAAATATGACGGCGATTGAAACGCAGGATGCGGCAGCGCGGGGAATTGAATTAACTGTGTAATGCTAAGTGAGAAGAAATGAACGAGTGCCGCGATAGCACCGAGACGAGACTGAGTTAGCGGCCTCGCGGCATTCCGCTGGAGGATCATTGCTGTAGCTGCACCCCTACTCTCATGTGCCCTTGATGCTTTTTATTCATTTGGGGAGGAAATTACAGGCCCCCCTCCCAATAATGGGGACAAGCAACACTATATTGCGAAAAGTATTGGGACGCCTGCCTTTATACACACATGAACTTCAATGACATCCTATTCTTAATACATAGGCTTTAATATGGTGTTGGCCCACCCTTTGCAGCTATAACAGCTTCACCTCTCCTGGGAAGGCTTACCACCAGGTTTAGGAGTGTGTTTATGGGAATTTTTGACCATTCTTTTGGGTTGAGGTCAAGGCTCTGTGCAGGCCAGTCAAGCTCCTCCACACCAAAACTCGCTCATCCATGTCTTTATAGACCTTGCTTTGGCAATGATGTGCAGTCATGTTGGAATGCTGGAATGCTGAAGTATTAAGAGTTCCTTTCACTGGAACTATGGGGCCAAGCCCAACCCCTGAAAAGTAACCCCACACCATAATCCCCCTCCACCAAACTTTACACTTGACACAGTGCAGTCAGGCGAGTACCGTTCTCCTGGCAACCGCCAAACCCAGACAGAGACAGAGAAGCGTGATTCGTCACTCCAGAGAACTCATCTCCACTGCTCTAGAGTCCAGTGGCGGTGTGCTTTACACAACCGCATCTGAAACTTTGCATTGCACTTGGTGATGTAAGGCTCGAATGCAGCTGATCGGCCATGGAAACCCATTCCATGAAGCTCTCTACACACTGTTCTTGAGCTAATCTGAAGGCCACATGAAGTTTGGAGGTCTGTAGCTATTGACTCTGCCTCTGACTCTGACTGGAACACCTGAATTCAATGATTTGGAAGGGTGTCCCAATATTTTTGACAATAAAGTATAGCTTTTTTGGAGTGCTTGGGAAAGTATAGATTAGGAGCACTCGTTTTATTACTTTGGGATAATGAAAAATGCACCAAAGGTGGTGATCACAAGTCACTAAACTGATATCAGCCAGTGGTCATGGTCTCTGAAAAGAAAAATATCTATAAATTTATATAGATGTTTGTGTCTCAATATGATATCTATTTGGACCATAGCAAGTAAACCTGTGAATACCGGAGGCTGAAAATGAATTGCAGCACTGACAATCAGATCAAATCTAACAACACAATTTGGACAATGATTCGTTTTAAATAAAATGTCATTAAAATTTTGAACCAGGCAAAACCATGTTACATATCGCGATTCTGTCCAACCTGGACCTACCTGGACCTACCTGGTGTTTCAAGCAGGTCCTCAGAAGGATGTTGACGTGCGGCTCTGCACGCCACGGATCGCGGGGACCATGCGGAGAATAAATTAGAATTCATTTGAATAAATCGTGCACAGTGTGAAAGGTGATATCGGCACGCCGGGTTGCCGGAATGGGCGAAGGCGTCAGGAAGCGCCGGACAGCTTGTGGCCACCGGTCCATGTTGCTGAGCTAATTTGGGGTTGACGCCGCTCACGGATCAGGCTTCCCTCAGTGTAGACTCGTCTGACTGTGTTTGTGATTGACAGTGATGCAGCCTACGGCCATCGTAAATAAGTCCAGCACTTAAACCATGTGATGGAAGTTTGGTGCAGCTCATTGCTGGTCTTCCATAAGCTACCCTTGACCGCTGGTCATGTGATCACCACACACAGCGACACCGGCACTGGAAATGTGCCACCCCCATCCCAGAATAGTTCTGCATCACTATTAGAAACAGGGACGTTGGGTTGCTGGAGCTGAGGTGTCCAGAAGAATGGCTGTTGTAGCTGTTGTAACAGGGGCTTGGATCTAGTACTGGGGAAAACCGGCTGTTTTTACCTTTGAAACACGGGCTTAAAACTATTACTGCTACTATATTGCACAAAATATTTACCAGCACATAAACAAGGTGCCCAATCTCCCTGATCAAGATAAGCAGTAATAAGATGGATAAACGGTGGATAAACAAGGAGATAAAAGTTCCGTCAAGTTCTGAAATATGTGGGTTAAAGAGTGTGCTTTTTTTCTTAATTTTTTACTTCGGACCGGACCGAGCTGGGTTTCGGCTTGGTGGGGCAGCTGGATCCCGCCCTCACGCAGCTACAATAACAGATTCGGCTGGAGAGAGACAAGACCCCAGACGGTCAGCCTGGCGGAGGTGCCGGTCGACGCGGCACCGCTAGAGGAAGCGTTTCCATTCGCGTCTCACACGCTCCTCTGCTTTAAAGTCGGCAGTAAATCATCGGGAGAAAATGGTCTGATTTAATGAATTAAAAGGGTCGGCCAGGAATCGCTGCGCGAATATGAAGCTTCCTGTCCAGATATGAAGGATGGAGACGTTCTCTAACTCCTGTTCCAGCCCCACTTTGCCTGTAAACGTCACCCCTCCTCCTTCCCATTCCATCCTCCCTCTCACACTTACGCAAAAATTAGCAATAAAAAGGAACATGTGAACAAAACATGGAGAGAGGTTTCCTTCGGGGATGATGGGATGGCTCAAACCCTTCCCGATCTCTGTAGGCTCTGTACATTAAACCTACACCTACATCACTGGGGCCACACTCTAGGAGCCTAAGGATGCTTAAGGAGGCCGCTGGACCTGAGAGACAGTAATTAGCGGGCTGCCCTTCCTGGAGAAGCCTGGGGGCGTTGTGACTCGGGGATGCCGGGGTAAGACACGGGACCACTGTATATAGCATCATGGACTTATCATCAGCATCATCAGCGTGTCCTAAGCGTGTGCGTCTGGAAAGCGGATGGGTGGCGGTCAGTCACGCTTGTGTTTTAGCGACTCGGCCCGCTGCTGGTCCCAGCATTTTGCCGCCAGAAATTAGAAAAAGGCAGTTATTATTAATATCGTTTTCTTTTCCTTCTTCATTACTATCATTAGTAGATATTATAATATAATAGTTATTTCCTCCATACAGCCGTCTCCTAACTAACGATGGTGGTCTATGTCAGGCGTCATAGGGTAGCCCAAACGGGATTTCGGTCTATCGTGGGGCACAAGTATACACGCGCGCAGGCGCACACGAACATTCCTAGGCTATAGCCTATTTAGTCAAACTGGATTTCCAGAGTGAGGATTCCAGGAAAAACATTATTATCATCATTATTTATTTGTTGTTGTTGTTGTATGGCTATTGTTGGTTTTGTTTAAAGTGTTCTTTCCCCGAATATGTTTCGAAACATGAACTAAGCGTATATGGCGCTGGGGTAAAGTTATAGCCCCTGGTTTATCTGAAAGCCTCAGCATGACAGAGTCCTTCGCGCGAACCGCCCGCCCGAAGGCTGCGTGCCCGTTTCCGCGACCTCCTCCCCTTTGCGGCGCGTCCGCCGGCTTCACCTGCGTCCCCAAGTAGGATGGGCTTTCGGGGATGTGCCAAAAAAAGCCGTGGCTATAAAACGCAAGCCGTTCCTGCTTTGCACTGTCGTCTCCCAACTCCTTCTCATCCGTCTGCTGTTTTTCTTTTTCTTTGTGTCCTACAGCCTGAACGCCGAAGCCCTGATAATCCGGAGGATATGCTCAAATTGGCACAACATTACCGCACCTCGTATCGCAATCGTCCGCGGCTTAGCGAGCTGCGCGGTCCGCGCTGTCCCCGCACCAAAGCCCGGGCGCCTCCGGCGTCCTTGTGCCCGAGCCGGTCCCTTTGACGAGGGGCTGCGGCTTGTGGGGCTGCGGGCTGCCTTTCGGCTTGGGGACCCGAGGACATCGCGGGGACATCGCGGGGACAGCGGGAAGCAGCGCGCAGACATCAGCATCTGCCCTTCGCCTGCTTATCCTCCGTACCTGCGCCTAGACTCATTTTCCCGTCAGCTGCGCTCATTTTTTTCTACATAAATTATCCAAATACATTTACAAAGCGGACAGTTCGAAAGAGAAATTAGTCTTTCCCCTCTTTCCACTTCTTGTCATTTTTTTTATTTGAATTTTATTTTTTCATTTTTTTGCAAAATGACAGCGTGTTTCAAAACTTCGTCGACATTGAGATTGATATTGACTTTATGTTGTCTGTGGGTGCAACATACTTCATGGAAGCTGGTAAGTTTGGGATCCTTTTATGATAACTTTGAAAGAGAATATATCATTATGATAAATACTGTTTAATAATTCTGATACATTAATAAAACGTTTTATATAGGACACTTCTTTTTCCCGCAGCATCTTAACCAACAAAGCGAATAGGATTGGTGGACGTAAAATTCTTTTTCTATAATTCCGCAAAAAGTTACTATTAAGGAAGTCACTGTGGAAATTTAATTCGCTTCCTTCCTGAAAATAAAACATGGGCTATTTAATAAAATAACGATGCTAAATTAATTTAAGCTACATCGTGGTCATTGAGGCAATTACAGCGTAACCGAATCGCAGCAGTTTTCCCTGCCGTTTACAATCCGAAAGCACATTAATCATAATTAAGGTTAATTAGTGGTGGAAATTCTGTTCGCTAAAATGTATCGATTTGTTTCCCCATGGCTGGATCCCAATCCATTACGGCGGAACTAACACATAACTGAACGATCACAGAGAATAGTAGTAGGCGAAATCGGGTGACTTCGACGGCGCAATAAACGCTCTAACTGTTTACAAAAGACTGACAATAAAATTGCGATGGAGAATACATTGCCGGCTTTTATGGTAATCGCATTTTGTCCTGCGAATGAGAAGGAGCCCGGCGACCGCCGGCGATGTGCTCTGCCCCCCCGGTTGTGGAGAACTTGCCTCACGCCCTTTGTGGGACTCCGCGCCGTGAAGAACGGGCCTTTTTAAGTGACTCACAATTACCCGCTGTATTTACCATCATTTACTTCAGAAAGTTTCCTTTTTTTCTTATTAAAATGTTGATTCCAAAGTGATACGTAAATCTATACGCATTTGCCAGCATTGTGTTTATGTCATCGCCTGCACCTAACCTATTACCGCCAAACTCCCTGGCTGTAATATCTCCGGAACAGCATTGCTTTAGAGCCGATTCTTTCCACAATCTAGAAAGGAGGAATTATTTGGTTTCGGTACCACCATGAACTTGTGTGAGTAAAGGTTGGGAAAGGCTTCTCTCATTCCTTTCTCAGGTCTCAATCTGAGGAGGTCTTGAGTTATCCGGTCTAATTAAAAACGCTGATACTGTAAAGCCAAGGTGAGCCAATGCTGTCTATCTTAGGAAATCTGCCTGTCTTGACGGGTTTCTGCTTTTGACCCTTGAGAATTTCCCAAGAGAACAGGTGAGGTGTGCAACCATTATTATGTAATTTACTCTCATTAGGAAGTGCCAGCTAACGATACCCTGTCCTTGTCAGAGGTTATTCAGCCCCACTTTTCATTTGTTAATGTATTTCGAAATATCCATTCATCCGACTTAAACGCGCTTATTCCGTGGAGGGTTTTGGGGGCACCAGGAGCGGAACGTACGCCGCATTAACAGGGGAACGGTCAAGGACGAGAGTCAAAATGTTACAGCTCAACGAATCGTTATAAATGGAGGACTAAGAAAGAAGGAAAAGCCCGCATTCAAATATGATAAGGTAAACGAGGCTTTATTGATCATGGGGGAAATTCTTTACTAAATACATCGTCCTCTCCAGGACAGGACACTAAAGAAATACATGGTTGTACTCCATCTAGGACATCACTCAGCTGTGCTCATGAAGGAAGTAGTTAAGGTAATGGGAAGTAATGCGGGCCCCTCAGACGATTACCGCGGCATGACGGAGGGCCCTCACTTCTACCGCGATCGATCGGCGCTAAAGATAGGTCGATCCTGGGACTGCACCGCGCCGCATCAGTCACACCAGGGACATGGCTTCCTCTGGCTCGCCGCTCCAGAAACTGCCGGAAACACTCCCACACTCCCAGTCAGGCGAAACCTATCGGGATCCGCGGTAAATATAGGTTACAGGAGTTAAATTATAGATGAGTGGCAGCAGATGAAAGGGGCCTCAATGGTATATTGTGATATTTTGGTTAATTCTTGCAAGTTCTCATCAAGACATTGTGCGATGTCCCTGTCAGACAAGTCTGGTACCTTAACAGGCAGGCAAGCAGGCTTTCCAAAGAACCAATCAGCAGCTTTGGTCCTCCTGGTATCTGGTGATGGAGGCCGGGGCCTCTGTGGTGTGGCCCGCAGGGGGCTAAAGGTCACCCCCCCACTCCTCAAATCTCGTCATCTGTGTGTGAAAGGGCCAGGAGGGTCAACTGGCGTACATACGCGGGGACACACAGTGTGTGTGTGTGTGTGTGTGTGTGTGTGCACGCTCACACAGCTGGTTCCTAGGGGCGCCACCTGAGGGGGTCGTTGTCCTGCACAACATCGTTGCCTGTCCTTCCATGGTTATTAGCATGCAAGAACCAAACTCGCCGGAGGCAGAGGGCCATACAGCAGAAGGCCTCTGGAGGCCATTCTGTAAACAAATGGCCGGTGTTAATAATAGGCGAGTAGGTGGAGTCACCAGAAGAACCGCAGGTTCGAGCACTGGAGATGGCCATTTGCTACAGAGAGAGAGAGGTCATGGTGTCAAATGTCCAGAGCCAGAACCTTAGCCAATCACGTGTCTCTTTATTAGACTGGCAAGTGGAGCCAAGCAGACAAGTGAGGTTTTGTAGCATCACGGTGTGGTTGGTTTATAACGCTTGATGTTTCACCAGAAGGATCCAGGTTGAGGGCCAGGGGCAACAGCAGCTTCTGGGATCTGGTTGGAGGGCTTTTGGTTAGAGCATCTTTCCTTCTACAAGATTGCGATTTTAAAATGTGCCTGCAACCACGCCCATGCCTGATGCAATGTGCTTGGTGAACTGGCTCACAAAACAGTTGGGGGTGAAAAAATGAATATCCTTGTGGTGTAGGGGAGGGGATCCGCAGGCTCAGAATTAGAGGGTGGAACGGCACGTCGATTTGCTGACAGTGTCCCTCTTTGGTGATTAAAGGCGCCCTTTACCGAAAAAAAGTCATAAATGTTTAAGCGGGAGCATCTGATAAGAGGAATATGGCCTTAATGGGTGCCGAGGTACTTGCGTAGATTGTAAAATTATCATAAGCTATTGCTTCTCTCAGACAATGGAAAATCAAAATTACAGATACCATAAATTTTTAGCTTCTTTTTCAGGACTTTAATATCCTGTGTGTGTGGGTTTGCATGGATCATATTTGGGGACCAAAATGTCCCCAAAGTCTGGTAAAACCTTAAACTTCCTTACTTTTTTTACTTATTTTTTCAGGTCCAGAATTTGGATAACCTCAATTTTATAAAAATCTGTGAGTGCAATCAAGAAAGTAAAAATGTAAAAGTCCTGTATTTGGGTTGTTTACTTATGGTTAAGGTTAGAGCTGGGTAGGGGTTAAGGGTGTCGTGATTGGGATTAGGGTTTTTCCCATAGAAATGAATCATTTAAATAGGTACGTGAATCTGTGTGTGTGTGTGTGTGTGTGTGTGTTTGTGTTTGCAGGACTTTTTATACTAGTGTATTATATGGTTTTCATAGCATGTACGTTAACATGCAGGCTAAGCTTTTGTGCATCCATGTGCATCCTTGTGTGCAGTCGTGTATACGTGCCTAGTTATGACCTCTGTGTTTTTATGGGTACGTTTGCAGGTTTATATTTGTATGCGTGTGTGTGTGTGTGTGGATGCAGGTAACTCTCACAATAAGAAAAAGGGCTGGAGGCAGGACGGGTCTTACTGTTGTACCTTTGGCTGAGATATCCAGCTGTGTAAAATGTTAAAATAAGTCAAACATTTTGTGTGTTAGAGATGTCACTGCAATATATAGCATCACATATATGTGGACCCAAGTACATAGAGGTGACTAACTAAATAAAGGACATGCAACAGCGAGAATGATGGTGCCAGTGTGGGGTAGGAGGAGAAGGAGAAGGAAGCCTAGAGCTTTGTTATACTGTGGGGTGCTTTTTCCTGGCAACATTTAGGTCATTCCAGCCCCCTGAGCACTGTAACCAGTAAACCACACATATAGCACCGTTTCTGAGAGCTCCCACACTGGGTGAGCAATAACGTGCGTAACCTTTGACCTTCTCTTGTATTACCTTTCAGGACTGACCAGGATGTCTCTTTCTGTCATATGCTTAATGAAAAGTCGAAAATGTTTAAGAGTCAGCGAAGTCTGCAGCCGTAAGTGGCAGTGAATGAATTCAAGTCGAATTGAAGGTACAGGGAGCGAGCTCACGGTGACACTGTCCTGTTTCTGCTGGGTACTGAGCCAGCCTGAATGTTGAGGTAATTCATTGGAGCGATCATGGCAAAAATGACCTCTGCTTCTGCCGGATTGCTGCTTGAAAGCTGACAGGACAGTCTGCAGTCAGACCCACGGGAGCGGAGAGGCAGGGGGTGACAGGACACTTCTCACCCGGATGCTGACATTCACGCAGGATTCACACTTCTGTACCACGCAGAAAAGGGCGTCCGGGTTCCGCCCCGAGATTACTGACGTCTCGCTTTAGCGAAGCGTGCGGCTCCCCAAGAGTGCCCAAATATAGAAACACTGAAAAAGAAAGAAACGAGGACTTTCCTAGGATGCTTGAATGGATGTTTATTTGTAATATAACATTAAGACAGCCAGCAGGGTCAGTGAGGTGCTGTCTCAAAGCCGCGGCCCCGGTGTTGATTTTATTGACGGCGTTCCATGCCAGCACTGACAAACCCTCCGCTCATTGACATCATCGCCATCTCTCGGGCCGAGCTCAGGAGAGTCACAGCTTGTGGGGCTTTCTTTCCAGACCTTTCTGTCCCTCGGGTGGGCAGCTAAATTTACATACCAGGCTGAGCGAGGACGATAGGGTTGCCTTCCGACTCCTTACTCCCTAATAGTCCTCCTTCTGACAAATTCATTTTTGTGCTCTACATTTTTCCTCTGCATTGGATGGATGGTTATTTATGATACAAATGCCAAGAGGGATAACAATAAGCAAGTCCCTGGCTGCTGGATTGCTCTCTCACTGTGCCCCCCCTCCCCATACATGTACACACACACACACACACACACCTTCCTACCGAATGTGACTTGCTTCGCTACAGTGTTTCAGAAAGTAACTAGAAAGAACAGAAGAACAGGGCTGCCAAGCAAACATGGAAACGCTTAACCTTGAATGACGCATTCCCCGAGCGCATGTCTAGGTTTCCTACTGCATCTAAAAGACCACGATGGCTGTTATCCCAGTCAGGGGGTCCCCCTGCCTTACATCCTGTCTGCTTGGTATAGGATCCAGGCTCCTGACCCTGTACTCAATAAGCAGTCACAGGAAATCGGATGTTGCAGCTATCTAGGTTTTCGCTTCATCTTTTTATATTTCCTGTCGGTGTTCAGCTGACGGCATATGGCGTCTCTGGACGCTTCACGTTTGTTGACTTTGTGCGTGAGTAAGCTATATTTGTAAGGTATCGATTTGTGCATTTCTGTGTCTTCGAGAGAAGCCAATTTGAGGACGAAAAGATATTCTGCATGTTCTGGATAAGCAGTTATGGGCAGAGCGAAGGTGCCGTGACGACGAGCAGGTGATGTGAGGGCCGATAAGAACAGAGCAGCACTGGGTTCCAGTGACGTTTTACTGGTACATATAACGTAACGTTTTACATTACGTTATGTGGTAATGTGGTTATTCGGGATGAATGGATCTGAAACAAATGCATATGGAAGAGTAGCTGAGCACGACGGAAGGGCAGGTCATGTGACAGCCATTGGTGTTGGGTGGGGGCCGCAGACGCTGGGGGAAGACATCAAATTCAGGGCCCCGATCCGCCTGATCAAAGGCTGGTGGTGACATAGTTTCCTATAACACCTTTGCAGAAAAACAGAAACTTTACGCTGAATTGTAAACTCAGAGATATCTAAAGTATTTTCTCTGGGTTTACAACCGACTACGCTGCTGCTTTTGAAATATTTTATTTGTGTTAGACTTCATTTAGTGGCATAGCAGTGGTTTTTCAATGTAAAACCGTGACTAATTGTGTTAGTGTGTCAAGCTGGTGAATATATGGTTTTAGCCAAAGTGACCTACTGGCCTAAAAGCTCATAAAAGGTTTTAGTAAAACAATCTGAGGTCAGAATCTTTATTTGAATGTATTTGAACCTGGGCAACCAGAACAAGTTTGGCTGCACTCCCACAGTGCCGTACCTGGAACTGTAGCCAGGTAATTCTGATATCGAGCATGATGCCACCCGATCACTCAGAAAGGTGACCTTGGACCCTTTGCTTCCTCTTTGCAGGTGGGTGCCATCCATCCAGACTGTGCTATCATATCACAGCTGGCCAAGGCCCAGGAGCAGTGCCTGCAAACACAGAGGCAGGAGGCCCAAAACCAGACAGCGCGTTCAGGTGAGACGCCCCTGCTGAGGGTCCCATATACACAACCGGACAAGCGGGACTGCTGTTGCTCAGTAGCTCTCGTCTCTCACTAAAACGCTGTGGGTCCATCTTATGTATGACACACTTGTGGTGGTAAACTGACCCTGGAAAATACAGGCAACCTGGAGCTTGGAGCCGGAGTGCCCTACCTCCAAATGAAAAAGTGCTATGGAGTGTCTTAGATTCCCCCTTTGACTTCAGCCTGCTTTATAATAATTATAATAATAATAATAATAATAACAATAATAATGAAACAATAAGAAGAGGATTATAAAAGAGTGTCCTGCTGCAGATTACTGGATGAAAGCATAGCACGCCTGCAGAGGAGAGGGTCTCTGTGCTGGTGACCCTGCAGAAGCCGGGAATGACCTCATGTGACCTCTCCTGTCACCTCAATATGTATATTGGGAAAGAAATGTCTGGGGAAGGAAAGAGGAGAGAAAGGATGTGTGGTGAGAAATGCTCTCACGGCACCCGATGCAGAACGAGCGGCAGTTACAGAGGGAAATGGGAGGTAGGAAACGGGGGCTCAGCTGGGGCGGGATGGAATATCGGGCTCGGGGAGAGGCAAGCAAGAGGGTTTGGGGAGGAGGCTGTGTGCCAACAGTGGGGAAATGCGTGGAGACGCATGCAAGCAGCCCAAGCTGAAAGTACACATGCTCCTTCCTCGCAAAGACGGCAGCCCAGCTGGCCCTCTTACGCCATCAGGTCCATCTGACATCCATCAGCTGCCTGTGATTAATATACTGGCTCCTGGCCGGAGTTACACGTCCAGCCGGAGGACAGACAGACTATTCTGCAGGTGAAAGAGTGTGACAGTGTGCAGCGGGCAGTGTGCATCGGACAGTGTGCAGCGGGCAGTGTGCAGCGGGCAGTGTGCTAGTGCGTGATAAATGTTTTCGGCCCGAATCTCATGGCAGGACGCAGAGCGGAACTGCTGTCGCTCGCTTGAGGTGTGCATCTATGAGGATGCTCTGAGCCTCTCTCCGTACAGAACCCACAGAGTCACGGGCGCCCGCTCTTTGCGGAAAAATAAGCAGCTATTTTGTGCTTAAGGCTGATTATCGCTTCCGCTAGGTTACTTTTTGTGGGGCACTAACAGTGTAATTTAGCTGAAGCTTGCCCTCTCTGTCATTTCTTTTTAAAGAAGAGTCTGACGTTAAGTGACTTGAGGTCTTTAATTTCATTCTAGGGCAAAAGTGCAAACATGCTGGCTTTTTCCAGGAAGACTAATCGCTGTGTGCTGCAAAAAGTAATAAGACTGGAATGACAGCAAGGCATCCGTATAGTTTGTGATCTAGATTGCAACTTCCAGGGTTTGGGAAAGATTCCATCAAAGGTGTCCAGCACAGGATGGAGGATCGTGTAAGAGGCTGACTTTGAGAGGTGGTGTTCCTAATCTTACCAAACACCAATAATGAAATAATGACCTTGTATTATTTAAATGATTATTCCAGTAATTCTGTCTCTCTTTGCATGTGCTTCCTCGCACATACAGGATTTATCCCGTCTTCTCAGTATTTAAATAAAGCACTGGGGTCGCTAGCTCCTTGTCTTTGGGAGATGTAGGACGTTCTGGTTTTCACGCCACCAAACCTCTTATTCGCTTTATTCGAGAGATTGCCGCCTCACACCGTGTAAATTTAAGGTGTAAATTAGAAGCTCTGTTGAAATTTTGTTGAAATATCCAGCACTGTAATTTTGGGTTTCTCCAGAGTGCTCATGTTGCATGACTGTCAAGATTTTAAAACTACATATCCCAGCAGGACTTTGGGGGTATCCCATGAGTCGCTTAAAAACGTTACATTTATAAGAATAACTGTTATAAGAATATTTTGGTATATAATGGGTACTACCCAATCCTGGATGTATGTTGTTTCTAATCTTTTGTTCCTCCCTCTGAGTAAGTTATTTGTGACTATGCTCATATTAGAAATGTATAAATGTAGGCCTGCATAAATGTAGGCCACAGTCAATTTTACTTTTGCTATTTGTGCTGGGGTTAGCAGTTTATTTATTTCTTGTTGACACACCACAGCACAATGCACAACAACTACATTGGCCCTGGGCATTTGACCCATCTGACATTGCGCCATAGCGGCTAATTCAGCACCTGGGGAGCAGTGCTTGGGGGTGGGACTTTGCTTAATTTGTTGGTGAATCAAACCAACAACCTTTTGATCACAGGTGTGCTTCCCTAACTATTAGGTCACCAATGCCCTAGATCCCAGATCGTGTATGGGATCCTGAAAAATCTCAACAGTGAGTCCTTTTTATCTGATGGAAAAGTTTGAATTAATTCCGAAAACACCAACTATCGGGAACGAAAGTATATTTTTTGGAGGTTTACTTCATCCATCACTGCTGGTATCTATTGTTTTACAAAGTTCTCCAGTGGGCATGTGTCTGACGCAGTGCTGAAACGAAGGATTAAGTAAGAAAATATGTAATTTTATAGTGTAATTTCAGCAGCCATTTACAGCAAATAAATGTAAATAATGTGAATGTAATATGTGTTGGCATGCATAAAATTATATATAGCTAGATAGATGGCTACACTGTATATGAGCATTAATTGTACATTGTACTTTTACTGTTGTATAGTGTTTCTTGTGACTCACTTTCGCTGAAATAACTCACTGAGGAAACATCTGGAGAGGCAGCCTGAGGCAGAAAGCAGTAGCCGCTCCTCAGAAACTGAGCGCCTTGACTCCACGCTGCGTGGGTGTATGGACGCCTCACGGACATTTAAAGGGCAGCTAGCTCCTGACATCCTGGACCAACGGAGGGAGCTGATTCCGCTTCAGTTAGCAATGCTCAAGCCAGAAAATTACACTGGAGAAAAAGAAAACAGTGACGTGTGATGGTGGTGACTTTATGGATGTGGACTGTTAGGCTGTATGTGCCTAGCGGTGGGGTGAAGTCATGTGACCAGTATATTATTAACTTCGTCTTTGGCATGTAGCATCTTTAGTGTTGCATTGCTTAACATGTTGCTGGGTAATCCCCTTAAGAAAATGCAGGGGGCCCGAAGTGGAGCTGTGGGGCACCCCGCACTCGGAGTATTTGGAAGGCGTGATGTATACTTCTTTACAAAGGCTCATTAATATTTGGGTACATCCATCGTACAGCCAGCAGGTACTAGGTCTGGGGACTTTGGGTAACTCGCTTGTGATGGCAGTAGCTATCGCGTTCGCCGGACATTCTCCTTCCTGCACCTTATTTCAGATGTCACTGCCTTATTCAGTCCCTGCAATCACTG
>JAODKM010000075.1:17692062-17702759 GCA_026780845.1 Petrocephalus sullivani
TTACTTATGGTTAAGGTTAGGGCTGGGTTGGAGTTAAGGGTGTCGTGACTGGGATTAGGGTTTTTCCCATAGAAATGCATGGACGGTCCCCATTTAGATAGGTACGCGAGTCTGTGTGTGTGTATGTGTGTGTATATATATATATATATATATATATATATAGCAACTTTAGGTAGGTCATAGGTAGTACAGAAAGGTTCTTCTGAGTTATCTTCCAAAACCCAGGCATGCGTCCATGCTTTTTCTATAGCTCCTTATCTAGTCCTCGGGCTCAGGTAGCCTGCGGCCGAGCCCAGAGCAAAAGGCAGGTCCTTCCAGGTGGTCCATGTCTGTCCAGCTCCTTTAAAAATGGGTTTCTGGCGCTGAGGATGTCAGCCTCCCTGCAGGCAGAATCTGGGAGGTCTGCTGAGCTATTATCACATTTGCTGTGATATGGGGCTTATAAAATAGCCATGAATCCGGTGGGGCTGAAGGACAGTTTAAACCACTCAAGTCCAATCTGTGGCTTGATGGATAGGTAAATGCATTGGCAGAAGAGAGAGTTTGAAATTGCGGGGGGCACAACTTAATAATTTCAATACAAAGGTCTATATATTGGAGAGATGAATGAATCCAAATTAAATATTGAGGGGTACACTCCCCTCCCAGTTCCTGAACCACTGTGACAATAGATCCCAGCTGAAGCATCCTTGGGATACGGGAGGACTGTCTGGGTCCCTCTATCAGAAATATGGTACGATCTTTGGTATACAGGAGGACTGTTTGGGCCCCTCTATTAGAAATATGGTACGATCCTTGGTATACAGGAGGACTGTTTGGGCTCCTCTATCAGAAATATGGTACGATCCTTGGTATACAGGAGGACTGTTTGGGCCCCTCTATCAGAAATATGGTACGATCCTTGGTATACAGGAGGACTGTTTGGGCCACTCTATCAGAAATATGGTATGATCCTTGGTATACAGGAGGACTGTTTGGGCCCCTCTATTAGAAATATGGTACGATCTTTGGGATACAGGAGGACTGTTTGGGCCCCTCTATCAGAAATATGGTACAATACTTGACCCTGTTCCCGCCCACAGGAAGTTCCACTGCACCAGGAACTACATCCACATGAACCTGTTTGCTTCGTTCATCCTGCGCGCCAGCGCCGTCTTCATTAAGGACAGCGTGCTCTTCGCCGATGAGACCCTCGATCACTGCTTCGTGTCCACGGTGAGCGGAGCTGAAAATCATGGCATGATGGGGGCTCATACAGGCGTGATTCACATGACCCTCCGGTGTGACTAACTGGTTCTATTATATAAAGTGTACAGAGAATTCCATCCTTCCAGATAAAAGCTCGAATCTTAAACCAAAATTCGCGCTCCATCAAAAACAGGAAGGAGCAACGAGTGGGATGGTGCCGTTTTTCTTAGACAACCAAAGCTTCAGCCCTGACTGTACGAACGCTACGGCTTTAACCCTTTGATGTCTTTGCCAATGTCCTTGTTCCATCACTGTGTAACCTCCCCCCTCCCTGGGGACTCTGGGAAGTTTATCATGGTGGATGAGAACAGCCACAGCTGGGCTTATAAATATCCAGCAGAAACGTATGGAAATATGTAAACAGATCTTCCTCCCTCCTGCGCTGACCAGGATTTGAGAGATTGTTGCGCTTTGTCACAGGGTTGCTTGTGTTTTCCCAGATTTATTCCAGCCTTCGCAGAACTGCATATTCAAGCCTTCGCAGCACACAGCACTGCATATTCAAGCCTTCGCAGCACACAGCACTGCATATTCAAGCCTTCGCAGCACACAGCACTGCGTATTCCAGCCACAGTAGAAACAGGCCATAATTACATTTAAATAAACCTTCATATTGTGACACTTGGCAGACCTTGGCATTGCAGCAATGGCGAAAAACAATGTCAGACAGTTCAATACAAAGATGCTCTTTGATGTAGTTCTTAAAAGGACCACACACCAAGCGGCCACCACACTGCTACACAAATGCTGGGTTACACTGTGGACAGGAAGGCTCACACACGGTAGGACATTTCACACAGTAGCGACACATCAGGTTTTCACATATAACACAGGTAATCGAAGTACACTCGACAACTGGGAGCACAACAGGTATTTACACTAAAACACAATAGGGGCAATTCACAAGACAAACTATTCACAAGCTATATACACGACTTGCGAGCATGCTGGGATATGCAAATAGCTTCCACATCCGCTGGCACTGCGCTATTTATCCTGAAAGCGAAGGGAGGAAGTGGCAGGGGTGATTCTAGGATTTTTTAAGGTAGGGGGCATAGAGGGGCCATAATTCATACAGAGAGGACAATCTTATTATTGGCCAATAACATGTTTTGAATGTGAGTAACAAGGGAAGGGGCCAATGAGTTTTCAGCTGAGGGTGGTGCCCCTGTGTCACCACCCCTGCATAAGCCCCTGGGAAGCTGTGGAGGAGCATGGTACTGGCTGTACAGAGCCACTAGTGTCATGTGATTACTGCTCACAGATGGCACTGTGTGACAAAGAGGCATCAACAGGGGGATGAAGGCAAAACAGCCCCATCTGGTGTGTGGGGCTGTATTTTTAGAAATGTATGTATTTTCAAAACAGTGGATTGATGTCTTTAACGATGTTGAATAGGAAACATGTCAGACAAGCTGGATTAGTGGAGGCTTGAGCAGGGAACATCACTTTGCTACTGCATATGGCTGAAGACAACCATATTTGTCTTTGACGGTCCAGCCCAGGGGTTTAATGTGATAAGAAGGGTTAGTTTCCCATCATGCTTTGGGCATCCTCATACAAGCAGACCTGGCTTAAGCTCATCCAGTGAAGCTCTTTTAATTTTTCCTGCAAAATCACCTGTGAAGGTCAGCTGATCCCAGCTGGAGAACCGGGAGAACCTGAGGCTGAGAACCGCAGAAGCAGGGCCACCAGGGAGACAGACATCGAGCATGACGGGCTGCCCGACCGCTCGCGCTGCGCCAAGGTCTTACCTGCAGGTGTTCAGTGGCTGGTGGAGGCTGACAGGAACCTGACTTTTGAAAGGCCATAGCTGTATGAAATGGACAGTTGATGTCCATGCAGGTTTTTTTTTGGATGCAGATAAATAAGATTCAGCTCCAACACGCCTGACAAGAATTACAGGTAGACTAGAAGCAGACAGACATAACAACTATTAGTTCACATGTGTAAAAAGTCCCCCATGACCCTGACCAAGATAAGTAATTAGAAGATGGTCGTATGGATGGATGGGTGGATGAATGATTAAGGAGAAGAGCTTAAGTCATGAGAGTCATCGGGGCCACCTGACTGCTCAATACCTATGGATTTGCTAATCAAAGACCAGGAAAAGGTGCCTAAGTGGTGTTCAAACATGGCTTCCTTCCTTCCCAACAGACCGCCTGCAAGTCTGCTGTGGCCTTTTTCCAGTTCAGCATCCTGGCTAATTACTTCTGGCTGCTGGTGGAGGGAATGTACCTACAAACCCTGCTGGCCCTCACCTTCGTCTCGCAGAGGAAGTACTTTTGGTGGTACATCCTGATTGGCTGGGGTAGGTGACAGCTTCCTGTATTCTCTTACCGGCTAAGCAGCGCTCCAAAAATCCATGACAACAGAGAGTGATTTCCCTTCAGGTCTTCCAACGATGGTTCTGACCATCTGGGTGCTGACAAGGAACTTCTATGATGACAGAGGGTAAGAAACAACACATTTCTTTAGACCAGTGGCTCCCAAACTTTTTAGAGTCGTGTACCCCCAAAGATATTCACCTCGCTGCTGAGCACTCCCTCACTCACTCCAGCTCTGCACATACACAAACCACACACTTACAGACTCTATAGACAGCACGGTGTGAGACAGTTAGTTTTATGCAGTTAATTCCACGTTAATTTAAATTGGCACAGTAGCTTATTTCGTGAAATTGTTCTCGTCTTATTGGCGCCTCTTTAACGGCACCTTCTCGTCCGGCTGGCGCTTCGCTGTCAGGCGCCTTGGTCTTTTGTTAGCTTTCTGGTTGACATTGTGTTGGTTTGGCTTCGCTCACTGTGCTGTCGGAAGCTGTCCCAGTGCTAGCTACTGGTATATCTGAGGCACCCTCGTCACTTTTCCCTTTTCAGTTCTTCTTACCCATTTATTCAGCGCCACGGTGGGGCTGGTGAGCCTTAAGTCCCGAATGTTGCATTTATATATCGCTTTTATATAACACCTATCGAGGCACCCGAAGCCCTTTACAGAGGCAATGGGGAGCCACTTCAGCCAGCAGCCTGGTGTAGCCCCCACCTGGATGATGCCACGGCAGCCATGCTGGGCAAGTACACTCACCACACTGAAGCTGAGGTGCTGAAGGGGCAGGAGAGAATTAACAAGTTTTAGCAAAGCCCTGAATCTTTTTTGGTCCTATTGCATTCCAAACAGAATAGACTGAATATTGTACTTTTAAATTGTGAACTCTCCCCTTACCTTAGAACTGCCCCTGTCTGCAGCTGTGACTGCACTAATCAACTACTTCTATTGCAGACGCGATTCCACGCATGAGTAGTGGTCAAAACATTGAACTTCATTAGTTTGACCACATTCTAGTGGACAAACAAGGAAATGCCAATGAGGAACTGGGACATTGTGCTTTTCATTCTTTTTTTTCTGCATACCCCAGGGGGTGGACTTGTACCCCAGTTTGGGAAACATTACTTCTGGACATCTGTCCACGAGCATCTCGTGAGCAGGGTGAAGGGCACCCAGTCTAAAAATGCCGCTGCCTCTCTGTCCCCACAGCTGGTAGAGCTCAAAACAGTAACTGATTATCTATTGGACAGAAGCAGCAATAGTGTGTTTGCAGAATACGCACAATTGAAAGGATCGCTTCCTGTTTGCGTGGTATTATGCTGTATTTATAGCAGCTCTTAAAGGACTCACAGACTTACACTGCTTACTCTAAGATGGCCTGGCTGTGTGGTAGCCTTGTATTTCAAAGCAGTCACTGTGGTTGTGAGACAGAGGTAGGCCAGGGTTATTCCTTAGTATGCTTAGTGTGCTTAAAAGATGCCTTTGATAAAACAGTACGAGTTTCAATTACCTTTCTGTTAATTCGCTCACAAGGCCGGTGCATTAATTGCTGCTTATTAATGAATTCATTTGCATGACAGATGCTGGGATGATAATGACTATGCAGCATTCTGGTGGATCATCAAGGGTCCGATAACGGTGTCGCTGCTGGTGAGTGCGGCGGCTCCCGTCCGGGGTTGTGGCAACTGGGCGGATGGTCGTCTCGGTAACCTGCCCTGAATATGTCCCCTGTGCAGGTCAACTTCATCATCTTCATCAACGTGATTCGCATCCTGGTGCAGAAGCTGAAATCGCCCAGCGTGGGAGGCAGCGACACGAGCCATTTTACGTGAGTCCGCCCGCAATGGGCGCTTCACTTTGGCCCCAATGTCGGCTCTTTACAGAGGTAAATTCATCGTGTCTCTGGGGTGTAAAATGACTGTAAATGGGTAAAGCCGGTGCCACGTGATCTTGTGGTTACAAAGTATGATACTTTGTCTGCCAGTCTGAGGCACACCAGATCGAGGGGCTCTTCGGTCAAAGTTGGGTTGCCATCTTGTCACGTGACTTCCTGTTTGCTTCACCACTGGCTGAACGCTGAGGCCAATGCACTAGCCTGTCAGTTAGGCTGATTACCCTGTGGTCCCCCAGGGGACAGAATTTGCCCATTGGGACAGGATCAGGAACATTCCAGTCTGGCATGGACAGAAACACCTGCAGAGGGGTCCATAACTGAATGGCAACTAGGTCAGGCCAATATCAGACTGGAGATGCAGATGCTGGTGTACAGCTGTCCTTAAATGACAGGAAGGGCAGTCTTGGGGTTCTGATGCCTGCGCAGGACCGCAAACCATGCCATCTCTCCCACATCTGATTGTATTTCCCCAACCAAATCCATCTTCAGCGACGTGCTTATTCATTTTACAGGGTGAGCTGAGCTTTTGGCCACATTCATTATTTACCCCATTTGAAGTGATTTTGTTTGATTGTTTAGGGTGGTTTATGGAGCATATAAAACAAACAGGCAGCATAAGTCGTACGTCACAGGGACATGCATGCCATTAAAGCCCCACTCAGATTCATCTCCTCACAGAACATGGCAGAAGGTGCTTCTGGAGTCACATGAGACTGCAAGCTAGGACGAGAGGAAAACCATTTAGCAGAAACAACTAAACAAAACAGCATTGACCATATACGTCTACAGTTTGTGTATCCACTCGTCCATCCATCCATCCATCTATCCATACATACATTTAATAACAGCTTACCCAGGTCCGGTTTGTGGGCCTTGGAGCTTATCCCAGGCATCAAAGCGCAAAAGGAGGAGGCCCAGATGCCAATCCATTTATATATATATGTATATATAAAATAAGAAATAAAAGCTGTACTAACTGAATGAATAGTATTGTAGGGAGACACTGTGAGAGGCAGACAGATCACCACCCAGCGTGTCCGCAGTCACCCCTCATCTCTCCCAGCACCGGGCTAAGTGCCCCTGCCAGTGTCAAATTATGGCAATTTATGTTTCCAATATTCGGACCACTCCTGAAGTCCTGTCAGAGAATAAATGAAACAGATGTATTCAGCATAAGGATATACTTATTCAGGTGGCCCTGTTGTAAAGTGGGAGCACCTATTCCCAATGAATACCCCCAAATTATTATTATTATTATTATTATTATTATTATATGAAGTCTTACAGGAAAGTGAAGCCTCCACTGGTACCAGCTCTCCAGCTGCATTTAATTAAATGTTTGGGTTAATCCAGCCCAATTAGAAAGCATCGGCGTCTCCTAGGCAATGCCATGGCAGCGTGACCGCGACTCGTTCTCCATTGGCAGGAGGCTGGCGAAGTCGACGCTGTTCCTCATCCCGCTGTTCGGCACGCACTACACCGTGTTCGCCTTCCTGCCCGAGAACACCGGCGAGGCGGCCAGGCTCTACATAGAGCTGGGGCTTGGCTCCTTCCAGGTAGGGGGCAATTTTGGAATGAAAGGACCAGGATCTAACCTACCAACGAGAGCTGGGGGGAATGTGGACATCCATCAGCTGATTAAGATTGATAAGATCATGATAGTAGAAGGGACATCATCACCCCATCCTGAATAATCTCCAGGGGGTATATAGCAGGATGGGGCTACCGGGGCCGATATTTGATTGGCCTACTTTCCTGTTACTCACTGATTCAAAACATATCATTGGCTCAGTATGAGTTATGGGCCCTACTATGTTCCTGCGCCTTAAAAAGTCCTCGATTAACCCCAGATAATCATGCAATGTCCATATCAGAGACGCGAAATGTCTGGTGTAAGCATGCCAGGCGATGCCAGTGTGTCTCTCTGCCTTTCAGGGTTTCGTTGTGGCCCTGCTGTACTGCTTCCTGAATGGAGAGGTGAGTAGAGCACCCTGCCCTGGCCCTCACCTGCACACACACCATCAGGGTGTGACAGGGCCACATTTCTGATTGTTGTTGTTGTATACTGTACGTGCAGTGTGATTCTCGTTATGATAATTGTCTTATTTTCCAAATACGTGTTTTTGGTTTCCGTAATTATTACTATTTTTAAATCCTGATGCATAATCACATTTTTGATTAAACTTATTACCCTCCAAACTCATTCAGTATTCCTTTTATCTATCACACACACACCCAAATAACCTACAGTAACCCCTAACCCTAACATAACATGCATTGATGAAAAAGCAGATTTGTCAGCTTTAAGTACTCTGAGATACTCATGAGTGACTCAAGTAGATGAAGGTGGACGATCTTACACATTTCTTTTTTTTTTGTGTTCAAATTTTTATTAAAGAATTTTCAACAAAGAACAAGACAAAACAGAACACACCCCATACCCCCCCCCCCCCCAACATCTTACACATTTCTGAGCAAAATGTTGTGGGAACATTATGTAAACATTGCAAGATCCTTGCATGAACATTGCATGGACGTTTGAGAACATTGAGTAAACACTGTGAGAACACTGCGGTAATGTTGTGTGAACGTAGTGAGAACATTTTGTGAACATTGCGAGAACTCAGCGGTGATGTTGCGTGAACGTAGTGAGAACATTTTGTGAACATTGCGAGAACACTGCGGTAATGTTGCGTGAACGTAGTGAGAACATTGTGTGAACATTGCGAGAACTCAGCGGTAATGTTGCGTGAACGTAGTGAGAACATTGTGTGAACATTGCGAGAACTCAGCGGTGATGTTGCGTGAACGTAGTGAGAACATTGTGTGAACATTGCGAGAACTCAGCGGTGATGTTGCGTGAACGTAGTGAGAACATTGTGTGAACATCGTGTGAACGTGGAGGGAATGCTTCTCCCAACGGCTGCAGGTACAGGCCGAGCTGAAGAAGCGGCTGTGCAAGTGGCAGAGCCAGGGCTACCTGAGCTTTGCCAAGAGGCGGCGGACGCTGTTCGCCGAGAGCAGCACTGTCACGCAGATCTCCGTGCTGGAAAAGGCCAGCCCCAAGGAGCTGCTGTCCTTCGAGGCCCACAACAGTGTCTCATCCATCTAAGAGCCTGATTCAGATCAGGGACAAGTGCAGGGACAAGTACTGACAGAGGCACCTTCACTGTATGCTTGCCATCTGTTAGCATGAGTATGAGTTTGCCGTCAGCATCCAAGAAGAACAATCCCTTTGCAGGGGTGGAGCCACAGGGGCTGCCACTGGCACCAGCTGAAAGCTGATTGGTCCCCTGAGTACCCCCTCCCCTGCCACTCACCAATTCAATACATATCATTGGCAAATTAAGTTGGCCCATCTGTTTGAATTTTTGCACCTAATGTGCGTAGAATTGCCAATTCCTCTTTGTTTTTATGAGCATCCTTTCTTGTCTTGGTGTCTCTGCATGTTTTTCCTCTGTTTTTTCTAAGCCCTATCCTCAGTGACTTTTCCAAGCGTGAACTGCAGTTTCACACAGTACTCTGCAGTGCAGTGAACGACGCAGACCATTTCAGCCGTGAAGTTTGAAGTGTACATTACAATCCACACGGGCATATGTGTCATATGTGCCAACAGTGAAAAAAATCACAAATTCATTGCCATGAAAATTCATATCTCGGAGGTGGGGTCAGTAGTGAATGTAAATTATGTACATCAATGTATGAGTTCTGTAGATTGTTCTCATGTGTCATGAGATCAAGTAGAACCAGAAATGTCATTCTTAACGTCATTGCTGATGTCATCAGTGATGTCACTGCTGATGTCACTGCTGCGGTACCTAACCATGAACACAAACCCAGATAAATCTCAGATGTACATGGCTGCATTCATGGACCTTGTGATGCTGAAAGGTCATAACGGGAAAAGAGGCTTCATAGCGGAAGAAAAAATAATCTGTTAATCTGTTGAAAGATTTTAATAAGAGCCTGGACTGAAAGGTCATGTGATTTAGAGGCTGCTGGTAACAAAAAAGCAGGCTTAAAAGATGGGTATTTTTAAATAAAATTTATATATTATATATATTACAGATATTTGGGGACCGAAACAAAAAAAAGTATCAGTAATTCACCAGAAAATAGAATATGAGGAATATAGTAATATGAATATTAGATTTTTATTCAATCCATATTGTATTAATCAATAGTTTTATTGTGAGTGTAACTCAATCATTTTTTCATGTGTCTTTAATGATGAAGGTGTCAATGGACGTCAATCCACAAAACAAAAAACAGTATTAAATGTATTAAAGCACATATTGAAAAGCAGGGAAATATGTTTGTTCTTAAGAACAACATTTGTGCTCGACAGATTTTATAATTTTATTTTCTAAATTTTATAAGTATAAACATGCTGCTTTCACTTTTACAGTGGTCATCGTCATCCGTGACAATTTTGTAATGTTTTACCATCTTAAATAGTTCTGGTTACTTTTATTAGGTGTTTTATCGAGCGATGTCACACATTTTCCATACAAATTATTTTTAAATAAAGCACCAATCTCATTTTAAATATGAATTATTTTCTTAGATGCTGATTCCCTTTGTAAATCAAGAAAAATGAGGCCTGCATCAAAGTCACCTTATGGTTTTGTTTTTTAAGATAAAGGATATTTTAAGATTTAGGGAATTTTTAAAAGACTTTTTAAATTGTATAAACCTGGAGCACTAAACTGTAAAGTTTATTGTTTTGAATACATATCACATGTTTATGTGACATGTTGTAAATGTTGTTTATATTAAGAGAAACAAGCGCCAAATGAGTATCCATGGGACAATAGCCCCTTAGCCTGTTCATCTGTGTGCTTCTGTGTCACAGCTTAAATGTGGATGTATATTTGTGATGGAATAATATAGGTGTCAAGCCATAAGCTGAAATTATTATATTAAAGCTGACGCTTAGTAAATACAGTTAATGGTTATATGCTAAGGGTAAAAACACATATATGTGCGTCATGTTCAGGATATGGTCGACAGCGTGGTGGTCTCTGTTGCGAATATCGATGTGTTTAACCTAATCATGTGATCTTATCATTTATAATAGTAAAGAGTGTGAAGCCTGATAGGTATTGGATGGCAGAACAATAGTTCTGTTGGGGGGTTTGGACAGTCTTCTACCCCCCCCCCCCCCCCCCCCCCCCCCACCCCCCCCCCCACCCCACCCCCCCCCCCCCCCCCCCCCACCCCCCCCACAACA
>JAODKM010000075.1:17708281-17720558 GCA_026780845.1 Petrocephalus sullivani
ATGCGGATCTGCGAGCTGCTCTTGCTCAGGATGGACAGCTGCGTCCCCCCGTTGACCCCGCTGCTCGCCAGCGACGGGTGCCGGTGCTTCAGGTCCACAGCAAAGTACCGGTTCACCGTCCAGCTTCGCCATTTCCTCTTCATCTCCGATTGCACCTTTAGGGAGAAACTTGAAAAGGTCATTTTTTAATGTACCGAGCTGCAAAGGTGTCGCGATTTCTTTCATTCTCCTCATCTGCGCTGCTGCGGAACGTTCCGGACTGTAAGGGCAGTGTGACGGGCAAAGGCGCCTGCTGCCTGAAATAAAGAGGGGAGCTGAGCTGGCCTGACCCCTGACCTCTTAAGCACAACCGCCAACCACCAGAAAGACACACCTGACAAGTCACACATGATTGGACGAATCTGTCTGGGCATCTGGAGGTCATCCTTTCATTAGGAATCTAACACAGCTTCCCCTCAACCCCTCTTAAAAAACCAGGCCTTATCCAGAACAATGCATAGCCCCGGATAGAAACCGCAGCCAGTAGCTCATCTGCGTAATTTATGTGGGGTAACACTAGGTGGCGCAGTTTATAACGCCACAGCAACTGACAGAAGACTGTGGTCTTATTTTGCATAACTTATAGAATTGTAAGGGAATGTATATATCTGCTGGTGAAGTTGCTATAGGTTGGAGACATGAGAGAAACTACAGTTATCGGTCATCAAAGACTCTTTTGAGGGTTATATGCTGGGTGATGTTTCAGTTAAGGAGGAGTCCCCTTAATGGATGGAGGAGCTCTGACATGGACTCACCTCTCCATTTAGGAAGCAATACAGCACAGCCACCACGAATCCCTGCAGGCATACAGATGGAGGGGCGGTTAGAGACCCAATTAGCTTGCGCATACTACCCAAGTCTTATCTCCATGAGATCAAAAACACCTTTTCAGTATAGTGGCGCCTAGTGGCCAAGGGTGATTCTGCATTGCGCCGCAGAGGTACGCATGGGACAATTTAAAAAGACGTGCACAGTGCCACCTACTGGCTTTCAGAATTTCTGCGCGCACCTGGAAAGATCCAAGGCCCAGCTCAAAGACGAGCCGTTCCCTCTTGCTGACGTCCTCGGGCGAGAAGGCGAACACCGTGTAGTGGATCCCGAAGAGAGGTATGAGCAGGAGAGTGGAGCGGGCCAGCCTCCTGTTGATCACATGACATGTTTAGGCTGGCACTCCGGGGCACTGACCTGCTATGCATTGAGAGTTTCCATCCTCACCGCATAATTTCCAGGCATTATGCTCATATAAAAACTTTCGAAAAGAGCTTTTTGGAACTAAATGATATATACACTACCAGTCAAAAGTTTTTTTGTAGCTAATTATGTTTTACAACATATATATTTCTAAAATGTAATACACAGTCTACAATATACATAAACAAAACAAAACATAAGGACTACCAAAGCAGTGTTCGGCCAATTGAAATATCTGTATGTCTCGGATTCCGCAAAAGAGCAAGTTTCAGCTGGTAACCGCCCAATGCGCTAGCTAGCTAGCCCATCTGCATCAGTGTAACCGCCCAATGCGCTAGCTAGCTAGCTCACCTGCATCAGTGTAACCGCCCAATGCGCTAGCTAGCTAGCTCACCTGCATCAGTGTAACCGCCCAATGCGCTAGCTAGCTAGCTCATCTGCATCAATTGCTTCACAGCCTCCTGTCAAGAGCTGTTGTTGAAATAACTGTACTTTTAATTGTTTGTGAGTGTACCATTCACTCCTGGCTAAGCATACATATCATATAATTAGCTGACAATAAACAATGGCATTCTGTTTAAAGCATAGACAATTATGCAGACCTGGCCTCCAGTAGGTGTATTAAAGCCTCTGAGTGGAGCTATAACACCCCACCAAGGCAAGACACAGTAACTGTATAACTGAAATTATATCTTGTGACAAAATATGGGGCCGGCAGGTGGTGTAGTGGTAATCGAAAAATTGCCAGTTCAAGTCCCTGACCCACCAGTACCACTGAGGAACCCTGAGCATGGTACCGCCCCCAAGCACTGCTCCCCGGGCGCACACGTAGCTGCCCCCTGCTGTGTCACAATGTCACATGGCTTAAAAGCAGAGGACACATTTCGTTGTGTGTAAACAATGACATTTAATCACCTTCACTTCACAAAATATCGGATTTCAATGCTGCTTTTTTTTGGAGAAAAAAAAGAGGGTGAAAATGAGAGTAACTATGAAATCCACACAAAAGCCCAGGCGAAGCGGCCATTCTCTCAGTGTCTGCGCACTTCCTGTGCTTTGCCCTTGTCTACCTCCTCGTGTAAAGCTGTCCAAATAAAAAAGGATACACAGCTTTTAATTCGAGAAGCACAGCTCGCTTGCTCAGAGGGCGAGTGTTAGCTCTCACTCACAGGTAGATGCTGGACTCGTTGCCACCAATGTCAGGAGACTGCAGCTTCTGGACCAGGATGATGATGATGCCGATGAAGAGGACAAAGTTTATCTGGAGAAGAAACCTGGCATTAAAGAGCATCCGAAACCGCCCAGATCGGCATGGAAAAAATACCTCTTATTTACTTAATTTCCCAAATTTAGGGAAACACTTTATTTAAATACATGTCTGCAGGATGCACCCAGACAAGAATGACTATATACAAATAATATCCCTTCTGCTAATACAAAGACCCATTTAATCTGCCCCACGTATGTTTTCCAAAATAAATCTAAACGCCCATTTAATTGGATATGTTGCCTGATTATGCACAGAATTAAGTTGTAGATTTTTATATATGGTGCTCTGCATTAATCGCTTGAGTAGGAAATCACAGTGAAATTGTGTCTGGAAACAATCAATGTCAATAGGTGTTTTATTAATTTACACTTAGTGACAAAAAAAGTTAAGCAACCAGAACTAATGGCACGATTTGGATGTAATTTGGTACACATGCAGACCAGCAGTGAGTATGTAAAAGATTCGATTTGCAAGGAGCTGGCACGTCTAGTCACCGGACACAGAGGAAGCCTCGTAGACGCATTAGACAGCAATACCAGCACTTGGTGGAGTTTGATAGGGGTCACATTGTGGGTTTGCATGAGGCCGGGTGGTCGTATCATGCAACTGCCCGGCATGTGGTGCATGCAGATGTCTCCCGATGCACCCAAGACAGACCACACCAAGGGAGGATCGTCATATTCTGCGGCAAGCATTACAGAACCCCATTATACCTGCGCCAGCCATCCGGACATGGGTATTGGACTCCCCACAACACCCCGTGTCATCCTGCACCATATCTCGATGACTGGCATCAGCTGAACTATGGGTTCACCGTCCCGGGCATAAGCTGCCATTAACACCAGTGCAGAGACGGCTGCATTTGGCATGGTGCCATAACCGGGAGGCCTAGGCTGATGATGATGCTCAGCAATGAATCTTGGTTTTGGACCAAAGACCACAAAAGACCACGGCTGACCATCGTGTGCACGTATGACGGTGCCGAGGGGAGAGGACCAATCCTGCCCATGGTGTTGAGAGACACACCGGCATTACTCCTGGCATCATGGTGTGACAGAGTACGTGTGTCTATGGACTGCCTGCACCATGTGGAGGTCCTCCCGTGGCCAGCCAGGTCCCCCCATCTTTCCCCAATCTAACGTGTGGGACGGCAACTCAGACCCAGTGCCAATCTGCAGGATCTCTGGGGCCAACGACAGCCGTGGGCTGACTAGCCACAAGAGAGGATACACGGCTGTATGGCTGTGCCCATACTGGCAGCTCTGCTGTCTGTTTGATCTGATGTTATAATCATTGTGATACAGTCACATGACCTTTCACTACGTGCAGATTAATTTCATTACCACCACTCCTGCTGAGGCCTAACTTTTTTTGTCACTGAGTGTAATACGTTACAGACTGGCTCAAGAAACACAGACTCGCTCACACTATCACAAACCTACGCTGATATCACTCACCATAATAGACGCCACTACGGGTCCTTTAATGACCCACCAGATGGCAGCGTTGTCGTTGATGTCCCAGCAGCTGGGGAAACACAGCAGAGGTGGAGTGAATCATTGGTATGTGGTGGGAGTCAAGCAAATAAACTGTCCTTATTGGCTTAATGAAATGGCAACATTCGAAAAGAAACCTGTGGTGGGGTGGCACATCTCTCCCAATCAAATCATCCCACACTAACCCTCATACAGCACCGAATACCATAGGCTGCTTGCTTACCCGATGTCATCAAAGTGCAGCCGGAGCACTGCCCAGACGGTGACACAGGCAGTGGGCATTCCTGGACACAGACATAATGTTAAGCATACGCTTAGTGGTTCTCAAACTATGGTACACAGGTGGCACATGAGCTCCCTCTGGTGGTACAAAATGGTATAGCGTTTTATGACGTCGGTCTTAATGGAAGTATGTGATGAGCCTAATATTTTCTGAGGTGGTATATGGTGTAAGAAGTCTGAGAACAACTAGACTAGATACCTCGCATAAGAAAACAACGCTTCTCTAATGCAGGTCTGATTACTCAAGAAAAATGTCCCCTGTGAGTATCTGCCATTAGTCCCAGGAGAGCTTCTGCTGTAGAGCGAACTGGTTTGTTCCGAGGTTTGATTTGTTCTGAGGGTTAGGATTAGGGTTTAAGCCCTCTTCAGGGCTTCCTAGTGCCATACTTTACTAGAGTAAAGATTCACCCGAGACTTTTGATGGAGCAGTTTAACGTCTCACAAAGCCCTGAAACCTGGTTAGTATTAATGAATAGCCATTGACTAGAAAAATAAGATAGATGGATCTTTCCAGCGTCTTACCCCAACCGATGATGATATACCAATAGAAGTATGTCCGCTCAGGAAAGAAGGTCTCCACCAGCAGGGTGAAGAGGTACAAGCCCTCGATGAAGAGCCAGAAGTAGTTGGACATGACGCAGTAGTGGAAGAACACCATCACCGCCCTACACTCCACCTAGGGCCGGAGAGGTACATCAGCAGCCGGGCGCGGTAATCTTACTGAAGCTAGCTGGGGGTTATTAAGTGGCAGAGGACTTAACATGAGTCATTGCTGCCCATTATCTCAGCAAATCAAAAGAGGAATTATCAGGGAGCCGTGGACAATGACCAAAAAAAAGGCGGCAATTTTCGTTACATGCCTGAGGAGGGCAGTGTTGTCTACATGTTAAACCTGACTAGCGACCATTGATGTGGCCTTCCTGTGAGCAGGCTGTGCTGTGGCCCCCCGTGACTCACGGTGTGCAGGAAGCAGTGGTTGCTGTCCTCCTCTGCGTACAGCACGCCGTCCTTGATGAACACGGATATGGCGCGCAGGATGAAGGAGACGAACAGGTTCATGTGGATGAAGTTCCTGGTGCAGTGCAGCTTCCTGCGGCAGGAGACGGATGTGAGAGGAGTGCCGGCTGGGAAAGACCGAGCAGAGCATCGGGAGGCATTTCTGAAGCCAGGCAGCTATGAAGGAGACGCAGACATGCAGTCTCAGGCAGTCAATGGAAATGATGTTTAAATGACCATCATGTCGGTGAAAAGCTATGATATTGTGTCTGTCAAAGTGTGTCAGCTTAGCCATTCAAAAGCTATTCAAGCTACAGCAGGATTTGTAGCTCAGATCAGGGGCATACCGTGAACAACACCTCATTCATTTATTTGACTAATTAAGTTAATTATTTAAGAGAGCTGGTGGTAAAAATTAATAAACACATGGAGTGGCTGAGGTGCCCCAGCGGAGAGGTTTGGTAATGATACCGTATTCTTCTAGCCATCCAGCAAGAGATCAGTAACATTTTGGAGGACAGAAGAAGTACTGTTTTTATTTTTTTTTGTGTTGCAGTAAATTTGTTCCAATGTTAAATTTTCTTTTTCTGAGCAAATCCACACTTGTTAGCCAGATAAATAGCCTTAAACATTTTCTTTGACTGCCCTGCTCAGTACTGTACCTTAAAAAAATCAGGATAAAGCCAGAGAAAAAGGAATATGTGGATTTTTTTTTTGCCCTCATACCACATACATCCAATAAATGCATCTGCTGTAGCAACCAATCTGTGTCCAGTTTAACAGCATCCAGACATGCAAGCAGCAACACAGACACCTTAGGAAGCATAAAGCTAGGTAGGAGAGCTTCCAGAAACATTTTTGGCAGGGAGCTGTTCTGAACACGCGAATGCACACACACACACATACGTTTGTATTCCTATCATGAGGACCGACCAATCATTTCTAAGGGAAAAACGCTATTTCCAATCTGGACACCCTTAACCCCTACCCAGCCCTAACCTTAACTATAAGTAACCAAACGTAATACAACACTTTAGGATTTTTTAGTCTCTTGATTTCAGTCACAGATGTTTATAAAGTTGAATTTCCCCTTGTGGGGACTGAAAAAAAGGTCCCCATAACATAAAAATTACATGTTTTTATCAGATTGTGGGGACACTTGGGCCACACAATGTAATGCATACATGGCCCATGCACACAGACACACTCAATTCACTTGGATGCTTTTGGAATGAGAAAGCCCCGCAGAAACAGCAAGAGAGCCTGGGATGGATCGCATGCTCTTCACACCCCCAACCTGGGCTGTGTTTGACCCCACAGGGGCCTCACAAACACAGGGGCCTCACACCCGCATTTGGGGCTGTGTTTAACCCCGCAGGGGCCTCACACTCCCAGTCGGGGCTATGTTTGACCCCTCAGGGGCCTCACACACACAGGGGCCTCACACCCACAGCTGGGGCTGTGTTTAATCCCGCAGGGGCCTCACACCTGGAGCCGGGGCTGTGTTTGACCCCGCAGGGACCTCACACCCACAGTCGGGGCTGTGTTTCAGCCCACAGGCTCCTCACACCCGCAGGCAGGGCTGTTTGACCACGCAGAGGCCGCAGTTGCCACTGGGGCCACAGGTGCTTACCTGAAGCGGCAGAGGATGACCATGGCAGTGGTAAGGGACACCAGTGAAGTGCTGTAGCCCACCGTGTACAGCGCCTTGACCGAAGCGTAGTACAAGTCCTGGGGGAGACACATGCAGATTGCCGTGGCGATGAGCACAGATCCAGCAGCTCTCTCAGTTTTTCAGGGCAGCATTGGACACAGGTTACTGGGCAAACTGGAAATCCAGAGGAATGTGCTGCAGTATCAGTCAGGAGAGCTATTGGTGAAGCATACAAGTTTTAGTCATTCTTCATCATTTTTGATTTAATGACCATACCATATTCTTCATTAACTGTCCATATATATGGACAATTAAGGAAGAATATGTTGATGTTTGGGACTTCATTTTATCAAAAAATGATCTGGCACCAATGGGTGCAAATTTGGGTGTATGACATTAATAGACACAGTACTCTACAGCAAATACCACAAATATATTATATTGCACTTGAATTGCCTGAAGCATATGGCATGGATTGCATTACAAAATCGAATGATGTGCGTGTTGCAAACAGTGGGAGCTGAGAAAGAAGATGCACCTGAAGCTACAGCCAAATACTATATCTCACAGTACAGTGAGTTTCTTTTTATGTAAGGAAATATTTAGTACGGTGCCGGTACTGTGCCTGTATCATATCTGCTTATTGCAGCTGACGCGTTTCACTGCGGCCACTTTGTCTATTGCGTTTGTTATTTCCTATGGACCACAGACTTAATGCGATCAGGCGTTACTGGACGAGGTGGAAGATGATGGATACCTTTGTGAAGCACTGTATCAACCAAATCCATATTTATATGGAATTAAACACCCACCCACACACACGCACATGCACAGTATAGGCACACCTGTTAATCACTGAATTCAGGTGATTCATTCGGACCCTTTGCCACAGGTGTATAAAAGGCCACATAAAGTAATAGTGTGGGGTTGTCAAGTGCTGAGGTGCTTAGTGTGCAAAAGTAGCCAATGCTCTGATGACTCAATAAATTCAGAGTCCCAAATTTCCTCTGGCATTAACCCCAGCACAAAAACTATGTGCCGGGAGCTTCATGGAATGGGCTTCCATGGCCGAGCAGCTGCATGCAAGCCTTACATTGCCAATGCAATACCAAGCATCAGATGGAGTGGAATAAAGCCACTGGACCCTGGAGCAGTGGAGATGTGTTCTATGGATCACGCTTCCTGTCTGGCAGTCTGATGTACGAGTCTGGGTTTGGCAGATGCCAGGAGAATGTTACCTTCCTGACTGCATTGTGTCAACTGTAAAGTTTGGTGGAGGAGGGATAATGGTTTGGGGTTGTTTTTCAGGGGTTGCGTTTGGCCCCTTAGTTCCTGTGAGTTATTTTGGGCAATTCTGTGCTTCCAACTTTGTGGGAACTGTTTGGGGAAGGCCCTTTTCTGTTCCAGCATGACTGTGCCCTGGTCCATAAAGCAAGGTCTATAAAGACATGGTTCGGTGAGTTTAGTGTGGAAGAACTTGACTGGCCCATACTGAGCCCTGACCTCAACACCTTTGCGATGAACTAGAACAGAGATTGCAAGCCACGTCTGACATCAGTGCCATCCAAATGCTCTTCTAGATGATTGGGCAAAAATTCCCACGGACACATTCCATAATCTTGTGGAAAGCCTTCTCAGGAGAGTGGCAGCTGTTACAGCTGCAAAGGGTGGCCCAACTCCAAATTGATACGTATCGATTTAGAACGGAATAATTTTGCCCATATAGTATGTGCGTGTGTGTGTGTGTGTATGTCAGTGTGTATATATAAACACACACACACACACACTACATGGATTTGGTTGATACAGTGCTTCACTAAATATATTCAGCGAAGCCTGAAATCACCATCAGGGTGAACATCCTGGATGGGGACGTTGCCATAGCGATGAGAAAGACAGGAAGGAGGATGCTGGTGGGAGGTTCCTGCCAGCTCTGCGCTGCCGTGCCAAAGGGGAGGCAGAACAAGGACAATCCGGTATCTACGGGCTTTTTAACCCTGTAATCAGGAGCTGGGCCTGGGGCATCGATGCCGTGGAGTGAAGAAGGCAGGCGACGGGGCCAAGCTAATGAAACATTATCAGTGGCTGGCCCGTTAGCTAAGCTCATAGGATAATGCTCAGATTCCGTCAGATAAAAACAGTAATGAATCGCTACACATCAGAAAATGGATGCCGGCTCGATTTCAGGATGTTGGTTAAGACTGCACGGCATGAAAACCCTGGATATCTGCAAACGGCTTTAACAAAATGAAGAGTTTTAATCAATAACCAAAAAACACTACTAGAGAAAACATCACCCTAAGAGATTCAGAGCTTAGATGTGTAGTTATCAGTCTATCTATCTATCTATGGATCTATATCTCTATCTATCTAACACCTAACTGCACATTTTTGGACTGTGGGCTGGAGTGCTTAAAGGAAGCCTGGCCAACTTCCATAAACACCGAGCCTGGGACGGGATTCAAACACTCATGCCTAAAAGGGTGAGGTCACAGTGCCATCCGTTGTGCTAGTTCTGCCCCTTAGATGGGTCTTTAACACCCCATTATTTTGGTTTTATATAATTTACTGAAAGCCTCCGCCGAGTCCATTATATTAAAAACTGCTGCGTAAAACATCCTTCTATACAATTCTTCAGCACAGCACCATGTGACAACATGCTCAACCAATCACGGCCCGCCATGTCAGAAAGGCCCAGCTGGGGGGCGGCCCCTGATTTACGTGGCTGCATCGCAGGTGATTGTTGAGTTGTGGGAAGGGTGCCACTTACAATTTCGGTGAAGTTGTCAAAGTAGGCACAGGCGTCGGCGTAGTGAGGGAAGGTGTCTGACCAGCCGTCCTCCGTGCAGTTGCGGCTGACCTTTCCTATTTCTGGGAGCAGAGAAGCCATCTTGTGATTTGTGGGCCGCCACTGAAAATTCCAGGATTGATACTACTGTTGCACCTTTGAGCAAAGTCCTTTGCCTGAGTTAGCTCAGTAGGCTATCAGGCACTACAAATTGGTTGTAACCTACAGCCATTAGCAAATCGATGAGGAAAGTTCGGTCACCTGGAAAGAAAACCACTGCTAATGTGACATGTGACTCACCTTCATCCCCTAGGCCCATAACCACAAAAATTTCAGGGCAGTTGATGATCACCATGTCCCCTACCGCAGCCGGCTGCCAGCATGTTACGTTGTCCCACATCCAGGGGCAGCCTGAGGAGGGAAGCATCCACAGCAGAGAGCATTCGCTTATTCCGTCTATCAGCGTATTGTTCAGCTGCTGAACAAACCGAAGCTGCAGGAGAATCTGCGTTGTTAAGCAATCTGTCCAGCAGATGGCAGTAAATGCTAAGACCCAAGTTCACAGAAACCCGTTTCAGGGCGATACCTCAAAAAAATGCTTTTTTTTTTGTTGATACGTATTTTCAGCTTTCCCTCCTCAAAGTGCTTTTCCTAGTGAAGGTCATTGATTAAGACATCTGGGGGACATTGTTTATACAGAGCTGTATTATTCCAGTCACAGTCAGTATTTATTGGTAATATCCATCCATCCATCCATCCATCTTCTAGCCGTTTATCCTGGTCAGATTCGCCCAGAAAGGGGAGGGGAGCATCGGGAGCCTATCCCAGGCAGCACATGGCCAAGGCTGGGAAACAATGTATCGCCAGCCTATCGCAGGACACAGAGACGCAGGCACATTCGCAGTCACACACACAATCATACTTTGGTTATGTTGCTAACCTTTTCCCCAGTGCATCTTGCTATGTACCTCTTGCTCCTTTATTTAGCAGTTATAGTGGAGAGGATTAGAGAGGCAGAGAGAAGGACAGAGAGATGGATGGTAAGGGTGCATAGATAAAGTGATTAGACAGAGGAGAGAAACAGGGAGAGAATCCTCTAATATCTGCTTCCATGATGCATGAGTAAGACGCCAATCCTTTCATTAGAACAGTGGAATGACTGCTTGCTTGGGGCAGACGATAAGCAGCTACCCCCTTCTGGGGAAATCCGGGCACCAGATGCACTCTTCTACTTGCCACATAGACCCAGATGCTAACCTAGGCAGGCTGTACATCAGTCATGGACATGACTGTAGGTTTGGAGGCAGAACAGAGGTGTGCCTGGATAAAATCATCAAGGAAATCATTCATCTGTACCGATATCTTCACTGCCAGGGAAAATCATGCACCTGTACCGGAATTCATTGCTAAGGAAATCCTTACACCTGTACAGAAATTTGCACTGCCTGGGAAAATCATGCGCCTGTACCGGAATCCATTGCCAGGGAAATCCATGCACCTGTTCCAGAATTCTCACTGCCTGGGAAAACCATGCACCTGTACTGGGATTCTCACTGTCAGGAAAAACCATGCACTTGTACCGGAATTCTCGCTGCCAGGGAAAATCATGCACCGGTACCAGAATCTATCGGAAAAGAAATCCATGCACCTGCACCATAATTCTCACTGCCAGGGAAAACCATGCACCTGCACCAGAATTCTCACTACCTGGGAAAACCACGCACCTGTACTGGGATTCTCACTGCATGGGAAAACCAAGCACCTGTACTGGGATTCTCACTGCCTGGGAAAACCATGCACCTGCACCAGAATTCTCACTACCTGGGAGTAGCCATTGCAGCTGAACCAGTGCCAGGAAAGACCACTGAGATACCCCCTTCCACCCCCAAGCTAGCTGCAGATTGTCCCGCTGAGCGCTGAGGGATAGTGATGAATAAGTAATGATTATTAATGACATAATACTCCCACACGTGTTTGGAGTGTTTGATGGTGAGAGTCAAGGTGATGTGTGGGCCGCCTAGTGAAACACGCGTGTGACCAGCAGGCTGCACAGCCACACAGCTACCGGAGAACCACATAATGTATGAGAGGGGAAAATGTGACACGGAGCTGTGCGTTTCTTACTCATTCTCTCCTCCTTCTGCCTTCCACGTATCCGATTCTCTTTTTTATCCTCCCTTCTTACTCCTAATCATCCTTCCACACTCCTTCATTCTGTCTTAACTCTGTTGTATTTTTCTCGTCCGCTTCATGTCTCTCTCTCTCTTTATCTTCACTCTTCCTTTTCAGTTTCCTCCCCCCTTTCCACTCCCGCCGTTCTCTCCGTCTCGCACCAGCCTCACGCTGTTTCACACCATCCCAGCCGGGAGAATTCAGCACGAAAATTCAAAAATAAATTGCGGGCAAATCAAGTTGAAAATGCGTCACCAGGCTGCACATGTAACAGAGCGCCACTGAAGGTAAATTACAGCAGGGGGTGGGGGCCCGCTCTTACGGGGGGGGGGGGGACCAACTCACAAAGGCGGTCGGGGTGGGCAGCGGTGGGACGGAAGAGGGTCGTG
>JAODKM010000075.1:17727745-17738673 GCA_026780845.1 Petrocephalus sullivani
AGGGCTGATGTTAATGACCAGACTGGGGAGCACAGGACTGGGAGGCACTCTTATACAGGACTAACGAGGGGGCAAACTGGTGGCAGCTGGAGTGATCCACAGGAGGGCTGATGTTAATGACCGGACTGGGGAGCACAGGACTGGGAGGCACTCTTATACAGGACTAACGATGGGGCAAACAGGCGGCAGCTGGAGTGATCCACACAAGGGCTGAAACGAGAGGAGAGACAACAAGCAGCAGGCGTGAAGCAGTCAAATAAAATGATGTTTAAATGCTACAAAACTATGATATTATGTCTGTCAGCTTAGCCATTTTAAAACCTCTCCTCGCCCCAGGATTTGCAGCAACCGTCCAATACACAATACTTTGACTCCTTGTATGGCTAATCAATACCTCATTGACTTTTTAAAACTCATTTAATGAATTAGTTTTAGTTTAATCAATAAGTGATAACTGGTGATGGTATACGGAATGGCGGAGGTGCTCCAGAGGAGTGGTCTGGGAGCTGAAGCGGTAGTCATTTAGCCATCCGGCAAGATATCAGCAAGTTCTCAGGGAAAAGAAGAAATCTCTGTTAGTTTTAGTTAGTTCCAATAGTGCTAATAATTAGTACTAATGTTAAATTGTGTTTTTGTGTTCTGAGCAAATAAACACTTGCCACCCAGATAAACAGCATAAAATGTCTCATTCATGGCTCTTTTGTGCACACAATCAAACATATGTGTGTCTTTTATCGATTACTGTAAGCAGTAGGATTTGCTGTCCGGCCCGGAGCCCCAGGGCCTTTCCTTGCTCTGAATCGCCTGTTTAAGTGCGATGCCATACAGAAAGGCAAAGATGTGGCACAGATGCCCCCCCTCCCGATTCTGCTTCACAATCCAATTACCCTCTTGCTTGCTTCTTTATCAAATAATAGAACAGGCTGTATTCACGGCGCGGCCTGAGACAGAGACAGAGACGGGGGCCTTTTCCTCCGCCGGCTGGAGCGAGAGGCATCATTAAAGCACTGTAGCGCTGGGCTATATATCCTGTGCATTTGCCGCAGATGGACTGAAATTCCAAGATGCCCGCAGCCCCAGTTACGTCTGGAAACTTGCTGCCAGAAGCCCACTGTGGACCAAATGGCCCCCATGTGTCCCTGGGCCAGGCCTAGTGATCTGAAAACATTGTGCGGTTGCCATGGCAACCATTCAGAATCACTGAAAGTTGGAGCCAGGGAATGGTGTTGTAACCCAGAGTAACAGAGATGATGCCATGGTCTGACATGGCCGCTCATGACAAGAGATACCTGACCGAACCTTCACGTTCAGATGAAATGGAAACGGGGTTTTATGAACTGTTCTTTTTTCATTCATATATTTATCTCTAACGAAGCACTGAGCCCGCGATGAGTACACAGTTATAAAGAGCTGAGCCCCCTACTTTGGAAACCTATCAAGTTTTTCACTTTGACTCTTGACTTTGAGTCATGAAGACAGTCTAGTAAGGGCCTATGACTCCAGCATGGAGAACAAATCACTCTTTCATGCTCACTCCGTGGGGACATTGGCTTCACGTGGCTTTGCAATTAGTGCAACACTCGTACATGTCACCAAGTAACCTTAACGTACAAGAAGGCTTCATCTTTAGTGCGGTACTACAACCTGCTGCCTTCACAGTATTTATAACAGTGCCATCTATGACTGGATCAGAGAACAGCATTTTCCTCATTGGATGATGAGGTCAACATTAATCAGTCTTATATGGTACTGAGTAAACAGAGCTAGGCCAGAAAAAATGGGAAGCAAGTAAAAACAGGCGCCACTTCAAGTCCCAGAAGGATCCTACTGTTGCACCATTTACCATGATATGTAACCTGATGTGACATATCCATCTGCTTTGGAATAAAAGGTTACTGTGTCTTCCTCTGCAGCAGGTGGCACTGTGGTTAAAAACCTTGATTAGCTAAAGGTTCCAGAATAGAATAGATAGTTCTAGTTCTATTTATGGGATTTTAAAAAAAATCTAGTTTTTTTTTTTACATTTTTTGGCTTTAATATCAGCATCGCTGAAGAAAACTTCAACAAACCACCCACAGAGGTTCCTAAGTCACACCCACACACCAAATTACAGGCTCATATGTATATAAAACAAAAAACACCCACACATACATTGAAATGCATGTGTTTTGAAACTCACACATATGCAAGTAGCACATACACACATGCACACACAGTGACACACATGTATTCACAAGCTAATTACAAAACACAAACACTGAAACAACCACAAAGTCACGCATGGCATCAGGTATTTAGATGGCCACACATTCCCAGATTCTGGAGTGTCTGTCCTTTGCTGGTGATGTCTCACTGACTGCAGTGACATTCCACTGCACGTTTCAGTGTCTTAGATATCCTGTTCAGTCCCCCATACCTACTTTCCCACAACAACATTCTCTTGCATATAACTGGTAAGGATAACCAGTATAAAAATCACTTCAAAATATCACCTACGGTTCTTTGATATGCTATCACATGAGGCAATATGCAGCTTCCCAGCCTGAGCATGAACATTGACAAGACAAAGTACAGGTTCAAACTATGGTCAATGACCAACCATTTATCAACCAATCAGACCTCGGAATACTGGCACGTCACCTTCTTCTCTCTTAGCCCATCAGGAGCTTCCAGCACATCACAACAAAATCCTCATGATAAATACCTATACCTATATCTGAAATATTTGTTTTACGCTGCACAGTCAGATTATATCTTAGCAATTATTAATAATGATGTAAGTTATTTGCTACGCTCAGCAATATTGCAGCTAAAAGCTGTTTCATTTTCCAAGAATGCCAGTCCCACTCATGTGAGGGCAGCCACTCTGTTCTCCAGATGTGGGTCAGAAAAACGTAAATAATGTACTTTTAACTCTACAGAATGTAAACAGTTTATATTCCCTTAGTGAGACTGAGACATACGACTCCTATCTGACCTGCAGGAAAATGGGTCATCCAGGAATCAATGGTCTGCTCTGAGCCAGAAAGTTTGGTGTTTGTGTGAAGTAGACAGAATGACTGTAGCTGTGCAATGCAGATAAAGTTAAGTATAGGTTATGGGTTCAGATCCCACCACAGCTCTATGTAGGTGTCGAGCTCATGTGCTCCATGCTGGTTTTTGGGTTTCATCCCACAGTCCAGAAACATGTGGTTTAAGTGAACGAGTGTCTCCGGAATCTTGCAGTGGGAGTGTGTGTCCTGCAATGGGCTGGGATCCCATCCGGGGGGTCCCCGTCTTGTACTTTAGCACTGTATGCTCCAGGCTTATGGATAGCCTGTATCAGTCAAGCAGTTTTAGAAAAAGGCTTTAAATAAGCCCCTAATGTAAATAAAGTTATAGTCATTAAGTCATTTGGTAACTTACCCACATCCAGAGTGAAACTGCTCAGTCTTACACAACCCGCAGGACTTAACCGATTGCTCAAAACCTCGTACTAAATTAAATAACACAAATCTGGCCAATGCCCACATGAACATCAACATGCATTAAAATTAATTGACGATTAATCATTTTCAAAAAATATTCATCGAGTGAATTCAGGGCCGCCCCGGTTTTACAGCACATGTGACGTGACCCAACAATCATATTCTTACCCAGAATCCCCAGGTACATGGTAGAGATGACATACATCCTGGTCTTATATTTTAACAGAAATAAACAAAGCTTAAAATGACCGATTAATACACTGTATAATTTTTTTGCTCACATTACATAAGTTCTTGTGCTACACCTTAAATGACAGACATCTGGTAATTCCCCTCTGCAGCACCATCATCCTGTTTTCCAGGCAATGACGACGGACCGATGGAGACGTGCTCTCGGCTCTGGGCCGGCGTGTCCTTGCCTGGTCTCTCCTGCGCTATTAGGAATTCACACCCACTCCCCGTTGGTGGTTTCTTTTGTTGTTGCTGTTGGTTCCCTGTCACAGCCGTCACTATGAGCCTGACGGCGGCTGTTTCCTGACACAGCTCCCTGCGGGAAATTTAAGTGGCCTTCTCGTACACAAATCTGACCTTTACGGGGACAAGCTAAATATGTTCGCTTCAGGAAAGCTGGCAGTGTGACTCAGGGCCCTAGAAGATGCTCTGCTGCTGTACACATGATTTATTCTGCTCAATACCCTGTACGTAGCAGTATACAGAGCTGAAGCTGATGGGTGCTTTATACTAGGCTGAAGCTGGAGCTGTTAGCTGCTAACAACATATATAACGATAGTTATATAAAGGAAGAGGGAGTTAGGATGATTCCAAGGGCCCCAGAGTGACAGATGCCTAAAAATCTGGAGCCGAATTGGATTGGTCTGGGTTAGGGGCTGAATATGATACACTTTCCTAGCCTGCAAAATCTCTAGCAGCTCCCCGGGGTGTCGGGCCCCTGAATGCTAGATTCACCGATTCTTCTGTGGCCTGCATGCATCCATACATTTTTAATGGCTGCTAATCTACGCAAGAATCTGGTGATCCCTGAGCACGTCTTCAGAAGGCACACGGAATAATGTGTTCTGTCTAAGAAGGTGAGGATTTTTTACTGAGCTCATGGTACTGATCACATGATTTAAGTAGTCTGCCATTAATACACTTTCATACGTTTCTGTGGCTGAGTAGTTTGGTAGGGTTAAAGCAGCGCCCATCCAGCAAAAGGGATTCTGGAATGAAATGGTGAAAGGCATGCTTCTCTGATCACTGCCCTTCAGCCGACAGAGCACGCAGATGTCAGGAGAGCCGTGAGATGCTGGTCACCCTTGGTGACATGCAGGCCCAATGAGAAATGGAGTAACTGGACATTCTATATACTGTAGGCATTTTAAAAAAAGACAATAAATCATATTCCACCAGGATTTGTATGTTCTCCCTGTGTCATTGTGGGGGCTTCCTCCAGGTCCCCTTCCTTGCACCTATAGTTTCTGGGATAGGCTCTGGACCCCCCCCCCCCAAGTGGTTATGGAAAATGGATAGATGGAAGGAAATCAGATCCCATGTGTTGCTAAGGGTAATACTCTACTGCCCTTGGATCAGAACCTGCAACCTAATGGTTACAAGTCCAGTTGCGTTCCTGCAGCTGGGTTGTGAGACGGCCAGGCTCAGATTGAAGGCTCCCTTCTGGCACCATCCATGCCAGATCAGTCTGGATGCTGCGTGGAGCAGCAATCCCACATATAGAGCAGTATTCCAAACTGCTGCAGACAAATCTGCGCGTGAACCTGAGAGACATGTGTTGTGCAGACCTCAGACCGGGAGATTTATCTGATATAATGCTCACACCATTAATGGCATATTGCAACAGGTGCAGCATTACAAGAATCAGAAATTCAAATCAATCAAAATCAAAAGCAGAATCAAAAAAGCTCACTATTCACCATGACACATATCTAACTACTAATAGCTGGGTACTACTCGCCTAAAGAACACTGAAATGACATGCTGGTTTAATCATACTGCCAGTGGCAGGAAGCATCACAGGTCTCACAGGTGTTACATTCATTTTAGCGGTGGGTTCGGAAACAGAACCTAAATAACTCATCTTTAACATTAGCAGTAAATAAAAACCCCTGATTTACACGAACGTGTAAAACAAACCAATGAGTTAATCTTATCAACACAATGTTGACATTTGCCATAATAACAAAGCAAAAAACAATTCACACAGTATAAATAAAGGGCACGCGCAGGGTAATCAGGATGTCGTCACATGCAGCATTTTGATCAGTTTGATCACTGACCCTTCGAAATAATACCAAAATATCTGGCTTGGCATTGCCGCTGTTGGATTAAATAAATCATTCATTATTTGACAGGGCTAAGGTCCGTATTTTAAACAGGAAGGGAACGAGGACATTTTTTGTTGCTGCACATTCCGGCTGTCATCGGCACCGGAGCCTGAATTCCATACGTGTCTGCTAGCCTGTGTTCATATGGGATTCAGAAGGAGGGCGAACCAGCCGATGTATGTCTCGCAGAAAGGAATAATTAGCTTCATCTCTACATTACCTGCCACAATAAAACTTACAAGAAGTGTGTGTGTGTGTGTGTGTGTGTGCGTGTGTGTGTGTGTCTGTGTGTGTCAGTTGCACCCACACACACATCTATCTGCAGTGGTAAATGACCGGAGCGTACGTTTAGCAATATACAGCACTGCTTGGAAGCCCATAGTCGCAAACTTTCCCAAAGCCCTGGGACATGGCGATGCTAACTGAGTACATGAGAACTTCATCATTTACATCACGAGACTGTTTCATCTTTGATTGCGACGTACGTGCGGCACACCAGAGCAAGGGACCGCAGATATATGCGTGTATACATCTGCCGATACTACGTGACCATATGTGTCATTCTGGTCACCCGACATTATATCTCAGGTATCCTGACGAGAAACCGCACAGAGTAATAAACATGTTTTGCATTTGCCAAGCGCAGCGCGCGATATGCGCAAATTATGCGCAAATTAATATTCGCAAATGAATAACGCCACTCATCAGTTTCTATTTGCACGCAACACAGGTTTCGCTTGATTTTACATTCCTGACACATTTTTTGGCAGGAATTCTCCAATTCCCCCGACGACCTCTTCGTCAATACATCCCGCAAACGGTGCTGCATAACCCCATCGATCAGTATGGGGGCGATGGGCGCTCGTTTCTCCGTAACGCCACGCAAAAGCGAGTCCCGTCCTTTTTACAGGTGACCACAAACACATTCGGCGAAATGTGAGAATCGGAGATTGTACATAAGGACTCGAACTGTCTTATGCACCATCAGCATCGGGCACGATAAAAGTGCCGTCCCAGACGCAAAATCACCGCATGCTTTGAAATCGGTGTTTGAGGCAATACTGCTTACCCCCATCCTCCCCCGGCTCCTTCACACCAATCTGTCGGTCTGATATTAAATGAAAAATTCGCCTGTATGTTGTCTTGGAGTATTTGGGATGAAAATGAGAGCCGCCTTGCTTACCGGTGCGGCGCTGAGCTGTCAGGTAGCGGAGCTTCCCCGTCCCGTCCGTGGCATCGGCGTGCGCTTCATTCACGTATGCCGCGCCGGAGCACCGTCGGCCGAATGACAGACGACAGCACAGCACGCCTCGATTGAGGGTTCAGTCGAGTGGGGGGTGGGGACGAAGGCACAGCGATTCAGCGCGATTTCAGCGCGATCGGTGAGCTCCGGGGGCGGGTGCCCTGCAGAGAGAGTCCACTTCGTGTTCACTTTCCGTGCCCTGGGGCATAGGGCATTGCAACAGTGCACGGTAGTTTCTAAAACACTTTACAAAAAAAATTGAATCAGAAATCAGAGACCTTACTTTCACTAAATACCCGATAAGCTTTAATTTCGAGGTCCCATATGCAGTGAGGTATACATGCAAGTCAATGGGATGCGGTGATTTTCTGCAGAATTTTCGCTTTTACCTGCTGGAGACCAGGGCACGCCCCCTTACCAGTACCCGCAAAAGACGGAACAGTAACCCGAAGAGTCTATTTTCCTGATGCCATCCTACATTTCATACATAGTTCTGGGCTTTAGTCAGCTGGCCAATTTTCGCTTATGTCAGTGATCAGTTTGTCTGAAGAAACGATCGACTCCAACCTGACTACATCGGATGGGAAGATACGAAGAATAACGAGGCACGAAGCACCAGCGTTTTTCTAAGTCAGGGTACATGAAACCTGCAAACACACACACACACAGCAACGGCGGCAATTCAGCTCATTCAAAGCCTGAGCGCGGCTGGCCGTTTGGGTGTGTGCGGGCACTCTTCAAAACCCAAGTGAAAGTAATTTATACGCAGACAAAGAAAACGCATTAGGCCAATACTATGATATTATCTTTGCAATTACTCCACAGAGGACTGTAGATTCAAAGGACAATGTTAACAAGATTATTGTGCAAAAGGATTTAACCCGATGCCTAACCCCACTGCGGCTGGGAATAGAATACGGCGGCATGCGAATTTATTTCTTAAAAAGTCAACATCTTCGGGACGCTGGGGAGGAAGCAGACGGGGCTGTCGATCAGCTTAGAGACTGTGCACTTTAGCTTAGTAACAAATATTGACAGTCAGTCTTAAGTATTTTTTTTAGCTTTGTTCCTGTCGTAATACATGTAATATTAATAAGACTAACTAATAATGCTAACAGGCTATCAGGCTCTTTAGAAAATTCTGATAAATTCATGATGAGGATATATTTGAAGATTGCGGTGTTTATTGGCTATGTTCACCCCATTAAAACGTTTCACATCCTGTCTTACGACCTGAAAAATTAATACCTTAAAAATAATTATTTGATACAGACTACTTAACATATTACAGAGCCCTTTATATAAAGAGTTGGAAAAAAATACATATAAAAACGTTATTGGTAGATGAATACAGCACACACACAGTCCATTTACTCATATCATTATGGGGATACTGAAAGAATGTCCCCACAAGGTAAAAAGTTTTTATCACATTGTGGTGACATCTGGTCCCCACAATATAATAAATACAAATACACACATGCTACATCACATCCCATCATTTCATGTGGACTTTTTATTCCTAAACACTTTTGCAGCCCTCCTCATGATTTTCACACATATTCCCACATCACAAATAAACATTTCTGAGCTGTGTAAATATAATGTAAATATAGGGTAAGACATAGGGAGAGCACTTTGCCAAAGCCAGAACTGGATGCTTTTTCTTATGATGGAGCCCCACAATTCCACTGTCCATAAGAGAGTTCAGGTCACATGTAATTCTGCGGTCCATAGGAGAGACCAGTTTACACTGACCTCTATGGTCCATAGGAGAGACCAGTTTACACTGAACTTTATGGTCCATAGGTGAGACCAGTTTACACTGAACTCTATGGTCCATAGGAGAGACCAGTTTACACTGAACTCTATGGTCCATAGGAGAGACCAGTTTACACTGAACTCTATGGTCCATAGGTGAGACCAGTTTACACTGAACTCTATGGTCCATAGGAGAGACCAGTTTACACTGAACTCTATAGTCCATAGGAGAGACCAGTTGACATTGAAGTCTGTGGTGCATAGGAGAGACCACTTCATATTAAACTCTGCTGTCCATAGGAGATCCCAGGTTACATTGAATTCTGCAGTCCACAGGAGAGTAAAGATCACATTGAATTCTGCGGTCCATAGGACAGTCTAGGTCACATTGAATTCTGCAGTCCATAGGACAGTCTAGGTCACATTAAACTCTATGGTCTAGACCAGACTACTACTTGGCTTCTTCTACAATATGAGACAATTAATATCTAAGGTGACAGCAGTCAAGAGCAAAGGGTAACTTTAAGGCAAATGTCTCTCCTGTTCAACAGAAGTGATCCACTGTTATGTTGTTTGTTATTAGATGTCTCCCTGAAAGAACTGCACATTAGGAATTGCAGTGTTGCTGTTACAGATGGTCAGTAAAGTCTTCAATGGATTATCAGTCTAGAATCTTGAGTCACGGGTCTTGAGTCTTGAATTGTTATGAATCTTACCTCTTCAATCACAATTTGCCATATGGGACAATTGAAAGACTAATGAAAAAGGATGGAACTTGTCCTTTTCATTTTACTGCTGCATTTCCAGTTCTTTAGCTATCTCTGAATATTGCGTATCTGTCCTCACAGAATTGCTGATGTCAGGTCTTGCTAGGAAGCACCGACTTTATTACATCAGTTCCATACTTATAGTCATTTACATTATTTTTGAACCATTAAATGGTGCTTTGTTCATCACATGAGAATTTTTGTCAGAGATCAAAATTCAAGGCATTGTTGTTTCCAAATATACAGGGTACTTTGTAACCCAATGAAGAGGAGAGATGTCAGTAAGTCCAGAGAATAATGTTCATTGGTCGTTTAAGGTTGTCACATGCTGGGCAGATTTGCATGAGGCTTCCGGATAGGTTGCCTTAGAATGGAAATGTCAGATAGCCTGAGCATGTGTAAGAGGGGGGCACCAGCATCAGCTATGATGGGAATGTAGTCCCCCAGAGACAAGGAGAGGGTCTGATTGGTTCCCTGGGGACTGGGCTGTGTGGTTTATGGAGCTAATCCCCTTGTTGGAAGGCAGGGGTGCTGTTCAGGTTATAGCTGATGAGGAAGCAGGTTTGATCTTTGTTCCAGTTTTATAGAAAGCGTGAAAGATTTAGTGAAGTTTGCTCACTGACCAAGACATGGTTGTCACTAACTAAACAACCAAAACACCTTGAACATTCTAATCTTTATTCCGAAGTATTTAGGCAAAGATCATTAAATAAATAATCTTTATATTTTTGTATATTTCATTAGTAATGTAATTTTTATCATTTACCCCAAGCATTTAATGACATGACTCAGAATAAGGAAGACTCAAAATTCTATGCTTTACTGGCAAAGTTATTCCTAACCCAAAGCTGACGGCAGGACTTTGTTAAGCTTTTGGAGAAGATGACTGAGTTGGTAGATTCTGCCGAGGGAACTAAGCCAGCATGTTATGTTGACGTGGACCTGGCTTTGAGCTCTCAGCAATAAACCACTGAGATGCATGTTCCATACCAGACCTATGCTGGTTGTAACCAGCTGCCTTCCATATCCTATGTGTCTTGTGATAGACTGTCTCCCTGTCCAGCATGTCCCCTGCCTTGTAATAGACTGGCTCCCTGTCCAGCATGTCCCCTGCCTTGTAATAGACGGCCTCCCTGTCTAGCATGTCTCCTGCCTTGTAATAGACTGGCTCCCTGTTCAGCATGTCTCCTGCCTTGTAATAGACTGGCTCCTTGTCCAGCATGTCCCCTGCCTTGTAATAGACTGGCTCCCTGTCCAGCATGTCTCCTGCCTTGTAATAGACTGGCTCCCTGTCCAGCATGTCTCCTGCCTTGTAATAGACTGGCTCCTTCTCCAGCATGTCCCCTGC
>JAODKM010000075.1:17828221-17849506 GCA_026780845.1 Petrocephalus sullivani
TCTACAGTATTTTGTATACGATGCAAAATCAAGGCTTGTAATACAGTATCTGCTTTGTACGACTTTAGACAAAATGCTGAATGAATTAATTCAATGTAATAGATGTGAGTAAACATCTCACAATTACGTTTTCTGCTCTTCCATTTGTTAATCCTTCACGAGTCGCGGGCTTCGACCTGCTCCTGCGATTTGTCAGCCATGGACCTGGCTCTCATAAAGCCCGTCTGTGAAGCCCTCACGTCCTCCAACACTGCAATGAGGCGAGTGCATCTTACCTGGAAGGGCGGTGAGGCTGAGGATGAGGAGGGAGAGGAAGAGGATAGCCATGTGTTATGCTGTGTGTTAGGAACTGGAACTTCTCTGCAGACCGTCTGAGTTACTGATACCCTGTGCCCCTCCCCCACCCCAAGCCAACTTCATTATTTATCTCCAGTCAGCATCGCTTCATGCAGAAATGAGAGTAAAACTAAATGCCCAAACAGATGTGAAACCCCAAAGCTCTAACCCTAGACCCTATATATATATACAGTGCTCTGAAAAGGTATTTGGGTATTATGGGAAAACTGGTTGTGCCACCCCTGGCAACAAGAACTGCAATCAAGTGTTTGCGATAACCGGCAATGAGTCTCGCGCGTCGCTGTGCAGGAATTTGTGCAGGCTCACTCTTCTTTGCAGAATTGTTTCAAGTCAGCCACATTGGAGGGTTTTCGAGCACGAACGGCTTATTTAAGGTCAAAGCATCTGGAATGGATTTAAATCCGAACTTTGACTAGGCCACTCCTAATTTAATTTGGATTTTTTTTGCCATTCAGAGGTGTGCTGGTATGTTCTGGATCATTGTCCTGCTGCATAACCCAAGTGGGCTTGAGCTTCAGGGCATAAACATTCTTTACACCAGATGTAATGGGGTACAAACCTACAAAAGCTTCATCTTTGGTCTCGTCAGTTCACAGAATATTTTCCCAAAAGTTTTGGGAGATTATGTTTTGGTGTTCATGATGTATTTTGGCAAATGTGAGACGAGCCTTCATGTTCTTCTTGGTCAGCAGTGGTTTTCGCCTTCGAACTCTCCCATGTCAAACATGGCTTCCCCCCCGAACAAGCTATTATTGTTGCTGTCTGAGCACAAAAGCTCATAGAAAGACATTTATTACTTTGAATTAAAAACCCGTGTGGGATTACGTTCATGACTAGTAATACATTTAGTAAAATAAACATTTTAAAATATTTATAAAATAGAGAAGCAGTGAAGCACTTACTGTTGACTGTGTAAGCTGCCATGTTGAAATGACGTCACAGGGGAATCTGGTACAATAAAGTTCTTCTCCAGCATCAACATCGGAAAGGGGGGTGTTCGTGACTTTTTTCACAGTTAGGACTTGGGGAGAGATAAACTAACACAGGAAAAGACCTTAACTGAGGCAAGTGAGGCCTGTAGTTCTTTAGATGTTATTCTGGGGTCTTTTGTGACCTCCTGGATGAGTTGTCAAAGTGCTCTTGGAGTGATTTTGGTAGGCCAGTCTCCTTCACTTGTGGATAATGGCTCTCACAGCGGTTCACTGGAGTCCCAAAGCCTTAGAAATAGCTTTGTAACCCTGCCCAGACTGATGTCAATGACTTTGTTTCACATCTGTTCTTGAGTTTCTTTCGATTGTGGCATGATGTGTTGCTCTTTGAGATCTTGTAGCCTACTTCACTTTGTCAGACAGGTTCTATTTCAGTGATTTCTTGACTGACCAACTCTGGCAGAAATCAGGTCTGGGTGTCACTAGAGAAATTGAACTCAGCTTTCCAATAAATGTGGTTGATCACAGTTAATTCATGATTTACCAATAAGGAGCAATTACTGTTTCACATAGGGCCAGGTAGGTTTGGATAGCTCTTTTGCCTAAATAAACAAAATCATCATTTAAAAACAGCATTTTGTATTTACTCTGGTTATCTTTGTCTAATATGTGAAACACGTGTGACAAATATGCGTAAAAATAAGAAATCAGGAATGGGGAAAATATTGTAACATGCTACAGAGAGTGAAGAAAAGGCAGTGAAAGTGAGTGAGAGGGGATCAGAGGGCCTGTGCACTGCACTGCTACTTAAAGGTCACACAGACGTCCTCCGTGGGTCACATGACGCGGGTGATGGGGAGGAGCGTGACGCCGGGGCTCAGCGCCGTCCTCGTTCCGCTTTAGTGGCTGTCTTCTCGGGTTTTAATACGGAACGGCTCCCGTCAAAGTGTGAAAACAACAGACCCCAAGTCCGGAAACGGTCGCACTTCCTTAAAAAGCAAGACAGACAGTTTAATGCCAAACACACTTTGATATTACAGCAATGAGAAGTAAAATACATAGCTGTGTCCACATTCAGGATTTTTTTTTGTTGTTGTTTTTTTAACCGTGATGTGGTTGTGAACAAAAAACGGGAACATTTTCGAGCGAGAGGCTTTCTTAAGAGAAGGCCAAGCACAAAATGTTTCATATTCATTTTAACAAAACTCCACGAGTAGCTCTGTTAGTGAAAGCCAAAATAATAACAATTAGAATAATACTTCATCCTCTTTCTGCATACTGCCAAAGTGCTGTCACTGCTGTTCTCTGCCTTGCTGCATTTAAAGCTTTCCCTTTCTGCACCACTCTCAACAGTGTTTTTCCAGTGAAACATTTATCAAATTCGGCACTGCATTGCAGATACCTGTGCATCGCTTAACCAGTAAAAATCCCTCACTCTGCGTGCGAGCACAAGAGGGAGACATTTCTTCGGATGGGGGAATATACACAAAAGTCGGTGCTGGGGAAACGTTTGTACACCAACCGTGCAAACACTTCACCATGCAAGCTCCACAATTGGTCGTTTTCCTCCCAGCAAAGAAAGTAAGAGGACGGGAGGGTGGACAGAACCAAGTGAGGTGAGAATCGACACCACCACGTGCCCAAATTATCATCGCCTTTGTCGCTTTACTCTCTGAATCTGAATTTCAATGTAAACATAGAGCCAGATGCTCAGGCACAGTCTCACAAGCTTTGCCTTCATGTAGCTTGATGTAGCTACAGTTTGATGTAGCTACGCTCTTAGTGGTAGTGTATTCATGTGGTTGTGCCAGTGCGGTTTTTCACCACGGTTCACTAGTGTGGATCCTTCCGAGAGCAACCGTCAGCCTCTTTTGTTGTGGTTCGACAAGCATGGTTTCTGTTTCACAGCTCTCCTCTGCGGTCGTGATTTAAACGCTAAAATTCAGCTCCCTTTTCGACTGTAAGATTGGCTATGGCTGTTCTCTAGTATTGGCGTATCCGGCTTGATTATTATTAATATTATTGTCATCCTGTCGCCTCTCTAGTTCTCTTTCCTGGTGATTTCACAGGGGTAGTTCCTGTTAATAATCACTCAATCACTTCTGGTTTTGCCGCATTCATGATCTTCCTTCCGCGGTCTATGCCAAAACCTCATTTGGTGGTTTTCTCGGTATGTGGTCTCGCCATCCTCGTTCACCCAGCTCCTCCAGCCCACACAGAGCTCTCCTCACACGTCATTGCTGAGTTCCATGACCTGGGCATGTACTTGGGGATTGGCTGCCATCTTTCTCAGCAGTGGATCTCATAGGCGATCTGCTTGTCAAACAGCAGGCTCTGGCTCAGGAAGAGCTCCTCAGCCTCCAGGTCCATAGTCGGTGCGGCTTCCTCCCCCTCGCCTGCCATGCGGCTCATTGGCCGCGGAGCACGGTGTTGCGGGGACTCGGCGGGTGGCAGCGCCCCCTGCTGGGCAGGAGGAAGTACAGGTCGGTCGCGGTTGAGCACGTACATCTCGTGGCCGCGTTCGTCGCGGTATTCCTCCAGCTGGGCGAAGGTGGTGGGCCCGTCCGAGTAATCGTTGACGTAAAGGACACTCTCCTCCTGCTGGCCCTTCTGCCGCTGCTGGTGACGGCTGTAGATCATGGCCACCAGCAATAGGGCGGTGAGCGCCAGCAGGGCGATACCAGCGGCGATGGCTGTCTGGGTTGCAGCACCCAGTGCGTTGAAATCCATGCTTCCCAGTGCGTAGAGAGGCTCCCTGCTGACGTCAATCAGCGCCGGGTGGGACGACTGCAGCCAGGGGCGCCAGGGCGAAGACGGCGAGGCAGCAGACGAGCCCGAGGAGGACGAGGACGGTGACGCGTTAACATGCAGGTGAAATGTCACCCGGGCCACGCCCCCAGCATTCCAAGCCTCGCATTCGTACAGCCCCGCATGGGCCTCCGTCACGTTGCTTAGGAACAGCATCCCGCTGCCCATGTCCGGGCTGAATCGCTCGGACTCCCCCTGGCCGTCGGCGGCCGCCTGTGCCGTGGCCTCGGGCTCCGGGGGTGCTTCCTGCGTCAGCCCCTGTGGCGTGGCCCTGGTCCTGTCCTGGACGGCCTTCCTCCAGGTGACCTGAGGCTGCGGGTAGCCGGACGCCTGGCAGGACACGCGCAGGCTCTCGCCGGGCCGCAGGGAGCGCCGACGCGGCTGCAGGCGCACGGCAGGCGGGATGCACACCAGGCTGTTCCGGGGCACCTCCACCAGACTGAGGTGCGACAGGCGCGGAGGCTCGGCGCACACCAGCCGCCGGTCGGCCGAGCTAAGCAGCCGCTGGCCCTCCTCGTCGATCCAGCTGCGCAGCCAGTGCAGGGCACAGTCGCAGCGCCAAGGGTTGCCTGGGGTGTCCAGGCCGGGAAGCAGGGGAAGTGGATTGAGTCAGGGGGGAATTATGGGAGAAGACAGGGAAAAGATTTTCAAGTCAGTTTGCGACCACAGCTGCAGAAATGAGTTGGCAGAAAGGATTATAGGACCGCGTGAGCGGAATGTAACTGTGATGCGAAACGCACAGAAGCCCGTCAAAATTTCAGTCACATGCACATTTACTCGAGTGTACAGTGAACGTCTGCAGGACAACACCTCTTATTCTGGTCTGCCAATAATGTATAGAATATTTATGTATAGAAAACTGGATGCAAAAACACAAAACTTTCTACATGTGTATCTCTCATTCCCTTTCAAAATGTCCCCAGAGGCTCCGCCCTCACCTGTGACACGCAGCACCTGCAGGCTGACCAGGGGGCGCAGCGATGCCTGGCTCAGGGTGTGCAGGTTGTTGCGGCTCAGGTCCAGCAGCGCCAGGGAGCCCAGGCCCGCCAAAGCCTGCTCCCCCAGCACCTCCACACTGTTCTCCTGCAGGTGCAGCTCCTGGAGGCGCTGGGATACGGGGTGCAGCGAGATGGAAAAGCGGGTGTTAAAAATACACTGTCTGATGTGCAAGGGTCTCATACTGCCATAAACATCTGATGCAGTCACCAATATACATTACGGTGATCAATACTGCATGTCAGTTCTATGACTTCTATGTCTTTAAATTACATTCTTTTTAGCACAAGTACCAATAATTGTGATATATCATATGTAAACTATTACAAAACGCGGCGCATTAATATTATATAAATTTTGCATTAAAGATGCGAAGTCACAATGAAACATCAATACTACAACATAATATTATCTTGTTAATTAAGTTCTTCTCAGTACAACAACACATACCCTTTATTTTAATAAATAGTATTTAAACGCCTACTAGACGTAGTCAGACGTAGTCCCCCCCCCCTCCAGACCTGCAGCCCGCGGAAGGTGAAATCCTGCAGCCGCGTGATCTGGTTGCTGGCCAGGTACAGCACCCGCAGGTGTGCCAGCCCCAGGAAGACGTCAGGCGTCACCAGGTGGATGCGGTTCCCGTTGAGCGCCAGCTCCAGCAGCTGGCCCTGGCTGCGAAAGGCACCTGGCTCCAGCGCCGACAGTCCATTGTGCTGCAAGTACAGGTAGCGCAGGCTGGCCAATCGCGACAGGTCCCGCCAGCGCACCTGTCCAATGGCGTTGTCCTGCAGAAAGATGGTCTGCGTGGGACAGTGGGTGAGAGAGGGAGGCATTGGTCTTCAGTCATCCGTTTCCTGTCCAAACTGGTTCAAACTCCACAGTTTAGCTGACTTTCCTTCATGTTGCTCATACATGCTGAATTGACCTCAAATTACAACAAAATAACTTTATGGTCAAACTAATTAGCTCACTCAAGCAAATAAGCGAAAAAGAAAATGCTCCAGGGGGTTCTGGATGTAGATCTGACCTCAAGCTTCACTCTCACCTTTATGTTTGCATGTTTTATAAAAAAAGGGAGACAATGATGGGATATGCGAATAAAACATCCTTATGTACCCATTTTTGTACTTGTTCAGATGGCAAATAAAGCTTTATTTGGTTTTGAGGGGGCAGCGGGGTGTTTAGGGTGCAGGAAGAGATGGGGATAGGGAGACCCCACACCCTGGTGGGGTCTGGTCTGGCTATAACCCCTCAGAGCTGTAGGTGTGGCCGCGAACAAGGAACTGACTTGGGTGATGGGCGGGATGTTCTGGGGGAACTCCTTAAGTCCCATGGAGCCACATTCCACCGTCAGGCTGTAACAGCGGCATCCGGCAGGGCAGCCCAGGGCTGGGGTCGCGTCTAGGGCGCGGAGGGCCAGGAGCAGGAGCGACAGCTGCGGGACGGACATCGCGCTGGCATGGGCGGGGCCTAGGAGCCAAGGAGACGGGAGGCGAGTATGAGTGTGTTTTATTGTGTTTTACTGTCTGGTTGGCAGCGAGTACACGCTGAGATCCCTCTGCCGTCTGCTTATGTATTACGGGGTCATGGTGCATTAATTATAGAAGCATTAAGGTAATCAACAAAAGCATTTCAGGCATTTATACCCATCCATCTTCCATAACCTCTTTTGCAGACGTGATACATGATCCAGGACCAGGTAGCTCAGGGCGGATGTTAGAGAGCCGCCTGGACAGGGTGTCAGTCTATCACACAGCACAAGCTCTCGCAGACGCACGCGCGCGCGCGCGCGCACGCACACACATACATTATGGGCAATCCCAATGCCAACTCTACCCTGTTGCATATTTTTGGACTGCAACAGATATATGGGCAAATTCCACAAACCAGAGGTAACTGTGGGGCCACCAGATCTTTAATAATATATATCCTACATATCAAAAAGACGGCTTCTAACTGAACACGGATTTACGCCTTTCATTAACTCTGGCGCCCCCTTAAATACTCCGAGCCGTCATCAAAACCAATCCATTTTCTCGTGAGTAATGCCATAGATGATTATCGTGGTTGAAAGTGCACATTATGCTCCATTTCCGTCCTCAATCCACAGATTAACCGCGTAAATAACAGAGTAATTAACCACACACAAAGCATCGACACCGGCTCATTCCCAAACTCCCTTTTCCTCATAATAAAAACGCGACGGGTCGGAATGTGCCCGTTATACTCACACGTCTAAAATAAATAAAGGCGCACATAAACAAGCCTTTGGGGGCAGGCAATTTCATAGTAAAACATACAGGCCTACATGTAAGTGCACGTATATAAAGAGAAGATAATAGTTACAGTGTGGTTATATAACGCGTACATACAAAGAATGCAACCGATGTAAGCATATTGCTCATTCATATAAAAATGATGCTCGTTTCATTTCATTGTTAAATAAATAAAAAAACGCATTAAATAAGTAATAAAAGCAGCACTTACGTACTGACCATGCGAACTCGGCGTATTATTATTATTATTATTATTATTATTGCGGCATCAGCAAAGGAACAGGCTCTACCTCCAGCAATGGCTAAAAAGCGGATGCCCGCTGCTCACTCCCTCGTCGCCGCGATCACCATAGAAATGCACGCATCTGGTAGCAGGCTGATTTCCAAGACGTGCTCCCCTTGTCATTTAGGACGCGAAAGCGGCGTCCCCGAAACATGTCAGCCTGCGAGGCAGGCATCGCGTCCCCACCGCGGCCAGTCCCGGGCAACGCCGCCGCCTGCCGATCACGAATGATAAACTACGGGGGTTATGGGGACGGGCGAGAAGCGCGCCGCTGCCGGCGTCTGCGCAGGCGAAGGGGGGGTTTGTTTAAATCCATATTTCTATTTATTTATTTATTTCCCCCCTGCTGCCAGTGGTTGTAGACACAGCGCAACGTTGGCTCTGCGGTACAATCGCTGACCTCCTGCCCCGCCTTTTTCTCGAAAGCCTCTCGCCATCCTGCTGAATTAAAGCGCTTCGCCTTTTATACATATTCGGATTGCTAAATAACGAGAACATGAACACGATTTGCCAGCTATCGGCGCTTTGCAATGCCCTTTTTCGATTGCTGGGGATTGTGAATGGGGGGGAGGGGGGGTTGCAGTTTTCGGTGGGTAATGTAGTCTCTAGCTTGTCCGGTGCGTACGGGTACAGAGGTGAACGACACGTGTCCCCTGTCGCCTGCCCTGAGCTTCCTGGAAGGAGCTCTAGACCCTGTGTGATACGGGACAAGGAGTTAAGGATCATGCACGGAGATATGCTATTTTTGATTTATGCTGTTTTTATTTTTTCCTCCAGAGAGAAATTGTGTGTTTCATTGCAAGGTGTGCAATTGCCTGCTCTGTGTGTGTGTGTCCTATAATGGCCAGGGCATTGGTTAGTTTACAACAGTAGGAGGGACAAATCCAGTTGTAAGGGGCTAATGGTTAGGGAAGTGCACTTGTGATTGAAAGGCAGCTGGTTTGAATCCCCGACCTGCAAGGTACCACTGAGGGACCCTGAGCAGGATATACCTCTCTGGGTGATGAATTAGCTGCAGGGTGCTGTGTCCCAGTGTAACATATAGGTTAAAAGCAAAGGGCGCATGTTGCTGTGTGCTGTGGTATGTCAACAATGACAGTTAATCACTTTAAAGATGAGTCCCCTAAACACACACGGTAGGATACTCCCGCAGTTTTGGCAGGAACATGTCTCTACTCTCCCAGTGTTGACAATTCTGGTCAGCAGGCTGGCATGAAATTTTCAATTTGTCTGCACACACATGCACAAGCATTCCCCATCTACTGTATGTAACAGTTTTATTCTAATCTTGTGAATAGTCTATAGGGTTTGCAAACTACCCCAACACTTTTGATGTAGCTAATTGTAGGTTTACAATGGAATAATATAGATTTGTGGTAAGATGCGTGAGAGTTGGCAACCCTGCTGTCCGTACCCAAAATTATGTCCTTGTGCCATGGACTCGCATCCCATACAGATCGGGCCAGATTACTGAGGCTGACATGACGTAGGTGCTGAATAGCTTATGCATGAAACCACCCCAGGTAGTGTTGGTCCATCTGAAGAACATGTCTCTAGTTTGCCCTGTGTGGGAGCTGCATTGCTGTATCCTCTCTGTGACCCTGGTTCGGGTGGCTGGAAGAAGCAAAGGGTTAATCTTGATCTTGGGTGTTGCGCGTCATATTTTTAAGAGGAAGTCAGAAACTAAAGGCACAGTGCAAAGGTGACTCTTGAGCATCGTGATTAGGCCGCATGCCCTTATATATTCCAGCACAGATGTTAGGCTCCTTGATTCTTTCTTAAATATCTACTCAGAAAGCCTTGAAGGTGTAAAAACTCGAAGCCAAGAAGAGTATCCTGTATACCTGCGAGCGATCAGTCGGGATGCAACTAACCGGCTTCACAAAACAAACACACCACTCTCATGAAAAATGTATCATACTGCCATCATCAAAACGCGGGACACGTGCACCAGTGGTGAACAGCTCGGAAGAGGCTGTGCCATGATTACTGACTTATACCGAAGGCCGCTCTTTCTCAATATCACACCCCTCCACATAATTTGCTGCGTCTGCTACAGGAAACCACTGGATAGGCCCCTGAGACCTGACAGCTGAGATGGCCAGATATTAGTTCATCGCCTATATGAAACAGGAGATCCATCCTGATAACCATCACAGGCGCACGGAGGCACCCATGAAGTCCACAACCATGTAATAAAGTCCAGATCATTAAAGTTTGACATACGGCTATGTGGGACAAACATGGGAGGAGCCAAGTGCTGGCTTCTGGACATTTGTTCCTCCTGGAAAATGTGATCCGGGTAGTTTGGAAAACAGGACGTTAGTGGCATGTGTCTTCAGCTCCAGCGAAGTATCTTTCACTGGATCAGTGACAGGTTGCGAAAAGTGTGTGTGTGTGCGCCCGCGTGTGGTTGTGTGTGCTACCATGTGAATTACCAGCGCAGCCCAATGACAGCATTAGAACGCAACTCGCCAGCTATCCATCCCGAGCTGCCCGCTGCCTGCCTGCCAGCTCTCACAACACACAGGTAGGCGCAATTTTCACAGATAAGCAACATCAATCTCTTGTCAATGCTGGTCAGAATAACACGGGCCTTCAGCAGTTTCGATAAGGCATAGCGATAAATGCATCTCTATTAATTATTATTCAAGTATATTTTCGAATTAATCCCTTACCACATAGCCCCTGTTTTATTTTGAAATACTGAGACAGTTTTAGTTATTCAGCAGTATTTTTTATAATTGTGTTCAAGGACCATTTAAGATCTGTCTGAAGTATTTTTTTGTGGGAGGAGGGGTGTAAAAAATTGTTTGCTGCATTTGAAATAAATATGTTTGTTTAAGACAGACTGAAGACAATGCTTGTTGGTATACAAAGGTAGAAAGATAGTTTTATAGTTTTAGTTGTAGATTTAAATACTTTTAACCCTTTTGTATTCAAGTCGTTGTATTAAGTAGATGTTGGATTGTGGTCATTTAAAATTTACCAGAATGATCATAAAGTCCCTCACACCACTATGGTGTAAATGATTAATATCCTTTATTATCTCATATACTTTCATATATAAAAATAAAATGAATAGCGGTCAGGTTTCTTGGGATGTGGATGAGTATATTGTTGTTATCCAGTGCTGCATGGAAGTTTGTGAACCCCTTGAAATTTTCTATATTTTTATATGAAAGTGACCTAAAACATCATCTGATTTTCAAACAAGTCCAGTAAGATTATATGGCCATGTATTTATTGAAAAGAAATTATCCAATGACATATCTGCATGTGGCAAAATTAAGTGAATCATGTTCTCAATATTTTGTGTGACCCCCTTGTGCAGCAGTAACTGCAATTAAATGTTTGTGGTGACTGTTGATCAGTCCTGCACATCAACTTGGAGGAATATTGGCTCATTCCTCAATGGAGAACAGCTTCAACTCTTGGATGTTGGTGGGTTTCCTCTCATTAACTGCTTTAGGTCTTTCCACAACATTTCAATTGGAGTAAGGTCAGGACTTTGACTTGGCCATTCCAGAACATTGATTTTATTCTCCTTTAACCATTCTTTGGTAGAGCGACTTGTGCAGTTAGGATTGTTGTCCTGCTGCATGACCCACTGTCTCCTGAGATTCAGGTCACAGACAGATGTTTTGACATTTTCCTTTAGAATTCTCTGGTATAGTTCAGAATTCATTGTTCCATCAATGATGGCAAGCTGTCCAGGCCCAGATGCAGCATAACAGGCCCAAACCAGAACACTCCCATCACCGTGGGAGTCACTGATGGGATAATGCTGGAATGCAGTGTTTTTCCTCCTCCAAAAATAACGCTCCTCATTTAAGCCAAAAGGTTCTATTTTGGATTAATCTGTCCACAAAACATTCTTCCAGTATCCTTCTGGTTTATCCACGTGATCTTTAACAAACTGTTGACGGTCAGCAATATTTTTGAGGAAGAGCAGTGGCTTTCTCTTTGTTACCCTGCTTTACACACCATTGCTGTTCAATGTTCTCCCGATGGTGGACTCATGAACATCAACATTTGCAAATGTGAGACAAGCCTTCAGATGCTTAGAAGTTATCCTGGGGTCCTTTTCAATCTTTCAGACTATTACACGCCTTGCAGTTGGAGTTATCTTTGATGGTCGACCACTTCTGGGTAGGGTAACCACGGTCTTGAATTTCCTCCACTTGTACACAATCTGTCTGACTGTTGATTGGTGGAGTCCAAACTCTTTAGAGATGGTCCTGTAACCTCTAAGGGTTTAAAGGGTACACAAACTTTCAAGTACCACTGTATTATGTGCCCGCAATGCCGTCAAAGTTTGCATACTATGTAAATGCACACATAATGTACCTTAATGTTTCAGGTAAGGAGAGTGAAAATGGCCACCATTTGGAGAGTTCTGTCTGCGATTGTCGTCTTCTCTTGTCTTCACATGAATGAAACCTCAGAAAAAGGTAACGCCCAGTCCTGCCATGCTAACTCCCTGACACACACAGCATGCTCACTGCGCTACCTACAATAGTGCGTAGCAATATTACAGTACATGGTTGCCAAGACAATGATGAGGTAAGCTGATGCAGCCCCTAAATGCCCCCCCACCCCCACCCCACCCCAAGTCATTTACACGGTTGTCCCTGAGCAAACCTTCTTTCTTAAGTAAGGAAAATATTTAGCAAAATGACTGTGGAAGCCTTGCTAATAGAGACTGTTTTACTGATGCTGTCGTTTGTATCTGTAGCCTGGAGAGAAAGCTTAACTTAGTATTCTAGCTTAGTTTAGCATTCTGGCTTAGCTTAGCATTATGGCTTAGTTTAGCATTATGGCTTAGCTTAGCATTCTGGCTTAGCTTAGCATTCTGGCTTATCTTAGCATTCTGGCTTAGTTTAGCATTCTGGCTTAGCTTAGCATTATGGCTTAGCTTAGCATTATGGCTTAGCTTAGCATTCTGGCTCATTGTCTCCAGTTCTCCTTTGCATCACGTGCACTTTCAAAGGACAGCTGAAACTGTTGCAACTCTGCAGCGAATTGGCCGAATCTCCTACCACTCATCTTATCTCAGATTTAACCTAACAGAATTGCAAAATACAATATCAACACATCAGGAAGTGCTGATAAAAAAAACAGGGCATTGCAGCTACATATTTGCTTTTTTTCTGGGTTGCCATGTGATCGTTAACAGCCTGTTGAGAAATAATTTTCCAGTAAAGATTTTTATTAAAATGGCAAAACACCAAATTCCCTTGCAATGGTGTGAGCAAAATCCCCACAGATGATAGTTAGAAACATGGCTAGTACACAATGAGTAGCTCTGCCAGCAGCGAATGTGTGAGTTTCACTTTCTGCAGCCGTCGCCTTGTACTCCTTATTGCAGCCTGCCCAAAATGGCCACCATGGCCTTGTGCTCCTTATTGCAGCCTGCCCAAAATGGGCCACCATGGCCTTGTGCTCCTTATTGCAGCCTGCCCAAAATGGGCCACCATGGACATTGTGTTCCTGGTATCGAGGACGCTTCTGGAGGATGGTGAAGTGGGAAGTTCGGTCAAATCCTTTCTGTGTTCCTTGGTGGACAGCTTCTATGTGGGTGAAGATAAAGTTCAGATTGGTTTGTCTACGTTGAGTCATAATATAGACGTCGCTTTTCTCCTCAAGACCTTCCATCAGCCGCAAGTTATTAAAGCCAGGATACAAAATTTAAGTCTACCAGCAAGAAACTGGTCTATGGTGGATGATGGAGTAATATTTTTTGAGCAGTTCTCAGAGGCAGCAGGAGGCAGATATGGAAAGGGAGTCCCTCAGACGGTGGTGTACATTGCAGAGCGACAAATCATGTTCCAAGGTCCCTATAAAATGCTATTGAAGCATCGAATCACAAGGCACAGTATAATGTACAATTCTGACACATATAAATGGACATTGTTTGCCAACGTATTGGAAAACATATTGGACGCAGGAAGCAGTGGCAAACTGGAAGAGATATTGCAGAAGCTGTGCGACCTCCTGTGTGACTCGGCGGAGCTCATGCTACCCTTGGACAAAGGTAACCCCATCTAAGTGACATAATCACACAGCTGCTCACTCACATTCATATTCTTTTCTATTCCTGCTTTGACTGTGACTCTATGTAGTACTTAGGTACCGGAGGGTAAGCTCATTGACTGGAGGGAAGAGTAAAAATCAGGCCGAGATGCTTCCAGTTCACCAATCATCCTTTTTCTGACCAGAAATGTCACTTTTAAATAATCATGTTCAGGAAAATTAAAAATTGAACTCTTATTGTCACCATATACATTGTCTTTATTTCTTTCAAAGACTGCATTGAAATTATCCATTGAAATGCAATGATTTTTTTCTACGGTTTCAACCAGAAGTATTGATCAGTTTCACTCTCATTTTTCCCTTAGAAGTCTACAAAGTCTACCCCAAAACCCAGTACTAAAATAAGGCTTGAAAAACAACATTTTTTTTCCACAATCGACAGCTGGGAAAATGAAAGTGAGGTCCCCATTTATCAGGTCAGGGGTTACCCCAATAGTCATATATTTTAAAAATCTTTAAAGATAATGACTTGAATTTTTTTGTGTCTTCATTTCGTATCAAAATAAAACATCAAGAATTATTACCTCAGCTGGGTCAGCTTTCCTGCCGGTACCTAATATAATGACTATATGTAACTGTGACTAAACAAGTACTTCCTTCTTACTGTGATTGTGGCTGTGGCTGTGATTGAATGTACTTGGTGGTACTGTAGAACCGTTTCACTGCCATATAAGTACCCCTGTATCTAGAAAAATACCTTTTAATCTATTGTCACACATCCATATGCTTGTATCAGTAATGTCACAGCTGTGTAAATGTGGTGAAGAACTTTCAGTTGCAACCCATCCCAGGATTCTTCTTTAGATATGTTTCTTGGGTACTTTAATATTAACAATACTACCCCCGTGTAATTTGCAGGACCCCCTGCAGTCTGCCCGCAGGGAATGATGGCGGACATACTCTTCCTGGTGGATGGATCTACTTCTGTCGGGTTGCCGGCTTTTGAATCGATCAAAGACTTCCTTTATACCTTGGTGGGCAGGTTTTACGTGGGCCCTGATCAGGTCAAAATAGGACTGGTACAATACAGCGACAATTTTCAGGCGGTATTTAGGTTCAACACCTACCGAACGAAGGGAGAGATCCTGAGGCACCTTCTTAAACTCTCAAGCCAGATCAATGACACCAAGACCGTGACAGGATCAGGCCGAGACTTCCTGTCGAGCCATTTTTTCTCAGGGTCAGCAGGAAGTAGGGCCGCCGAAGGGGTACCTCAGATTGTGGTGGTCATTTCACACAGTGGTGTCACTGATCCACTGAAAGCCAGCTTGCTGGAGCTAAAGGCCCATGGTATTAAAGTCTATGCCATTGGAATCGGATATGAAATCATGGGGGTTGCTGACAAAACATATTACGTAGATGACCTGAAAAACTTCTTTGAGATTCTTCGACCAAGCCAAGACACAGCTGGGAGCTTCTTCGACTCCTTGTGTGGTACAGCAAAGCAGAACTGGCTCAATATCGTCCATCAACCAGCAGGTAATGACACCCATGGAGTAGTATTCTTTCCAGCCCTGGAAATTTTGAGGGCTGTGTTTCAAACACTACAACCACTTTAATACGTGCATGCTGCCCCCTGCAGGTCAAGGAAATGCCTTGGTGGAGAATCAAGTCACTTTGCAGAGAGGACTACCCTTAATTGTCCAATGTCTGTATGATGAGAAGTACAAAGATCATGTGAAATACTGGTGCAGGATGATATCGGAGAATGTCTGCTCAGTCATAGTGCGCTCTGATGCTCCACCGAATAGGGGCGATGTGTCAATCAGTGATCAACCTGACCAGCATCTATTCAATGTCATCTTAAAGAACCTCCAGACAATGGACTCTGCTATATATGTGTGTGGTGTGGAAACCAGTGAGATGGAGACCTATATATATGCAGCAGACTTAAACCTGACAGTCACTGCTGGTAAGACTCCTTTGATATGATTTTTGTATAGTACATAACAGGGCTGGATTGAACCTTGGATAAATTCTTCATAGTAATGAATGTTTGGGGGGCCTATATGGTTAATAGTCCAGGGCTGATTTTTAAGGCCAGTCAAATCCTGGTAGATGAAAAATCTGTTTTAATTTATTTCTTAAATGTATTATTACATCCAGAGCCATGTACTGGCTGCACAGTGAACAGATGAGTCGCCAGACTCATCACTGGGGGTGTTGGAAATAGGGAGCCAGACTCATCACTGGGGGTGCTGGAAATAGGGAGCCAGACTCATCACTGGGGGTGTTGGAAATAGGGAGCCAGACTCATCACTGGGGGTGTTGGAAATAGGGAGCCAGCAACATTAAAAGATTCTTTACAAAAAATGTTAATGAGCAGATATCTATTTAGGGCTGAATGATATTGGGGGAAAAAATCAAATTTCTGTATATTTGGGTTTTATTCTAACCATCCATAATGGCACCTTTTGCTATTCATCGCATTTCTGTCGTGATACAGATGCAACAGATGAGAGGAATTACGAGCGCCTTGTTCCACACACTCAGAGCGCGAGGGTGACACCTATACCTAATGGAGACTGTAGTCCAGTAGCAGACGAGATCATTTTATACTATGGATCAGTCTTTTTTGGTTATCTTTAGTTGTGTTACTGTACCCTAAACAGTGTTCATCTTATTTTAAATGATGAAACCTTTATTGTTCAGAAATAATTTGTAAATCTTTCTTTCTGCCTGCTTTCGCGGCGTGACTATCCATCGCACCCCCCCCATGTCAAACCCCTTCTGACGCCGCCGCCGCCCTTCCCTCCCCCTCTCCGATCAGGTGCCCCCCCTCTGTCGACGGACAACAACAATGTAGCGGTGGAGGTGGGGGGCAACGTGATGTTCCGCTGCCTGCTCAGCGAAGAGAGCGCTCGCCGAGAGAAGAGGTGGTGCCGGAGAGGAGACTGGGGCTCCTGCGTGACGGAGACGGGGAACACGAGCGGCCAGGGAGGGCTGCAGCTGCACATGGACAGCAAATACCGCATCCTTACCGTGCTCGTCAGGGCCGTGGAGATGAACGACAAAGGCTGGTACTGGTGTGCTGCTGGGAACCAGCACATCCTTTACCAGATTAATGTGCTGCCTGAAAACACGAGTAAGCCAGCCTTTCCAATACTTGGCGGAATCGTGATATTTCACTATCAAGGCTTTTAAATCATAGGGCCGGTTTCCCGGACAAGGATTAAGCCTAGTCCTGGAGTAAACTGGAATTTTGTTTCGGGATTCTCCATGTTTTGCCCGGGAAACCGGCCCTTAATGCTAAATTAAACTATATAGCCAAAAGTATGTTGGCACCATGTCATCCTGGGAACCAAGGGTATTAATATGAAGCTGGTCCACTATTTGTTACTATAATGGTCTGTCTTCTTTGGGGAAAGTTTTCCATTAGTTGTCAGAGCATTACTGGTTAGATTTGCTGCCATTCACATTGGGTGCTGATGTTGGGCTATCAGGTTCGTTTTTGTGGACCTATATGACACAGCACCTTGCAACAAGCTTTGCTTCCAATCATTTTGATCTTCACTATGACCTCACATACTCACTTGTGACCAGGTTAGCTCTAGCAGGGCAGAAACATGGCAAAGTGATTGGCTGGAAAGAAGGTGTCCTATGATACTGCCAAGGCCCTAACCTCCTCTGTACAACCACCCATTGTACTGCCAGTGTTTGCTACAGGGGACAGTGTGACTGTCTCCTAAATTACACACTTGTGTCAGCAATGGCTGTGGGTCAGTTAGCCAGTTAATAGCGTGTTGACATAGTTTTGACCGTGTAGTGTGTTACACTTAAGTACACCTCCTGAATCCTTCCAATGACGAATACTACAGGACACGCTTCATCTTTGAGAACTAATTTGATGTATTTGGTCCCTCCTCAGCATTTGCCACAAGCCCCGAGATAGCTAAGCTAATTACACCATTCACCATGCCGTTGGACTTGGTACTGAGGCCTGTAGCACAAAGGTGAGCTCGTTAGCTGTAATAATGGTGCTGCTTCCAGCATTAGGCTATAATGCTATCCGGGTGGGTTGTGGGTGTGTGTGTAGTGGAGAGTGGTTTAGGCTGGACAGGAAATCCACATTCCCAGCATCGGTGGTGTTTCCTGCTCGTTAGTAGCCGTTAGGAGCCGGGAGTTTGCAGCCACAGAGGGGCCTCCCTTATCTGCGATGCAGCAGTTACTGCTGGCACCATGAATCTATCAGCAGGTTTCATGCGCCTGTCTTTGCAGGAAAAGAAGTCCAATGTGATAGAGGGCTTATTATATGAAAGCAATCATTTTGAATTCTCTTGGACAATATTCAGTATAACACAGCTATATTAAAACAGTATCACTAATATTCACTCAATAGTTTAATCTATTCCCCAACAGGCAAATTCTTCTTCCGCTGTTTTCAGCCGCTACTGTTCTGATCTACTTGGTCTGTACCATTGTAGCAGCACCTAAGGTCTGGGCATATTACAGTAAGTCATCAGTGGGACTTAATTACAATTTAAATCCACTTTGGAGGTTGAGTAATAACTTAAAGTGACGGTACGCACCGATATGTGAAATGTATATTGTCTGTATGGGATCCTTTTAGAGCAAAAAAAGGAGGAAGGACTGTCTTTCACCATACAGAGCGGAAATTAAGAACGAGTAAGTACTGCATCTCTATTTCATTAATAACAATAAAATGTTAATCTTAGTGTTTAACACACTCTCCCTTCCCCTATCCTGCAGGGACAGTGAGACTGATGGTCATCCAGAGAAGACCTTGTGTAAAGCTAATATTTGAATAAAAGCAGAATTCCTAATGATGTTGTAATGTATCACAACACAGCCATATAAAGTGCTTTGGGGCAACTCTGTTGAGAAAGGCAGTATATAAAATAAAATTGAACTGAAAGCATGAGGGGAGCTTCTTTAGCACTTATTTTTATATGTATTATTCACAGCCTTTATTATATAGCCCTGGCAGCTTCAGCCACCACCCGACGCAATATGTGCTTCAGTTTATCAGACTCAGAGCTTCGTCTGAAACGGGCATGGTGGCACCATGGCAGTGCTGGACACTGTTAGACAAGGAATGCGTCTTTCACAAGAAGCAGCGTCCATGCATCCGTCTTATCCAGGGCAGGCCCAGGGCCCAGGGACAGTGTGTGGCTCAGCAAGTTAGGACACGCAGCCAATGATTAGAAGGCTGTTGCTTCACGTCCCAGTATCTGCTGAATGACTTTACCTATGGCAGTTCAACCCAGTTACTCCAGGGACTGAATATTTTTTCTCAGAAATAATGTGCTATTGCTTTTGTTTGATTTACAACAAAAAGATAATAGATATAGGCTGAATATAGGGTATTATTCCATGTGCATCAAAAAAGTGTCTAACAAGCATACATGAAACTGCTTGATTTTTTCACTAGGGGGTGTACTACGGCTAATAATGATAATAAAAAGAACAATAACAATAATGGATGAATGGCTGGAAAATTGATTATGCATTTTTAATTCCATCTTTACATTTCATGTATGAGTCACCGATAAAATTTAATGGACGTAACATGTATTGCCTATATAAGGTAGAAGATTACAGACAAATCGCAGTCCTGTTCCTTCACACAACACAACATCACAATTGTATTTACATGTCTTCTGTTTGGAGAAAATAACAAATGTACATTCAGCCTTGCTGTCTTAAAACCCCTTTTTGAGAATACTCAGTTGAAGGTCTCATGTCCATGATAAGAAATGAAACTGTTGCTTTAAAGTACAGCACAATGGCTCCAGCTTTAGAATCTCTGAGCTTGTGGATATTTCATCCAGCCTCCATGTTTTCCATAAAGTTCTCCAGGTTCTCAATGAGAAACGAGCGGAGTAGCATCATGATGGCTGCGTCGATAGTGGTGACAGCCGTGGTGAGATGCAGCGATAGTGTATCACACACCCTCAATCCCCCACAGATATTTCTTTCCTGTTAATCTTGATGACCACAGCACAGAAAAGAGCTGATCTGTGCTTCATGTTTTTTTATTGCCTTTTCCTGTGGAAAGATGTGGCTGACTTTCATCTGACAGTTCTCGAGATGATTTGGTCTGTAGCGCACTGACTGCATCAGTCTATTGCATCACCGCGTTCTTGCTAAGAGCCTGGTGAGCTTCTGTGTGACAGCCAAGGCCATCGACTTTGTCATGCCTCTGGTCATGTGACTGACAGGTCACGACTAATAAACTTGTAGAATGATAGCAGGATAAACAGAAACCTCAACAAGGAGATGAACGGAGGGGGCAGAGTGTGACTCGGCAGGTTAAGCTTGTGAGCGGAAGGTCACCGGTTCAAACCCAGCCTCCGCACGCCTGGCCCTAACCCCCAGCTCCCTGGGCACCGCATGAGCTGGCTGTCCTTCGCAGCCAAGCTTCTTCTCATAGAGAGGTGGGAAGAGAATTTCAATAAATTAAATAAAGGAAAGTCTGTTTATTAAATATTACAAAGAGCTCAGGATGGATAGCTTGATGTTCAGCTATACATATATGTTTATTATTAAAGACACATTCAAAGTCTTTTCTCTAAGCTTTACTGATCTGACATTTTAAATTGGCAACTGGTTGCTGAGGAAGAATGCTCAGGAACATAAAGAGACGGATGGAAAGACAGAGAGATGGCCAGACAAATGAGGTTTCTGCGGGACTTCACAGGAAGTGGTCTCTGGGGATTCTGTACAGCACCGCTGTGGAGTCGAATGCAGGACAGTGGTAATGGTGACCTACATAAGGTCCATGTGTATTACTGGAGTGCCCATCCAAAGTGATAATGGTGACCTACATAAGGTCCATGTGTATTACTGGAGTGCCCATCCAAAGTGATAATGGTGACCTACGTAAGGTCCATGTATGTTACTGGAGTGCCCATCCAAAGTGATAATGGTGACCTACATAAGGTCCATGTGTATTACTGGAGTGCCCATCCAAAGTGATAATGGTGACGGACATAAGGTCCATGTGTATTACTGGAGTGCCCATCCAAAGTGATAATGGTGACCTACATAAGGTCCATGTATATCTACTGTAATGCATTCAGCTAATAACAAAGCTAAAATAAAGACTATCTTGACTGTAAAGTCAAGCAAAGTGTCTTTTCATACAGTATACTTTGATCATTTGAAAGTACTTCCTGTTCCCAGAGGCAGTTTGATTTTGTGGTTGACAAGCTACTATCGAGAACATCTCATACGTGAAACTACATGCTCATTTTCTCTGAGTGAAAACCAGTAAATTCTTATAAAATGGCCGAAACGTCCTGTGTATTAGTCTAACTGAAAAAGTTCGGCTTTATACTGTAGTTCTTCACTGCCTGATTCGGTTTATGTATGTGCATGAACGAAGGACAAAAAAAAATATTTAATCTGTGAAATTATTTTTTAAAAATATGAAGAAAAAGGGAATCAACTAAACATGCATTCCAAAAATATACACTACTCACAATAAGTTAGGGATATTTTTATTTACATGAGTGCTTTTCCTATTTGCTCTGAATTTTAATGAAATAAGTAAAAGTTCCCTTTGATATTACTAATA
>JAODKM010000075.1:17849964-17863800 GCA_026780845.1 Petrocephalus sullivani
CTCCACTCCTGGGTCTGTCATGAACTCTGCCAGTAGTTCTGTGTCTTGATGCAAGTCTGCTGATGACACTTTGAGACGCACGAAGTTCACAAGCAACATCTGACTGCACGCCACCGACCTGAAGGCGCGCCATGGCCAGGTGACGCTGCTCGTCCATTAAGTGACGTCGTGTGTTCATGGCTGTTTGAATGATGAACTTGGAATGACTAGGAATACCAGCTTTTTCTACTCACAGAATGTTGAAATTTATGCCACATTGAAAAGGGTTGTCTTCTGGTATTGGCCCCAATTTAAGGCACAACTGTACACAATGAGACCATTACATGGAAAACACAAAATGATGTGTGTCTATCACCCCAATGCAATTGCCTCCCTATCCCAAAGACGTATGAAGTGAATCAAACACAGTATGTATGACATCCACTAAGTCTCTCACAATATCCCTAACTTATAGTGAGTAGTGTATATTGATACATAACATTACCTATATTTTGTTGCTTCTGCTTTCAAGATTCATGCAATCACTGCCTCATACTATAATTACAAGATTCCCAGAGTCCATTAAACCATTGAAACAATGCTGAGATGGCCCATGCATAAGTGCCACAGGAAGGCAGAGGAGATGTCATGCAAGCATCTAAACTGAATGCGCAGGAGAGGGTGATCAGGTGGGCGGGGCTATCAGGGCTTGACACCTAATTTTTGGTCAAGGTGCCAGACAGTGATGACCCCACCCACACAGACACCCAGGGTTCCATACCACTTACACAGGAAGGTCAAGTATTGGTGACGAATGAATGAAAATAGAACTTGTCAGCAGAAGTACCTTTCAGAGTTGATAGTGGGTACATCAAATAGTACATACTGATGGATCCAGGGGCACCTATCTCAGAGTATGCACCCCTGATCCATGTATTAATTAGTTACATACAGGGTGCCCCCTTGATTAAATTTACTAGCTGGAGGGGGAGTCCCCTCTGTAATTTTTCCATATGTGCCTAAAGCCCTCAGAGGAAAAGGACTGATTGCTCAGTGCAGCCATCTCCATTATTTCACTTGTTGTGTCTATAGCTCTGATGCTGCCCCCTTAATGGCCGACAATAGCGGCATGTAAATCGATATAATTAGTGCATCTCTACACATTGCTTGTTCCGTCTTCATTAAAACGATGTCATGCAAAATAATGACAGACAGAGAAATATGTTGCTCAGTTGCTCTGCACAGTGTCAGTTAATTAATGTGCAATTATTCTTCTGAAATGAGGCAGTTAGTGGTTAGATAGAAGTGAAAAAAAAAAAACAGAAAAGAGGCAGGAAGTTACTCCTACTCGTCAACTACCGTAACAACTTTTTCACAGAAGAAAAATTTAGGCTGTCAAGGAGTGTAGCAAAATGGCAGAGTGTGACTTCATTTTGAGCAAGACCCAGTTCAGGTGTCCGATCTGCCTGGATCTACTGAAGGATCCAGTGACTATTAATTGTGGACACAGTTACTGTATGAGCTGCATTAAGGCCTTCTGGGATTACAAGGACCGTGCTGGTGTTTACAGCTGCCCCCAGTGCCGAAAGACCTTCACACCCAGACCTGTTCTGGGTAGAAACATAGTGCTGGCTGATATGGTGGAGAAACTGAAGAAGACAGGACTGCAAGGCAGTTCTCCTGCTCAGTGCTACGCTGGACCTGGAGATGTGGAGTGCGACGTCTGCATTGGGAGAAAACACAAAGCTGTCAAGTCCTGCCTGGTGTGTCTGTTTTCTTACTGCAAAGGTCACCTGCAGCTTCACGACGAGCTCAACCCAGGAAAGAAGCACAAGCTGGTGGATGCCACCGGACATCTGCAGGACAAGGTCTGTCCCCACCATGACAAACTGCTGGAGGTCTACTGCCGCACCGACCAGCAGTGTGTCTGCGTGCTCTGCGTGATGGACAAGCACAGGGGCCACGATACAGTCTCAGCCGCAGCAGGAAGGGCGGAGAAGCAGGTATGAGTGAGCGGGAAATGGAAGCAGACGTAGACAGCTCGATATCAGATCACAATTTTAATTTTAGCGTTTTTATTATAAAACGTGCGCTTAAAGGCATTTTGTTTTATGCCTGTTTCTGTGGCATTTTAATTACAACATTTCCTGTAGATTTGTAGGAAAAATAAAGTGGGGAATGAAAGGAAAGAAGGGAACAAAATGTACTTTTGGGTAGTTTTTACAGATTGAAATGACAGGAGTGCCGGGTTTTTCTGTGTTGCTAGGCAATGTCCGGTATGTGAGCGCTTCATGTTAGCAGCATTACTGAATGTGCTCTGGATGGCGCAGTAAACATTATCCACATTATTCATAACATCCACCAAAGCCAATGCAAACTGCAGAACACTGAGGAAGATGCATCTCATTGCTAGCTGAGGCTGTCAGGCACAAACGCAGACCTCTTTGGTCTGTCTCCTTCTTTGCTTTTTTCTCTTCTTAGCAACGATGACACCCGATTGTATTAATCCATTTACATTTATTATCAAAAATGTTGCCACTAGTTGGACACTGTTCCAGTTATCTGTCACAGGAGATGTTGTGTAGATAAGGATCCCTTTGGACGTGCCGAATCAAAAGCGATTAGGCATGTCTGCATTCCTATTTCCAAATTACTGCTGAACAGATGGTGTCTAAATGCAGAAGGTGTAGAAACACCGCTGAAACGCATTTGATGGTACAGAAGAAAATCTATAAATTTCCTGCTGAAGATTCATCGTGGAATCATTCGGTTGATGGACACAACTATACGTGTGCTGCACACTGTGCAGGGTATATTTTACATGCTCGTAAAAAATAGGCACATTTCACATATGGAAGTATTGATAGATTGCTATTATATTACTATCCTCGATGTATTTTTGAAGACACTTTAAACATCAACTTTTTTTTAGCATCTCAGCCCCACCTCCCTTCATTTCAGCCCCAGCTGACTCTTTTGGCAACATCTTTTTTCTTAGTGTATAACAATGGAGACCCATATTCCAACCGCATTAGCAATTGCTGATTTTTTCGTACAGCGATAGCCAGAATAACCTAACTGATACTTCCTGCTGAGCCAAAATTAGCTGCCGTCTCTGCACGCTATTGCGTGGGTGCGTCTTTCGGAAGGCTAACGCTAAAATTACTCTTGGCTGCGAAAACAGCAGCTGCTATAACCAGAAGCAGATTTTACAGCAATGATTTCATGCTGGCAGTTCTTCTGGGTGGCCAGCGGGTTAGGTCGCTATGTCTATGAATGGAGGGTTGCTGGTTCACATCCCAGGGTCGGCAGACAGTTCTTCTGGGCGGCCAGCAAGTTAGGTCGCTATGCCTATGAGTGGAGGGTTGCTGGTTCACATCCCAGGGTCGGCAGACAGTTCCTCTGGGTGGCCAGTGGGTTAGGTTGCTATGCTTGTGAATGGATGGTTGCTGGTTCACATCCCAAGGTTGGCAGAATTATTCTGCCGCTGGACCCTTCAGCACGGCCCTAAAGCCCCCGATCGCTCCAGGGACTCTCTGACCCCACTTTCTCAATTGTATGTCAGATTGATGTGGATCTTTCAAGTAAACCTCTATGCTAAAAACACAATGGTGGCGGGTCTGAAGCACGCATGAGTTGCAGTCCTTCCTTATATGGTAAGTCCCTTTAGACAAAAAGATTAATATGTAAGGCGTCCACTGAATAGAACAGATCATACTCTCTGGAAGCGAAAATCACAAGCGCAGATTAATCAGGCTCCTGTTAAGCTTTCACCCATCTGTCCTTCGACTGTATTAAACTGCTGTGAACTTGCAGCCCATCAGCACATCAGCACATCTGTTCCGATAGAAGACTTTGACCTGAGGCCTGAGCAGAGAAAGAAAAACTCTCTATGAAAGTCAGTGAGCAGATCTGCCCTCTGCTTTATGCCGCACCCTGTAGCAGCCGACAAGGGGCTCATCCATCCATATGATTAGGGCTGAAAGGAGACAGAAGAAATGATTTTGCTGAAAGCATTTTTATTAAGTTCTAGAGGGGGTGCGTCAGCGAAATGTTTACATGGCCTGCTGATACAGCTAATGTAGAATGCTGGTGTGTATCCCTTGCTTTAAAAAAAAAATAATGGTGTCATTTTTCCTGTTGCCAGGATTATGGCAAACATGAACCAAATATCGTACAAAAAAGTCATCACCATGGCATACAATATGACCAAATTACAACTTTTACCATGGACATGTTATGTAAAATACGTAACCTACATATTTTTTTTTCCAAACATTCTGCCACAAACACATTTGACTACGTACGGACAGGCTGACGGCCCTTGGTTATTGCACAGTTATTTATCTGCCATAGACTGAACTCCAGAAGAAAATCCAGGAGAAGGAGAAAAGGTTGCAGGAGCTGCGGCAGGCTGTGGATTCACTCAAGGTGAGCGTGGCGGCCGAGGGAGGAACCCCGTGGAGCTCCAGCACACACAACACTGGCCCTCGCTGCGCGGTCGGCTCCACACGGGCCCGTTCCCATCCATACCTCTACCCCTGTCACAGCAATCTGCACAAGCAGCGGTGGAGGAGAGCGAGAAGACCTTCGCCACCATGATCCGCATCATCAAACGGAAGCGCTCGGAGGTGAAAGAGCTGATCCAGGATCAGGAGAAGGCTGCACTTGGTCTGGCTGAAGGACTCCTCAAGCAGGTGGAGCAGGAGATCGCCGAGCTGAAGAGGAGGGACGCCAAGCTGGAGAGGTTCTCACACACGGAGGATCACATCCATTTCCTCCAGGTAAGGGCAATAGTTCTGAGGCTCAACTCGATCTCAAACGACGGGACACTTCAACTGAGTGTGTCTGACTTCGCGACGTACCGGAATATTTTACAGCGCTTTCAATCCCTCTGTGAGCCCACTACCAGCGAAAGCTCTCCCAGCCTCCCAGTCTACCCACACTGCTCCTTCAAAGATGTGAGGAACACCATCTCCGACCTAAAAGAGCAGATGAAGGAGCTCCTAAAAGTGAAAGTAACCAGGATCTCGCAAGCAGGTCTGTGGAGGAAAAAGCCTGTGGCAGTTAAAGAAAAAAAGAATAACTTAGCATAAAATCTACCACTACAGTATAACATCAGGGCCTTTGTAAGCAAGCATGTATCCTGAACATAAATGATATTAATGTTTCCACAGTGAGAGACGTCTGCATCGTGCAGAGCAAGAGCAGAGAACACTTTCGGCAAAGTGAGTATTCACACTTTTTCATAAATAAATTTGCAGGGAATCCCCCAAAGTTACTTTACTGTAAGAAATGACACCTAACTATAAGCATCCAACCACAATGAATAAAACGTTTCTTGCTTTCTTCATAGAAAGGGGTGATAGGGATGTCCCCATAATGTGTGCTGTTTCAGGTTTTACTGAATTCAAGGCTATGGGTTTGTGGATTTTCCAGCCCACGACCAGCATAATAACAGTGCCATAGACCACAACCCCCCGGGGTACATTTATTGCAATCAAACTGTAGCGGTTACAAAGGATTTTTCTCAAGTTTTAAAATGTTTCTTCACATACTCAGGAAGTCACCCCACAATCCCCAGTGCGGAAAGGCCGGGTCTAGGCAGCAGTATGATTTGTAAAATAGTACATCGGACAATTAAAAAAGGAGCTGGAGCACCGGCTGAATAAAGTATCTAATTGGAAGCATTTCCACAGGTTTGGCCATTAGTGTACAAGCCTATAAGACAGGATACCCAAGACCACTCGGGCCCACCCATTCCCCAGGGATAGCTTTATAATAACAATAACCAAAATAAAAACAAATGTTTCAAGACGAAATCTTTTGTATTGCGGTATTTGTATTGTATTCCTGCTATGGGCTTCTCGCCTTGACAGGCGTTACAGTGCCGTCAAGGAAGCTGTTAAAAACCTTTTTCGGTGGCAAAGAGTAACCGGCTGCCTTTCTCTACCCACTTCTAGTGAAAAAGGAAGCGGCGTCGCACACGTCAGAGCCCAGGACGAGAGAGGACTTTCTGCAATGTATGTCCATTTGTGCAAACGCCCGCAGGCAGGCAGGCATGCTCTAAATAATGGGTGCATACAGCAGTGCTTACACGCAGGAATAAGGTCACAGCTGCCCATAAATGGCAACATCATCAGCAGACAGGGAGTCTCCCATGGTGACATTTGTTGATCGGTTCTCACAACCATAAAAGTGTGGAATCAGAAAATCTGTGGGTTATCAAGAAAAATGGTAAATCGGGAGTGTGTAAAACCGGGGGAAAGCTGAATGCTGGCAGCTATGACAGTCTAGTTTAAAGCTTATTTTAGCTTTATTGGGCAATTATTAAGGCAGGAAGTGTAATAAGCGACAGAGGTGGGCATTTCAGGTCCAGAAAGTAAAAATCCAGACCAGGATTTTGGTTCAACCCACTAGCTGAGCATAAAGAATCCCAGTCACATAGTACTCAGCTGGTTGGTTGAAACAAAATCCTGGTCTGGATTTTCACTTTCTGGACCTGAAATGTCCGCATCTGGTAAGCAGACATGAAAAGGATCGGTCTAAAGGCTCTGTGCTTCCTCTCCCCCACAGATTCCTGCCATCTCACCCTGGACCCCAACACCGTGCACAATCATCTGCGCCTGTCAGACGGGAACCGCGTGGCGAAGTGGGTGGGGGCGGATCAGGCGTACCCTGAGTGCGCAGACAGGTTTGACTTCTATCTGCAGGTGCTGTGTAGGGAGGGGCTGTCCGGACGCTGTTACTGGGAGGCAGAGTGGAGTGGGAACTGGGTTTTCATAGCAGTGTCCTATAAAGAGATCAGCAGGAAAGGCCAGGGAAACAAGACCTGTCTGGGGCGCAATGAGAGGTCCTGGAGTTTCTACTGTTCCCCTTCCAAATACTTCTTCCGGCACAATAATGAGGAGATTCCAGTATCCGGCCCCCCCTCCTCCAGGATAGGAGTGTACCTGAATCACGGGGCGGGAACTCTGTCCTTTTACAGCATCTCTGACACAATGACCCTCCTGCACAGGGTCCAGACCACGTTCACGCAGTGTCTGTATCCTGCATTTTTCGTTTATGGGGGCAGCACGGTGCATTTGTGTTAAAAGCCAGGAGAGCAGAGGCATGTGAGGTCAAGTTCATATATAATTATTCATTTTTATTGTGTTTCTGTAATATTTTAAATAAAACCTACATTAGGTTAATATAGGAAATTAGAGATACCAATACATCCAGTCAGCATTGTGTACTAATTCAGGTCAGTTTGACTGTTTTCCTACTTTGACTATCGCAGGATTGCATGCATAAATTATTGATCAAGTTATTTTAATATTTTTGTTACTTTTTTTTTACAATAAAAATGGTAGAGAGTAGGCTGGAGGCACGGAGTAGGCGGGATGACTGTATGCTGCCAATCACTGTGCGGTTTGCATCAACAGGAACCAGGAAGTAATGAGAGACCATGTGTTACATCTAGAAAGACTAATATATCCATTTCATAAATGTATTGTTAAATAGATGTTTTCAACTTTGACTGTTTTGTTATAGAAAATTTATGAAAATTCTTCAAAATTAAAATGTATAACATGTCTAAGAATCATTCATTCATCTTGTAAACTACTATTAAAGTCTTTTTAAAATAATTTCCTATTAAAGTATTAACAAAAATAAAGCCAGATGGTGGATATATACTGTGATATGAGGCAAACTGTAGCATTCAAAACCGCTGTTTACTTCCTTTCATCAAAGAGAACTCAGAGGCCTACAGAAGGTGACGTCAAAAGCCCACAGGAAGTGATGAATTGGGACGTAAATAAACGCTCACAGCCTTGCCAAGCTGTCTGGTGGGCAGAATGGCACAAACTGCTGAACTGTTTTTTGTTATAGGTGAAGAATCTTATGTAAGTGGATTAGTGTTCTGCTGAAAAGCGTTATCAATCTGAGTATGAATCAGGGCTGTATTATAAATTTACACTCACATTTTACAGCAACATTTACACTATTAATTTACCGACTTCCATTTACTCATCAGTCTTATGTATACAGAAGAGCATGTCTCTGTGAGATGCCCCAAAGCCTCAAAATGTGCCAACATCATCCCTTATGTACCTCGCATTCTCATCTCTGCTTCATGTCTTTGCCATATGAACTGTCCCCAAGTACCTACTGCATTCAATCACAAGCATTTTATGTAATTCTGAGCCTGGGAAGTAACGGTGCTGTACATACAGTTACTGTGGCACACTGCCATTATCCATCAATTGCCAAACAGATGTTCTGAGAAATTCACACACATCAGTGCCCCCTGGTGGCATTTGACCAAATTGGCTCCTCAACCTCACAATTCATTCAGGTTCTGTATTGTAACTATTATTATCATATCATTTTCTTGTTTAGTTAAACCCTGAATCTGAAACAATTTGTATTTTTTATTACATTTGGCTAACTTTTAGACATGAAAGGCTTGTGTAACTGAGAAGGCTAATATTAATAACTGCTGGAATTAAATTATGTCAGATTATTCAAGTATTTATATGCAGCATTTATCATTTGTCAGATATTGCATTTTTTTAATCATTTTTTTTCACTTGCTGAAACAATACATTTTCTCATGGATCAATCTTCTGCTTACCCTGGTCGGGACGGCAGGAGAGCCTCCCGGACAGCATAGGACACAGGGTCTGGACTGCACCCAGAATTCAGCAGAAATCATTCATCTGCCTCGTCTAAAGACATTTAGTTAAAAAAAATCTCACAGTCACACAGGAATTTGAGAGGAAAAAATGTTAAATAAACATTGTGGAGGAAAACCCACCCTTTGTGACGTCTGCTGCTTTTAGCCGAAACCTAACGACTGTGCCTCCCAAAAGGAAATACCTCCCGTTCTTACACGTAAAACCACTGACATTTCGTGTAATGCAGGTCTCTGTAACTTAACCATTGCTTTCAAGACACTGAGAAAACATTTAACCACTTTATTAGGTAATAACTATCTAAGCCAAGGCCACGCTGGCAAACACGACCTCGTGCAAACTGGGTAATGATCCAGGGTTATATTTCAGTCTCAGCTTGTTCCCTTCGTCTCCCCTGGGCCTCACTACAAAACCACACCCACTGCAGCTCCTAACCAGGAAGTCACTCCCACTCACACACACGGAGCAACTTGCAGAAAAAAAGCCAGGCTGAACTGAGGCCCTGCGTAGCAAAATGGCTGACACAGAAAACTTCTTAAGTAAAGTCCAGTTCAGCTGCCCGATCTGTCTGGATTTACTGAAAGATCCCGTGACTATTCCCTGCGGACACAGCTACTGTTTGAACTGCATTAAGGGATGCTGGGATAAGATTGATCTTCTTGGAGTTTACAGCTGCCCCCAGTGCAGGCAGATCTTTAAACCACGGCCTGATTTGAACAAAAGCACCGTTCTGGCTGAAGTGGTGGAGAAACTGAAGAAGACTGGACTACAAGCAGCTACTCCTGCTGACCATTATACTGGACCTGGAGATGTGGAGTGTGACGTCTGTACTGGGAGAAAACACAAAGCTGCCAAGTCCTGCCTGGTGTGTCTGGCCTCTTACTGTGAAACTCACCTCCAGCCTCACTATGAGTCTCCGGCTTTTAAGAAGCACAAGCTGACTGATGTCACTGGACATCTGCAGGACAAGGTCTGTTCCCACCATGATAAACTTCTGGAGGTCTACTGCCGTACCGACCAGCAGTGTATCTGTCTGCTGTGTGTGATGGATGAACACAGAGGCCATGATACAATCTCAGCTGCTGCAGGAAGGACTGAGAAGCAGGTACATTTTGAAGATGAGTCAGCAGTTTTGCTGTATTGTAGAACTTTTTTAATGACTAATGATTTTAATGATTTCTCAAATGCACATTCTCAGAAGATGCTGAACCCTGCTGTCCTGTATGCTATTGTGAAAAGTGATTGTTATTGTTGACATGCAATAAATTGCACCCTCTGCACTTATCCCATATGTGACATAGCAGTGGGCAGTGCTTGGGGACAGTACTTTGCTGTTAGGGACAGCTCTGATAGCTCTAACTGGTCAGGGAATCAAACCAGCAACCTTTCAATCACAGCTGCAATTCCCTAACCTTTAGGCCACCACTGGACATTGCTATGGAGGACCTCATATCCTCCTCTGTGGGAAGCATTTAATGTCACATATATTCATGGCTTTCTAAGGAAAGTGATGGTGCTGTCAAATCCACAATGGGTTCAGCAGGCTGTAGCTATTTCTGCTGAGTACCTGTAAACATAGCTCCTTTTTTCCTGCAGAAGCAACAGGAAATAGCACAGAAGCAATTCCAGAAAAGGATCCAGGAGAGAGAGAAGGAATTGCAGGAGATGAGGGAAGCTGTGCAGTCGTTCTCAGTGAGTAAGAACCTGTGAAGAAGGCAACATTTAGGAGAGTCATTTCAGGACTACATTCCTGTGACTGGGCTTCTAAAATCTTTAGGCTACATTCCATGCAACAAGAGGTCTGAGGTAAGAGAGCAGCTAATTCGTATGCTCAATCTTTGCATGTGTCTCTGACAGCTCTCTGCCCAATCAGCAGTGGAGGACAGCGAGAGGATCTTCACTGAGATGATCTGCTCCATCGAGAGAAGACGCTCTGAGGTGACAGAACTGATCAGAGGTCAGGAGAAGGCTGCAGTCAGTCAGGCTGCAGGAGACATGGAGAGACTGGAGCAGGAGATTGAGGAACTGAAGAGGAGACACTCTGAGCTGGAGCAGCTTTCACACACAGAGGATCACATCCATTTCCTCCAGGTCTCACTTCTGGTTCTTAAGCCTATATGTAAATGACCTATTTCGCCATCAGTATTCAGAAGCATCGTGACCCTCTGGCTGTTCATTGTAATTGGTGTCAACAGCAGCTAACGCTGTTACCATTAATGCTGCTGTCTCTTTATCTGAATGCCCTTCTCCCTGCAGGGCTGCCGGGTCCCCAGCGCCCCCCCAGAATCTGGCCCCACCCCCAGCATCTCTCATGTCCCTCCTGGCTCGTTTAAGATTCTGAAGAAAGCTCTTTCTGATTTAAAGGCACAGCTGGAGAGAACCTGCAAGGAAACAGTAACGGGGATCTCACAAGCAGGTAGGAAATCTGTATCTCTTCTGCTTTTCATGATTCATATTTCTTCTAAAAATTAATTAATGCAATATTAGAATTACAATGAGAATAACCGCGAAAGAGATTTTATGTCATAGTTGCTACCCAGTGTAACAGTGATACAGGTAAAATATATAATTGCCCATTGCCTGGGTTCATCCTCGTTTATTTTCTGTCTGTGCAGTGAAAGATGTCTGTGTCCTACAGGCTGAAAGACGCACATCATGTGAGTATGTCAGCTCTGAACCCCTCAGAAGCTTGTCTAGAGTAACACATGATAATATCTTTCATCCATACATCCATGTAAAATAGTTTTATTGAATACAATGTCATGGTAGATGATGGTGAGAATAATAATAATAAAAAAAAAAAAATAATAATAATAATAATCGCTTTTTTTGTTGCAGTGTTAAATGAAAATCCAGCACAGAGACCAGAACCCCGGACCAGAGAAGAATTTTTACGATGTGAGTGTTTGATTGTACACCCATGCACATAAAGCTCTATGAATAAGAAAGTAATTAAAAATACGTGTTGACTGCTTTCATTATGTGAAAGCTAATATTGGAATATAACACTATGAAATAACAATTATGAAATATTATAAAGTCAGGTGATAATTAATAAAAATGATATATAGTACAAAATTATTGAGTTTGATAAATGCTGTATTGTTGTTCTACATCAGATGCCTGTCATCTTACTCTGGACCTGAACACAGTGAATAAATACCTCTGCCTGTCGGAGGGGAACAGGGTGGTGACGCGTGTGGAAGAGATGCAGTCGTACCCCGAGCATTCAGAGCGGTTTGAGCAGAAGCCGCAGGTGCTTTGCTCGGAGAGCCTGTCCGGGCGTCATTACTGGGAGGTAGAGTGGAGTGGGAATCGGATCAGCGTGGCGGTGTCATACCAGGGGATCAGCAGGAAGGGGGGGAATGATCGCACGCTCTTCGGGTACAACGACAAGTCCTGGAGCTTGTACTACTTCCCCTCTATGTACAATTTCTGGCATAATAATAAATGCTGGACGGTATCCGGGCCCCGCTCCTCCAGGATAGGGGTGTACCTGGACCATGGGGCAGGAACTCTGTCCTTCTACAGCGTATCTGATGCCATGACCCTCCTGCACAGGGTCCAGACCACGTTCACTGAGCCCCTCTACGCTGGGTTTTACCTCTACGGCAAAGGAACTACCATCAAACTCTGCTTTCTGGGCTAGTAGGGAAAGCAGATGTTCATCGTGTGTTTTACATGACTTTTCCTGTCTTTATGTTTGTATCTACATCTCGTAGATCTGTTGGAGTGGGATTAGAGTAGGAAGGAGCTGGTTGACATGTCCTTCTCCAGAGGGATGTGCGGTCAGGGAAGGCAGAGCCTCACTTGTCGCCATGAAAAGTAAAAAACAAATAATGATAAATAAAATTAATATTAATTTTGTCTATTGCTCTGTGCATTGATGTATTCTGTATGATTCCAATCATTTAAAACAATTGTGTAAAACAATTTCTGTATCTCCCATTCACCTGCCACAAACCTCAGCGCACTTTCTTCCCAAATCCAACAGGACAGTACTTTGCCAGCTTACTCACTTTGAAGGGGAGCCGCTCTCGCTCCCTCGTCACTGATACCTTTGCTGTAATTGGTTGAATGGTCCTTCAATCAAACTAACGGACCTATGTGTATAACTTAAGTCTCTGTGTGTTTTTTTTCCTCCCAGATCTGGGCTACAGTACAGTTAGCTCTTGTACCCTTAGCAACACATATTTTAGTATTGTTTTAATCTGACAAAAGTGGGGAGGTTGGAATCGTGTTTCAGCAAAAGTGGGGGTGTTGTAATCCCCACATCCCCCCCCCCCCCGCCGCTTGCAACACCCCTGGTCACAGATGTGGAGAACACCAAAGACAAGTAAGGGAGAGCAACAAATTAGAGAGAATAATAAATATGCAATAATATATCATTAAAAATACATGATTTCCCACAGCAGTGAGGGCTGATGAGTACCTGCAGAATCAGAGTCTATGGCGGAGCAGATCAGACAGAGCAGTCATTGCTGCCATTGGATGGGCTCGCCTGCCTCGTATCTACAGAACCAATCACAGACACTGGTCCACCTGCTGCAATTTTGCTTAAACACCGGAGGTGTCAAAAGTACTCACATTCTCTACTTAAGTATAAGTACAGATACTCGTGTGAAAAAAAGACTCTGCTAAAAGTAAAAGTACAGATTGAAATCCTTTACTTAAGTAAAAGTAAAAAAGTAAAGATTTTGAAATGTACTTAAGTACAAAAGTAAAACGTAAAAAATAATTTGCCTTCAAGGATACAAAATGCCTTTTGATAAAAAACAAAAAAGTTCTAGGCATACAAAATACATTACTTTTCTTCTTTTGCTCACAACCTGCATTATGTTGGTATATAGAATATAAAAAAAAAGTTTTTCTTCAAACCAAATTTCAAACAGGATAATATAGATTGAACTGAACAGAGCTCATGCATTAGCAGCAGGATACTATTTTTAGAGCTTTGGTACTCTTTGGTAAACACAAAACTTGTATAACAAAAATTGTATTAATACTTCAGAGCTATTTTATTTTTGATATTGTCTAAAATGGTCTCCTATTAGTAGTCTGGGAAATATAAAAGCCTTAAGCCATCCTATGCACTGAGGTATTTTATTTTTGATATTGTCTAAAATGGTCTCCTATTAGTAGTCTGGGAAATATAAAAGCCTTAAGCCATCCTATG
>JAODKM010000075.1:17883281-17904499 GCA_026780845.1 Petrocephalus sullivani
GGATGGACATTATTCTGGGGACACACTGGAAGTCTGACTGTCTGATGCACATCTTATATATTACACTGCGCCCCCTCCAGCACGGATGGACATTATTCTGGGGACACACTGGAAGTCTGACTGTCTGATGCACATCTTATATATTACACTGCGCCCCCTCCAGCACGGATGGACATTATTCTGGGGACACACTGGAAGTCTGACTGTCTGATGCACATCTTATATATTACACTGCGCCCCCTCCAGCACGGATGGACATTATTCTGGGGACACACTGGAAGTCTGACTGTCTGATGCACATCTTATATATTACCGCCCTTTAGTCCAAGTACAATTAAGTGGGAAACACTGTGGAACCAAAAGCCCAAAAAAGGACAGAAAGGGGAAACTGAATACCATTTCAGTCACAATTACATCCAAGAGACAGCCAGCAGCTTCAGGACAAGGCATGCCATAATCTCATATTGATAAAATAATGAAAAATAGCCAACATGGACACTCCCCAAATACAAAAATTCAGCATCCTAATCTTTTATCCATTAAACTCATTTTCCCATTAGTTTTGCTCAGGAACAGTCTATAATAGTTTTAGAAAACACCTGAAATACCATTTTCGACATCACTTTAAACATTAGTCTAAACATAGCAGATACACTTTTAAAAATTGCCCCGACATTTAACATTACCTATGCCATCACCGCTTGGGGTCTCCTATCAATCTCACAGATGTTACATTCATTTGAAGTTTGAAATGACCCATCTCAGGCAATCTCAGCAGCCATTTGTCAAAAAAAACCTGTTGCTGGTCTCTTTATCTGACAATCCTGATTAGGTGGGAAGATACTTAGGGGGTGGGGGGGGAGGTGTTTTACCAACTTACTGTACACTGTGTGCTGTCAGTTATCCGTAAGGAGAAGTCGCTGGTGAACTCCAGCTCTGAGACGCTCACTGTGTTGCAATCAATTGTCTGTCAGAGCAAAAGCAACACGTATGAGTAAGAGAGCAGCAAAACACCTCTATGGTACACAAAGTCTGGTTTTGGCCTCCTGCTGCTTACACACCAGCAGCGACAGAAAGCGACCATCCACCTCCAATCCGCAAACGTCCTGCACATCACAGTTTGCATAGAAAAAAAAAAGTCTTTTTTTTGTCTCCCTCACAAAATCTTCCAGATGCGGTCTCCATTCTCAACAACTTTAGAGTCAAATGCACCAACTTCTCGCAGCGATGGTACAAAGCAAGCATCTTTTAATTAATATAGAGAAGTTGCACATTTTTCACCACGGAAAAGGTATCGATCTAAAATTCAAATCCCATTATTTCCTGTCTGTAGGTGATTCATCACCACAGAAACGAATGAAAAGTGCTAATAGATGCAATGAAGGCGCAGTTCAGGATCGCACGCCTAACTAATGGACGTAACAGAAAAAGAGGCCATGTCAGGGGTAACTTTCGTATCAGGAACAAGTGCTAGCAACTGCCTGGGCGGCAGGCTGCCTGGCCAGAGGGAAGCAGTGCTGGTTTGCTCATTTCATGTTTATTCAATTTTATTTCATGTTTATATCAGATGTTTAAAAAAATGCAGAGAATGCTGATTTCTCCCCAACCCAAATACATAAAAAAAAAGTTTCTGGATGATTTGCTCAATAACATGAAAAAATAAATACACTGTACTTGAACCATGGTTAAAAAAAAAACCCATTTTGAAACATCATTAACAACAGCAGGCCTGAGATGAGAGGAATTATGAAGGCCTGCCCGCCACTGACAAGCTGCCTGCTACTTAAGTATCGTCAGCAGCCTCACAGCCTCCAAGTAGCTGCAGGAGAGCAATAATGAAGTTTACCAAGGAAGAGCTTAAACAAGAATTAGAACAATCAATCAGGGCTTGTGTGGCAGAAGCACAGTAGTGCCCGAAGGTGTTTATCTCCGTGCTGCTCGACAGAGCATCAGAGCCCCTGCTGGCTGCACAACAAAGCTCATGTCTCCGTTTGGCAAGGCAGGAACTGAAGGCTGCCAGGACCGCTAAAGATTCACAGACTTGGACCAGAAACCGACGTCCAGTTCTACACACTACTTGCTCGTAATATTTAATCATGAAGCTAAATTAAGTTGTTGTGCTATCAAAAAATATGCATGTGTTTAAATTCAATTAGCAATTGACTAACAGATAGACAGATGGACAGACACAGACAAATCCATCAAAACATGATGATTGAACACAGTATTTATATAGTACAACAATTCAAGATTCAAGATTCTTTATTTGTCACATACGTCGTTATGCAGGTACAACACGCAGTTCTTTTTCTCACGGCGTACCTGGATCACAGCTGGCTCTGAAATCACCCCCTCAGCCTTCAGCATTTCCACGGAGGCCTCCAGCAGGACGGCCTTCTTCATGCAAGTCATCTCAAAGCCGTAGACGTCATCCCAGAAGGCAAGCCGATCGCGGTGCATCTGCATGTCGCCCAGAGCCACCAGGCTGATGGTGCAGCGGTCGGGGTACACTGCAGAGAGGAGGCGAAAGCTGGGCGTCAGACACGTCCCCCCAAACATCACAAACAGCACGGGAGTGCTGAGTGCGCCCTTTTTCTCTCCCTTAGGAACTGCATTTATTTCACACTTTAATACAATTTTCATTATTCAACTGTGGTAAAGCCTGAGGTACAGCGACCCCCTAACTAGCTGAAGGTCACATGTTTATTATTAGGCATAGCGGGCTGTTGCTACCGTAAGTGGGTCATTACTGAAAACCTCATTACTTTTTCCGAAGGTGGGAGGGAAAAATTACAACTTTTTTATTTTTTTTTTTTAAGAATTTCCTGAAAAGCACAAAAGCTGAAGCAGGCAAGCCTCATGGTCCCACGCCTCAGCGCAGCCCACGGGCGACGTTTCAGGCATGTGTGCGAGTGAGCGGTAACTCCTTGATTCTTGCTGGAGATTGTCCACGCATGCACAGACACAACCCCAAATTCTGGCACACACAAAAAGCTCACATCAGTGACTTCAGCAAAATATTTTACAATTACAGTCAGACTTTATTTAGAATACATATTGGACCAACTTGTTGAAATAGTCTAGAAATATCAAAACTGTTCCATACTTTCTTTTTGCTTCCCATACTAATTCAGACTTAGAAAACACCAACATGCAAATCCATACTTTGCCATACCTCCACGGGAAACCTGATCCTCTCAGAGCTAGCAGCATATATCAGCCCTGTTGCTGGACTAGTAAACTACATCTCAGGCTCCGCAAGGGAGCGGGAGATGGATGTTTGATATTACCATAAAATAAACATTTTGCACTTTGAAATCATATTTATTAAAAACTGCGGCCACACACACACATAGCCCTCGAATCGCTTACAACTCCATAAGCAAAACGCTTTAGCCTTACGCAGCCCTCCAAAGCATTCTGATTGGCTATGAAGAGCAGATTAGAAACCTGAAAAGAAGCTCCACGTGAAATATTTGAATGCTGTTTTTTCAGAGTCATTAATTCACACTTGATGCAGCTGGACTGGGATCGCTCGCAGTCAGCCTGGAAGATTGGCTGCCGCGCTCACAACACAACACGAAGGGCATGTTTACACGGTCACACTTTAACACACAAACCACACATACAAAACTGCAGGATTATCTAATTAGCAGCGGGCATGTAAAATATTTGCACACGTAGCAATAATGCAACGGCGCGTGACCGCAGCGGTGATGCAAGGCGTCTGGGAATGGCGAGCGGCACGCAGAGAGAAACAATTAACAGGCTTATAAAAACCATTTAGATGTGAAAGTGCTTCCCAGTGTGAGCACTGACTAACAATTAGTGCTCCTGGGTTTTTCCACCGGCCGGTGGAATGAAACAAGAGCCCTCCCCAGTCTCATGCTGGCCACGCTGCTGCGCCTCTGCACTGCAGGTAACCTTGCACATTGGGTATTGTACAGTGCAGCAGCCAGTACTGATGCATACGCATATTAGCGCATGCGGCCAGGCTGTGACCTGCCATGCCTCACACTGGAGGACTGGGGAACTAAACTGCTGAGTAAGACGGAGCACAGAGGCGCCATTGTTCTGGATATGGGGCATAGAGTGCGCAAATTATTTCATTTACATACATTTTATCAGGGTTATTACTATTACTATATACAGAAAATAGGGGAGTTGATAGATCTTATTATTGTAAATCTGCATAACAAGGCCCTTATTTTTGAAAAAGCAATTCTTCCGCTTATGGCTGAGATACGGAGATTGCAGCAGTGTCACGGGAGGTCACATTGCACAGGCACAGAGCACGTGGGGGACTTTTCTCCCCTCCTAGTCCCGTCTGAAAACACCATCGCTGCATATTAAATGAGCTCTCCATGAAATAACTAAAAGGCGAAAGGAAGAGCGGAAAGAGAGCAAAGCGGCCGCAGGAAGTGCCCAGGGGCGGCAGCTGCTGATTGGCTGAGACTCCGGCCCACGACTCTGGCCCAGCCACCCCCCGGTGTGAACACAGCTGCCTGGCATGCTGCACGGCACATATGTGTCACTTCGTTTTCTCCCCTAGTACAGAACTGAGTGAGTGCACGCAGGCCCAGCTGAGGAGGAGAAATGCTGATTGGGCAAATCGGCTGGATCCCCAGCAGCCAGTGGGAGGGCGGGAACACGGCTACGGAGATTCATGGCTTTGACATCTGTGTCCTTCTCGATTCACTGCCCAGGGCCAGTTTGTCATCCCGGTCCAGCCCACGTGTTGGCCGTGAAGGGGGACAAAGCTTTAGCCCTCCGCAATGCCTCACAAATAGTGAGACATTAAAGGGTAAAAGGAGGTTAATGTGAGGAGAGAGCGGGCGGCCCCTCCAAAGTGAGAGCTGGAGGAGCAGGAGAGCAGCGCGCAGGAGAAATGCCGAGAGCTGCAGCAAGGTAAAGAGAGGGGCGCAAACCCGTGAACAGTGCTTCACTGCACAGACACAGTCATCAGTCACGGAGTAGTACAGGAGAACTGCCTTGCCACTGCAAAATGCTGCTAAAGACTAAGAGAAGTACAGCACTGACAAGACACTTTGGCGTCAGCTATCTCCACAGCCCCCTTACGGCGTCACACTTGTCGACCTCCCAACACAACCCCAGCCCTGCAGCCACCATTCGCAGAAGGTGACCTTTCCCTTGTCACTGAAAGCCTGTAAAACCCAGTGACTTGGAACCACTACAGGGGTCAGGGTCTATTTTTCACTGGTCACTGAAAGGGGTCAAGGCGAGGGAAGGTGCCACGCATCGCATAACATCACAGAGAGGCAGCCTCGAGACATACAGGCAGACTGAAAACACACTGCTACACGGACAGGGAAACTGCAAACTGTGACAGCACATTATACACACTGCTGCCTTTGCACATTGCAGAAGGAGATTAGCGACATAAACAAACAAAAGAGATCATATCACACCATTTCTTTATTTATATTCTTTTCTTTATATTGGCTTATGCTGGAGGGAATTTTAGGGTTAAGTATAGCGTTTTACTTTTTATTTTCAAAACCATAAACAGCTTGCCCCATCTTATATTGCTGACGTACTGCACCTTCAAGTCTGTTAGAAACTAGAGGTTCTTGGTTAAAATCTTGGAGTGACCGCGCACTTACTGCTCCCAACCTATGGAAGGGTCTTCTGTGTCAGGTTAGATCAGATCCATCAATCACAGTTTTCAAATCCAGAATAAAGACTCATTTCTCATTGTCATTTCCATCTTTAATGTTAGTGTTGCATGTCATCATTAAATTATATTTTATTGTTAGATTCTATGTATAGTGATTACTATAGAGATTTATATAATGTCTGTTTATTGTGTTGTACAGCACTTTGGTACACACTTGATGTTTTTTAAATGTGCTTTATAAATAAGATGATTTAAAATGAACACTGTCCGGCCTATTACATACACTGCAAGTAAAAAGAGCAAGCATATTCTTCTTTGGCCAGAAGTTCTAAGACATTTGAGTCTAGACATTATGTCTTGTAAGTGAGGCAATGAAGGTAAACCTTCACCCCCCTTCCCTGTGTTGTGCTGGTTCGATACTCAATACTTTATGCATCACATATAACAGCAATGAGCTCCCGTATTTTAGGGGCTCAATATCATACAACTCATCACCGGAACTGCTGTACAAAACCGAAGAAATTCCACGAGGAAACAGAGCCGAAAAACCGCTTGCCATACCGCCACAACGAAAAGATGAAGCGGCAGACGTCGGGAAGGAGAGGCGTCTTCAGAGACACAGATTTGAACCGCCAATTCCTAATTTACTTCTTTCAAATGTACATTCACTCTGCGTCAAAAGAGATGAAATGTACCCGCTGGGAAGAACCATCAAAGAACCATCTTAACTATATCAGCCCTCTGCTTTAATGAGATGGCTAAAGAACAGCATACCTGATGCTGCGTGGGGACTCGGAGCGGATTGTGATGCCGCTCTCCATTTCAAAACCAGGCATAAGAATATGTTTTATGTTACTCAACACTGGTGCAGCAACGCGTCTGTTTTAAAGGAAACGTGTTCCCCTGAGCTGGAAAATTTAATTATCTGCAAGCCTTTTTAGTCTCCCCGGGAATTAGCATCTGCTGTACATCCACGCTACGGCAAATGCACACTCAGCACATCAAACAGCTGGCTGACCAGGCTGCAGAGGTAAAGCCAAAACACCCAGACGCTCCAGTGATCACCCTGGGGGAATTCAGCCGCACCAAGCTGAGTGTGGAACTACCCGAAATCCAAACATTTATCAGTAGCCCCATCGGGGAAGGCAAAACCCTGGGCTACTGCAAGAATACCATCAAGAATTCATACCTGGCAAATACCCTCGTGTACTGGGCAACTCTGGCGACTCGCTCTTCCATCTCATCCCCTCATAGATGCAAAGCCTGAAATTAAATGGGTAAAAGCATGGACCACTGGCACCACCAGTGCTTTAAAGGACTGCTCTGATTCCACTGACTGGCATACCTTCAAATCCACCAACAGCAAACTGGATGATAATGCTGCTGCAGACACCTCCTGCACCAGCTTTTGTAAGGAGACACACATTCCAGCCAAGACCTTAGATATAACAGCAACAAACCCCGTTTTACCCTGTTGAGTTGGGGAGACTATGTTCTGCCAAAGAAGAAACCTATAGGAGTGGTGACCAGGCAGCATGCAACAAGGCCAAACTCACACTCAACAGGGCGATCAAAGCTGCCAAGCAGATATAGGGAAAAGTTAAAGGAGCACTTTTCTTCTAATGACTGTGCCTCCAGATGGAAAGGAATTTGGAACATCACCAAATACAAATCATAACCACCAATTACTAAAGTAGCCCCTTCCTTGCCAAAGCAGCTCAATGCTTTTTACTTAAGATTTGAAAAACAAGGAACTGATGCCCCCCATTCCCTCAACTTGTGACACCTTGTCTACCTCCCCCTCTTTTCAAAGGCTCCCATGACCACCCCATCGTCTCAGATCATCATCACTAATCAACAAGAAAGACACAAATTCAAGAACCAGAAGATCAAGAAAGTACTTGAACAAACTCAGGGTTAGAACATAAGTTTCAGCTTAACAAAACTAAACACATGCTATATTAGGGGGGTTTTCCACCGCAGCAAGTACTGTACTTTTGGTACTTTCGGTACCTCAGTAAAGTACCAAATGTTCGGTACTTTTGTGTTGGTTTTCCACTGCCATAAAAACTAGTACTGGGGCTGAATTAAAGCACAACGGGAGGGGGGGGGGCATTTTGTACTGAATTCAAACAACAATCAGCCAATCACGTAAACATGGACAGCAACAGTACTGCATATTTCACTATATTGGAAAATAATCATTATGGTAAAATATAAAGAACTCAAAAGTACAAAAAAAGACACTGTGGCTGCTGCCAAAACCACAATGGTATGCTGCCAGAGAATCGCTGACAGTACAATTACATGTGTACAGCACTGATTGCCGTTAATTTCCAAACGTGCTTTATGCTTTTCGTAACTATTGCGTAATGTCATGACACACACACACAGCATGGGGATGTGGCCAGGAATATGAAACAGGCATTGGCATATTTTAGGAGAACAACATCCATGTTCAATAATAATTACACCAATCAAAGTGCAAAGGGTAGAGTAAATGGATTAATAACTATAAAACTAATTGAGACAGAATGTAAATGTGGTTTAAGCAATGAACTATGGGGGACTAGGCATACCACTTTATTTTGAGATTATGCATTTCTATACATCTTTATTAATAATTGCCCATTCATCACCAGTGACTGTTAGCCAGAGACAGCAACTGAATGTGAAGTGCACATGCAAATATTCAAATATTCATTAAAATACCCCCATAAAATAATCTGGAAATCCAAGTGATGTGCAAGAGTTATGAGCACAAAATGCTGAACCAATATCTCATTACGGCAGAGATTGCTTATTTTTAAAAGACATTTAGCATGCCTAGTGAAAGGGTTCGTAACCCATAAATGATCTGTGTGTTAAAACTAATTTTACTGCAGTCACATGATTATCATGGGCAAGTCATATTGAGAGTCTGTGAAAGCCGAACTGTTATCACAGGTAACACACGACTTCATATCTCTGATTGGTCCAAGCACTGTCTGTGATTCATGAGTCTGAAACAATCTCCTACGGAGCAGGTTAGGCATATAGTACGAGTTACCATGGCGATGTACTGTGCTAACTGCCAGGACATACTGCACTGCACTCTATGCATTTATACATCCACACGCTTAATGGACACAGAACTGTTCATTCTTCTTTGGTCAAGCCGGCCACACTGCACACGTGCTAAACAGTTGTGGAAAAAACTCTCATGAACAGATACCACACCAAAATGTTACTCAAGTAAGCAGATGTCATCCAGGAAAATATACTACTCAAGTTAGAGATACCTTGATTTAGAAGTACTTTAGTAAAAATACTATACATTCAAATCTGTTGATCTTACAAAATCAGTGGCAACTGCTAGTCTTTCAAACAGGGGAAGCTCATTTTAGACCGACATCATAAAATTATATGAATTTTATATTATATGAATGAACGAATTAACAAACTTTACAAAGCTGAAACAAAAAAGCAAACTTGAGAATGCTATATATATATATATGTGTGTGTGTGTGTGTATATATATATATATATATATATATATGTTATTACCAGTAAATAACACACCATGTGCAGCAGATTGTCTCACAACTTCACTTGCAAATCCGCATGGGATTGAGCTTGAAATCACTCCAACTCCGGTGTATATGTTCCGCCCTTTAGACAGTTCCTCCAATCATCATGCATCAGCCCAGCGTCCTGGCTGGCCCACTGCTCCAGTCACTCCCAGAGAAGCTGAGCTTCCCTGGAAATGACGATTTTGCTGCATTTATCCAATAAGATTCTAGCTTCTCTTCAGTGAAAAAAGCTATTCTGTGCTGCGCCATAGAAATAGGGTTTATGAGATGTATGAGAAGAAAATAGCGTCAGACAACCTACGATAAATAGCTGATTCTGAACGAGCTCGTCATTAATTTGAACGTGTTTTAGCACACTTTTATTAAAAGCAATATCAATGATAGTGCATATCTGACCATTTATTTTCTGACATAATTGAGGAAGCAGAGCTTCCCTAATAGTCTTAGAGCAATCACGACTGTACAAAACCCTTTAAAACATACTCAAGACATGTGTGAATATAGCACTGTAACGTATTTTCATTCTAGATCATTTTAGGATTCTCTCACCTGCTTTACTTCCTGGTAGATGTTGGTATATAAGGAGTAAAACAGATATTAATATTACTTTTCATTATATATTGTCATTATAAAGATGGAACAGTATGAAGAGATCACGATATATTGGTTAACATACTGAAAATTCCATCCAATATTTAAACTGTATTAATATTCAATGTTAGCGCGTTAGAGTTATTACTGAAATAATGGTGATTGCACTGAAAGACCTACAACTTTCTGAGTAGTCAGCTCATTCACCACTTATAAGACATGGGAAGAGGCCCAGTCAATGTTCAGCTATGCATACCAGTGATGTGTTCAAGGCCATCTGTTTCGAGCTTGACGCAAGATCAAGTCTCATCCAACCCAAGACCAAGTCAAGACCAAGACCCATCCCACCTGAGACCAAGACAAGACCAAGACTTTTAATCAAGCCCGAAAGACCAAGATTTGAAACTTCAGAGTCAGAATTTAGATTTTTTTGGTAGAGTGCACCCATATTGGGGCAATATATTCATATATGTAATTCCAAAACACTCTATTATTGAAAAACATGTTGAAACAATAATGCACATATTTATATTAAATAAATAAAAGTACTTTTTTTCTTGGTTTATTTTTTATCATATCTTTTGCATGTATAATGCCTTTTTCAGTTTCATTTGGCACAACATTTGTTCCTGCTTTTACGTATCAGAAGTTGCCCAATAGTGTTATACCACCGGGGCAGCTGGGAGATGTAGTGCATTTTAAGAAGTGCCGCTACAAGAGGACAGAGCAGGAAATTTCAACATGCTGAGGAGAAAGGAGTATATTTGTATTTTGATTCAGATCATATGTTTTGTAATATTTTGAGACATATGGAAAGAAAGACCAAGGCAAAATAAGGATAAAACGGACTAGAGACTGTTACAAGACAAAGATCAGGTCGAACCGTTTCAAGAACGGTCTCGAGACCACAACCAGCTCTCAAGAACTACAACTCTAATGTTTACTTATGCTTTAATGGGTCTAGAGGTCCAAGTCAGCTCTCTGCCTCTGAAGGGTGCCCTCGTCATAAGGCAGGTATAATTACTTATGGGGACCTTGGAGTGCAACAGCTACTATCTCAAAAACCCATAAAAATCACCCCTGCCCCCCAAAACACATCAACAACCAAACAGCAGTAAGCGATAGCCAACCCCACTGACATGGAATTCTAATACATCGAATGAATGCCTGGGAGCATCCGATAATGGAACTATATTTCATCTGCAACATGGGGTGCACAGCTCATCAGGGCCTTCCAGAAACCCATGAGCAGTGTGCTCTGGAAGCACATGCAAGCATTACCCACCTGATCCTCCTTCAGCCAGGTACAGGTCCCGTGCATAGATCACAGAATCCAGCATGGACTCAAACAGGAGGAAGTAGCCCTAGAGGACAGAGGAAAGCACTGTCAACAGAAAAACTGCAACTGTCAAGGGACAATAAAGAATTGAAATAACCTGCTAAGATTTGTTTCACACAGTGTTTGAATATTCACATTGGAAAATAAAATCACTTGCAAAAAAGAATAACACTACAATGGTACATCAGGGTTAAACAATATTAGCCTAATCTTACACCAGCATGATTTAAAATATGAACTTATCATTAACTAACAGTGGTAATTAAAACAAAGGTTAATAAAAACAAATAAACTGGATAGTTTAAACAGAGAAGAAAAGCCCAGGGGTAGCAGTAACTAGGTGAGTCAGTGTAGCAATATACTCAGCTTGACCAGTAAAATACAGCATAGGCTGCTTATGTAGAACAGCTTTGCAGATGTGCTCTGCCCCACACCAGACAAGAGGGTGTTGCTAGTCAGGGGGGCTCCCGCTAAGCTCTACTCAATGCAATGCAATACACAATGCAACACAACGCAACTCCATGGTAAGAGAATCGGAAACTAATCAAATAGCATGAGAATGACAATGGGCCAACATGGAAGATCTGCATTTGCCAGGTGGGGAATACATGTGGTTTTGCAAGGGGATCCCTGCAGCCTCCATCGTGAGAGCACAATGTCTGCATTGCTGCACTTAAGCAGGTTTTTTTTCCTTGTCCTTTACTTGAGTGTTTTAAGTTTTTGCAACTTTTACTTTGCTACATTTCTCAGCTAAACATTATCTTTATTTCCAATATGTTCTGCACTACCCAATAAAAAAAAACACTATTGCATGCAGCACAACTGATTCAGGGCTGCATGATTCTGGGTAAAATATGAATAATTTCCTTCTCCTTCTGTTCAGAATTGAGATCACAATTTAGTCTCACTATTCTTGAGCGGTATATTTCTTTATTATTACAATTAATGATCTTATTAATATGATTAGTCTTCATGAAGATGGAACGAACAATACGTAGAGATGCACGACATAGCCTATTGGCTAACACAGAGTTTCCCAATCCGGGCCTCGGGCCCCACAGATAGCCAACATTTCTGTCGGTCGGGAGCTCGGAGGGAGCAAAAACATGGACCAACTGTGGGTCCTCGAGGACCGGACTGAGAAACACAGAGTTAAACATATTGAAAGTGCTGCCCAGAATTAAAACTTTAACAATATTAGAATTTAAAAATGTAATCAGATCAGCTGAATCTTATGCACTTTTCCTGCTAAAAGGTTCTGAAAATGGCCAAAGATGATGGCCCCTTTGAGAGCTTCTCACTCAAAGAGTACGCTAGATAAAGCACTGTTTTTTCCCGTTATTTATGACATTACACCATGTGCATGCAGTAAACATACACATTACTGTTATAGGAGTGTAAGAATAGTGCTATGAAATGTGCTCAATCTTCAGAATTGCCCATTTTCATGTACTCATTTGATCATGTGACCTAATAACCTAATATATGGGATTTCTCCACGTTTAGTATCAGAGCACCAGTGATTTTTTTCAGGGGAATCTGACCTGGGACCCACTGGATGATTTGAGAGAGAATGACCCTATAGCTGACAAGCTGTGGCATAACATTTCAAAGAATTGTATATTCTGTACATACGAACAATCATTTTTTTGTTCATATTAAATAAAATGCTGTGTCCCGTTTTGAACCGAAATGGATAAGCTTTGCCTCATATTTTCTGACCACAGCTTGGCTCTGTGGGAAACTGCAATTTACAAATGGTTGTAGTTTCATGACTAGGACTCAGAGCATTTAGATAAAAACACATTTATTGGCTTTCACATTCCCAGTTGATCTACTCAGTGATTCTAGAAATTGTTGAGAATGACACGGCTGTCCAGCAAATATGCTGTTGTTCCGATAGCAGCCTTTCTAATTTAACCCGATAATACAATTGTGTAGTGAAATACATCCGTTCACAAAAATGAAGAAATACCACACTGCTATCTCAGGCTGAGTTATGAAGTATTCACTGAAATGACAGCAGTAAATGTTTATGAGCTGTGGAATTGACTCAGCCCCCACCTAAACAGGCTCCCTTATATGGTCTCACTAGCAAGGTTTCCAAGGCTTTCCCCCCCCTCTTCACACCTGCTACCCAGAATCCCCTCTGCTTACCACGACCTCTGCTTGACCCAGTTTTCTGCTTGAGCAGACACCATATTACCCAGAGTATTATTCCATTATTACTAAAAATTGAGTTTTTGTCTACATCATTTAACACCTCTGTGAACCACACACCAAATTGCTGACTTGTATACACTTTTCTATTGGTCCTCACATGCTCAGTAGCACACAGCAAACTTCAGGTCAGAAACAGCCTGTACTTTATAAAGACACACTGCGCACACAAACACGCGCACACACACATTCGTATTCCTATCTATCATTTCTATGGGGAAAAACCCTAATCCCAATCATGACAAGCTTAACCCCTACCCAGCCCTGACCCTAACCTTCGTCCTTTGGTCCTCACAAGCATAGAAAAAGCTGTACACATACCTCATCATCACAATAACCACAGGAATGCTTCTCACATTCACTCTCACTTTGCTGTGCAATTCACAGAGCCACTATGCCAGCAAAATTAAACATATTATAACAAATGAGTAGTTAAGTAAAGCATCCCAGCACAATGGACAAACATGCCAACCTTGTCGATGTCCAACACTCCCAAAAATCCCGTTTGACCCGGTCTTACTGCCAATGGGTCTGTAGACCAAACAGTATTAGGCAAGCCGGCATTATGATGATGGCCATGCTGTACGATTAAGCTCCAGATCAGAGTTAGAGTGCCTGGGAGAGTGCTCGGCCTCTAGGGGAAACAGTGCTAACCATTCTGGGGGGGGGATAGGGTATTTTGCCACTTCCCAGTTATGATAAATTCACTGCCTCAGTGAGACCAGTCTCTAGAGAATTCAAGACAAACAAGCCTGTACGCTGATATACAGTAAAATAAAAAGCAGTGGAGAGCAATTCAACTCAATTTAACTTTTTAACAACCGCTGTCCTCTACCTGAACCATATTACCCGTGCTGCCCCCTCCTCTTTCCCACTTCCAGCCAATGGCGGCGTTCCTCTGTGAGATAACAGCACTCTGTCCTTGGTCCGGCGCCGGCCCATTTACAGGCAACGTGAGAGGAATGGGCGGCCGGCCGAGCAGCAAAAGTACGGCACTCATCTGCAGTGTAATTTAGAATGCAATTTCACAGGCTGCTGCCTCACCTGTAGGGAAGCCATCTGGACAGAGAAATATACCTGACATCGTCTCCCATGATTCCCTGCCTCGGCCCCGCCCTCTGCACCGCTGCAAGTGCACGTGCGCTTTCCTGCATTAACGCCTTCACAATTAATTACTGGAAAAAGCCAGTACATGCCACACAGACATGTGAGTGGAATATCAATTCAGGGGCTCCACGACATGGTGGAGAGTTACCATAAGCTGCCTAGCTCAAGCAGCCCTCTATGCTAGTACAGAATGAACATATTAGAGCAGCTCCCTGTATCTATAAAGAGCTGAAGCAGGAGAGACAAATTCAAAAGGTAATACTTCCCTCCTTGCCGTGACGACATGCAGGAAAGCCACGAAGCTTGTTTCACTATGCTCCTGCTGTGAATGGCTGCCAAGGTGATATCCAAGCGGCAAAACCGAAAATCCGAGGAGAGTGAAATCCAGTGGTCAGGTATTTTAAATGATCTTGTACATCTGAAGTGCTGTAATGCTGTAATGTAACAGAGCATGGGGAAAAAGACAAGAAAGCCACTTCTGTCCAGTAACAAAGAGTCTGACATTCGGCAGACGCCGGTCTTGCTTTTGCACTGTGGAGGCCCATTGATTTAAGGTTAATGAGGTCAATGTGCAAAAAGGCACGGGGACAATAATTACACGAGGCAGGAAATCCATGAATGGAGGCAGAGCAGATGTCAGGGTGACGTGGCAAGAATAAAAAGCCCACAATGGGAGTCTCGACTCGTGGAGGACGCCTGACATAGCGACTGAGAGGAACAGCGCGTAAGACGACGTCGTTAACCACACAGCTAAGCCTCTCTGCCACTCTAATACCCAGCACTGCCTCAGAAAAAGGCAAGAGTCCACATTTTTAGGATGAAAAGATTGCTTCCATGTTACACATGTTTACATGTTCAGTTTTGTTCTTTGGGAAATGTGCAAAATGCCTTTGAAAGGTGACAAACGTTAAGAGATTATGGTCTTGAATTTTTGTTTGAGGGATAGTAATTTTAGAAATGGAAGGTTCAAAAAAGTACCAAAAGTACTGTACTACTTGTGTTGGTTTTCCGACGGAGTAAAAACTGGTACAGGCACTGAATGACGTGAAAGTAGGTATTTTGTACTGGATTAGGAAAATCACTATAGTATTTGGGTTAGGTGTCAGTCTAATTCTTCGAATATTGCACATCGCTAGGACCGTGACAGTCAACTCGGTTGAGATGAGGCTTTTTAATACTGTCTAGACAGCCCGGGGGGTTAAGCTTCACGAAAACATTTTTACTCTGTTATAGGAAACAAAACTTTGATTGTTCCTTTTCAAGGGCTCTATGTGTGTTCTCCGACCCAATCATAATACCTTTGATCCTAGTCATTTAAATGAGAGAAAATGTCCTAGACATGAGAAATTTATTTTGACCTCCTTTTTCACTTTATAAATATTCCAATATGAATTGCAATAAAATCATATCACATAGCCCAAGTATATTGTTTTTTTTTCTACCCTTTATTTATTCTCATAACTATGCTTTTTCAGGCAGATTAGGCATGCAGATGTATTTTGTGTTTGCAAGGCAGGTTATTTGCATAACTAATCAACAATAAACATGTTTGCAAGTCTAGCCCCAAAGTACCAAAATACAAAAAAGTACTGCAGCCACTTTTGGTACTGGTACCTCACCGGAAATCAATGGAAAAAGTACCAACTTTTAAGTACCACAAGTTATTTCATTCAAAGAAAAAAAAAAACACCGAAATCAGTTCCCCCTTTCCAATCCAACACAGAAAATACAGAGAGAAAACAGAAGAGTTTTAGAATCACTGACCGGTACAATCTTGCTGGGAAATTCAGAGGGTAAAAAAAATGATTATTGTACTCCCAGGGAATAAATTTAGATGCCAGCTGTGTTCACTAAATGTCAGCTGCAAGTTCCATTTTTGCTCTTGGTTGCCCTCCGTCTTGCAGTTCCTATTTTCCAAGCTTGAGGCTATTTTGAAGTGTATATTTTGATCCATATAGAGCCCTACTGTACGCCCGCCTCAAAGCTGTACCAGACAACACAGGTGTCTTTGTTAGCATGAGCCCGACACAGTTGTGATTTTCCCATCCAGCGACCACATTGTATGTACACAGCAAATGTACACTATATTGCCAAAAGTATTGAGACGCCTGCCTTTACACACATATGAACTTTAATGACATCCCATTCTTAATACATAGGCTTTACTATGGAGTTAGCCCATCATTTGCAACTATAAAGGCTTCAACTCTTCTGGGAAGGCTTTCCACAAGGTTTAGGAGTGTGTTTATGGGAACCTTTGAGCATTCTCCCAGGAGAGCATTTGTGAGGTTAGGCACTGCTATTGGGCTCGAAGGCCTGGCTCGCAATCTCCGCTGTAATTCATCACAAAGGTGTTCTATCGGGTTGAGGACAGCGCTCTGTGCAGGCCAGTCAAGTTCCTCCACACCAAACTCACCCATCCATGTCTTTATAGACCTTGCTTTGTGTACTGGTGCACAGTCATGTTGGAATAAGAAAAGTACATCCCCAAACTGTTCCCACAAAGTTGAGAGTATGAAATTGTCCAAAATGGTTTTGTATGCTTAGCATTAACAGTTCCTTTCACTCAACAACCCCTGAAAAACAACCCTACACCATAATCCCGCCTCTACCAAACTTTACACTTGGCACAGGCAAGTACCATTGGCAGTCAGGCAAGTGCCATTCTCCTGGCAACCACCAAAATCAGACTTGTCCATTGGATTGCCAGACAGAGAACCGTGATTCATCACTCCAGAGGACACATCTCCACTGCTTTAGAGTCCAGTGGCGGTGTGCTTTACACCACTGCATCTGACGCTTTGCATTACACTTTGTGATGTAAGGTTTGGATGCAGCTGCTCAGCCATGGAAACCCATTCCGTGAAGCTCTCTACATCTGAAGGCCACATGAAGTTTGGAGTTGAAAGTTGATGACTTCTGCACACTGTGTGCCTCATAATGCCCTGTCCCCGCTCTGTGATTTTATGTGGCCTACCACTTCATTTAAGATTCAAGATTCTTTATTTGTCACATGCATAGTTATAGTTACAACCTGCAGTGAAATGTATCCTGAACTGCTCTTTTGACTGTGCAGCTATTAAAATTATTTAAGAAGGAATAAACAAAGAATAGTTACAAACATAACTATAAGAATAATAAGAAGAATAAGAATGCATAAGATTTACAGATGTGCAATATGCAGATAAAGTGCATTGCGCAATGTCAGCACTACTAGTACTATAATGAAATACTATATAATATATGTAATCTACTATAATACTGTACACTGTAAAGGGAGGGGGGCATGTCCAGATTGAGGAGTCGAATAGCCTAAGGATAAAAACTAATTATAAAAAACCATAATTGTGCGGAACCTTCTGACTGATTGCAGAAAATCAAACAGCCCGTTACTGGGATGAGACATGTCTTCTACAATCCCTATAGTTCTGGACCACATCTCCTGATGTAAATGTCCTGCAGTGAAGCAAGAGCTGACCTGTAGCAGTGTTCTGCTGCACAAATCACTCTTTGAAGGGCTTTTTGGTCCAAAACGCAGCTATTGCCATACCAGGATGAGATGTTCTGTGTGAGGATGCTCTCCACAGCGCTGGAATAGAAAGTCTTTAGGACAGCAGGGGAAGCCCCAAACTTCCTCAGCTGTCTAAGGCTGTACAGATGCTGCTTATTTTTTGCCTACTTCGTGGCTGAGTTGCTGTTGTTCCCAATTGCTTCCACTTTGTTATAATACCACTGACAGCTGACCATAGAATATTTAATAGCAAGGAAATTTCACGATTGGACTTATTGTACAGCTGGCATCCTATCACGGTACCACGCTTGAATTGAGCTCCTGAGTGTGACCCATTCTTTCACAAATGTTTGTAGAAGCGGTCTGCATGCCTAGGTGCTTAATTTTACACACCTGTGGCCATTGAAGTCATTGGAACACCTGGACTCAATGATTTGGAGGGGTGTCCCAATATTTTTGCCAATATAGTGTACTTGCACCCATCTGAGCATCCATGGGCATGTCAGTCTTAAAATGAGGTGGGGTCAGGTGCATTTTTGGTACATTGCTATCTTATGGCAGCAAAACATGATGGTGTGATTGACCAATAAAAACCTTGGGCCTTATTTATCAAAGTTGCGTATGCACAATAAGACACCTGAAATTCACACACGCAACTTTTCACGCAAAATCCTGAATTTATCACATAAAACTTAGTAGGAAAAATATGTGTATTTACAAAAATTCAGGAGGTGGTGTACACAACATTTTTCACAAATTTGGAAAAGGCAACATGCAGTTTAAAACAGGGAACTGGAGGTAAACCAGCCAAATGACAGTATGCATGCCATCATACCATCAATCCATCATATGAAAAACAGTAAATCTAAAGATGTGAACTGAAATATTTTAATTAATTCTATTGGTATTCTATTTAATTGTATAAGCCAAAGACCAGGTGTTTGCCTTTGATATTTGCCTATTTTGTCCATTTGCATTAAATGTATGTTTCCCAACGCTGTGGGTGAACAGGCAAAATTTTAAAACATGTACATTATTAAACTTTGAAACAGAAATTCAAATAGTCTGTTCAAGCTACTAAAAAACCTGATAAGCAAAGAAGCAGCAAATGAGAACAAATGCCAAGTACCCAAGGCACTGTGTATCACATCTTAGGCATTCTGCATTAATGGGCACATAACGCTTCTCTGGGGCCTACTCACTGATTGAATTTAGCATTATACAGATGTCCTGTGGACTGATAATGGCCTTTTAAAGCTGTTCAATTCAAAGCACATTATTTTTAATTTTTTCATTTCTGCCTGTCCATCATGCATTACGGGCCAATCAAATGCATCATCTCCTTACATGACTTCTGAAGGCAAAAAAATAGCAGAGTGATTAATCAAAGAGGAGTATAAACTAGAAAGGGTACTGCTGGAACAACCACAATGTATTCCCTGGACGCCCCTGTCACCCGCTCCATCCATCTAATCTGTATTCGTCCAGCACTCACCAACTTGTACAATTTGTATGAGTATTGGATGGATCACTTGGAAATGTAAAAGTCAATAAATGTGTCCTTTTAGTGACGTGTAAGTCTATATCTACACATTCATATTTTGCACATTCCACTTATATGACAATTTGCTGAATCTTTCCCCACCAATTAGCTAGATATTTGTATTTTGTTGTATGTTTCAGTCAATCAATCAATCAATCAAAAACTATTTGTCCCCAAGGGGCAATTTGAGAGGTCCATGTCTGCAAATGTTATTTATATTACAATTAATATATTCCAGTATTGATTGGGCAGAAGTCTTAGGCAGTAAAAAATGTTTAAAAGCTATTTAAATCAGTAGTAATGCAAGTATTAGTATTTGCTCAGAACAAAAAACATAATTTAACATTAGAACATATGCAAATTAAGAGTAACACTACTAGTAAAAATTTCTTCTGTTCTCCAAAAAGTTTCTAAACCTCTCCTCAGGGATAGCCCAACCATTCCATTTATCTATTCATTTTCACCACCAGCTCACAACTTAATAAAAAAAAAGTCAATGAGATACTAATTAGCTATACAAGATGTGCTAGTGGACCAGTCAAAAAATACACTGGTGTATCAAGCAGTTTCTGCAAATACTGGGGTGCCTTTTTCAGGCATAACAGCATAGTTTTACACAAACATAATGATCATGTCAACATCATTTTCTTTGGCTGCCTCAGACTTTTCCACAGTACTGTATTTATACATATATGTATTTATACATATATACCATTGATAAATTCACTGTGGAAATTAGGTATTGCAGTCATCTAAATCTTAATACTGCGCTTGGTAAGAAACAATATATGCATATTCTCTGAGCCCAAATCTTGATAATAATGTATAATATCTCCCATCCAAATTTATTCTCCTGTACCTTAATGGACAAAAACTGATGCGTTTTCTAATGATATTTTGGATTTTGTTGTGATTTCATTTTGTAATGTAATATAGATGAAAATAATAATATAACACTATAGTTTACCCATTAAAAAAGGAAACTTCATTAAAAATGACCTAATACATAAGTAAGTGGTAACAGCTCTTTTCCACTAATGGCATGCCAGTGCTGACTGGGAGCAGGTTCTCAGGTGGTGCAGAAGTGATTAGACTGATTAGAAGAAACAACATGTACAGAAGACAGCAGGTATGCACACAAGGATGGGCATATAACATTTTTCAGTTCATCAAATAATGTTTTTTAATGGAAACTGTTTAAGTTAATGCTAACTCAAGTGCCGCTTAGCATGAGCTGAAACATTCGTTTTCAAAAAATATGATCTACCTTCATTACAAAGCATTACTAATTCATATGTATAACAATTTCCTGCTTTACTATGTAGATTTTGCAGTAGTACAGACACAATGATATAATAGTTTTGCATTTTTCATTAGTTTTTATTTCATTCTTATTGTTTTTAATTTCAGTTTTTAGTTTTTAAAGTGAGCTTCCTAGTTTAGTTTAATAAAGTGTGTGTGTGTGTGTGAGAGAGAGAGAAAGAGAGCAAGAGAAAGATGGGTGTACTTGAATAACAGAGATAAGTAAATTCTTCAATATCTTGGTTTCACTGGAATAAAACTTATACCAGTGCGGAATGTCATCAAAATGCGAGGCAGGGTATTTTGTACTGAATGACAGGGATTATCTGGTCACCCTGCGCATGGTAAAACTAAAACACGGAGCATCAACGTCCCCATTAAACAGGGATTTGAAA
>JAODKM010000075.1:17923596-17935280 GCA_026780845.1 Petrocephalus sullivani
AGCCATAACAGGTTAGGAAAACACACTTTGTACCCAGGAACAAAATAAAAATAAAAATTTGTTACATAGTGTTATTAAGTACTTAAGTTTACAGTCACCGATTTTTTCCATGTGTTTGGGTCACAGTGTAAAGTTTCTCTGTTTTTATATAAAATTGTCAGTGCTGATTTTGTCTTGTACTAAAGTACATCAGATTGCACTGGTTTCCCCAAAGATTACAGCATTACCCCGGCGTCCCTAATTCTCCAAATTGAAAGCCGTAACAACAGCATTTCTTAAACAGGGTGATGCTTGCCTGAGATTCCGCTTAAGACGGGATCGACAGCTCCACCGGTGACTGCTCTGTAATAAGTAGTTGCATCCTTCAGGATAGACTCACCTTACGGGGAAGTGCGGGTTTGCGGGGGTAACAGCGTGGCCCCCCTAGCCGATGAAGTTGATGACGACCAAGTGGAGCACGGTGTGCGCGAAGAGGAAGTCGGCGAAGGCCCTCTCCGGCGAGATGGACAGGAACTCGCCTTTATTCTGCGGGCTGATCTGGATGCGGAGGCAGACTGGGGAACACGGCACCGCTTATTATTATCATTATTATTATTAATAATAATGATGATAATAATAATAATAAAACAACAATAACATTATTATTATTATTACTGTTTTATTATTGGTATTATTATTAATAATAATAATAATAATAATAATAATATTCAGTAATCGCCCTATGATATCCATCACGTGCGACGTGCACCATGGAAGAGTCCGAAACAAACATCAACATTCATAACCGTGCATAATAAAACAAGCCGGACGGGTGATACTGAATAATCCGCGGCCAGGGCATATGAAAGGGGACATTCGTTTTCATTTTAACTTAGGGTGCATATATGTGATATAATATTAGAATAAGGGGGGATCGTTTAAAATAGCATGCAACGGGGGTATTAGAGCTGGACGCAAATACTTCTAACGCAATGACACCATTTAGAGGGATAAGGAGCCTCCTAAGCAGCGCTGTACCTCCGAGGATAAAGGCGCCGACGCAGGATATGAAGCCGGACAAGAAGCTGTTGAAGGGGAAGGTGCCGACGAGCAGGCAGTAGAGGAACTGCAGCGCCCCGGTCAGCAGGATGTACAGCAGGTAGGCGTCCACGATCTTCAGCCTCTTGGGCGTGCTGCCGGCGTACTCCTCCAGGAAGCGGGATATTACGGAGAGCACGGAGCCGGACATGGCTCCGGGGGAGGTGCGGGTGAGGGTGCGGTGGACGCGGCAAATCGGCGCGGTGACCCGGAAATGTGCCCGCGACGGGAGCACGCCCCCCGTGCGGCTGCTCCGGAATACATACAGTATATACATATACTCTCTGTATTAAAGTATGTATACGTAAGTATGACGCCGCGTCACACGAGGCTGCCATACAGCGAGTGCATGGTGCAGCATGGTGGTAAAGCTGCACGACTGCAGGTAGATGTGGTATCATAATAACATTATTAATAATAATTATTATATGTATAATAAATTATTATTATTACTATTATTATTATTACTATTATTATTATGTCAGTATTCAGAAAGGCCATTAGAGGCGACTGGAGCCTGAAAGGTGTATATGTAGTTCAGCAGAATATTACTTTAATCAGCATCCCGATCCCCTCCGGTGGGGGTTGTTTACTAGGGGTTACGTAGACGTCGTACCCATTCATATGCATACGATTTTCTGTCCGGGTTGACCGTGAAATGCTCTCGTTACGAAACCAGCAGTCTAGGTCATTAGGTTAAATCTGGCACGGATGTCCGTAGCGTTCATGTTAGACCGCCACAGCAACTGATCAGATGAAACATATGGTGCGTTTATGTCGTTTTAGGAATGGAGTGACAGTTTTTGACCAGCTGTCTTGGGTGCGTTGCGATGCATGACGGTGCTGACGCAGAGTAAGTGTCCGAGTCGAACATAGAAAGCACATGCCTCGCAACTGCTCCAGTCTCTGATAAAGCACATTTTCTTTTAAGACAGATTCAGTTGCGTTTAAATGTCGTGAATTTGTCTCCTGTACCGCAAACACGTGTTTAGGAGTTCGGCTGTGTTTATATTTATGTTTATTTTATGAGCCGCTAGGTGGCGCTGCTCAGCTGTTTACCCGCATTAGTTCTGGAAAATCGCAATACTGTACTATACAGTATTTTAACTCCGAAGTTTCACCATTATCATCCATTTATGAGCCATATTTGTAGGTCCTGTAACCACAATAACGACTATGCCTTGTTGATATGGCAAACACACAGTAGTATTGAAAGTGCGCTAATGTCATACTGAATAATGTGGGGATGCTAATGCTTCATTCTATGAATGTGCCCAGGTCAGAATCGGGGTGGGGCTGGTGGCCCTGCTGGAGACCGACCTCCATGTCACTATTAAAGAGCACTGAAGCGAGAATCCTTGCCAGTGAGTCTCCGCTTTATTTCACAATTCAGACTTTGACCTTTGTGTATATGTAAGAGTAATGTATGATATGACGCACAATGCTGTTTGCCCATCATGGACTTTTTCACTTCATCACTGTAAATATGGACAGATTTATGTAGCCAGTCAGTGCTGGTGACCCTCGCCTAGGGTGCTATGTGGGCTAGGACCACTCAGTGCTGGTTACCCTCGCCTAGGGCACTACGTGGGGTAGGACCAGTCAGTGCTGGTGACCCTCACCTAGGGTGTTATGTGGGCTAGGACCACTCAGTGCTGGTGACCCTCGCCTAGGGTGCTACGTGGGCTAGGACCACTCAGTGCTGGTTACCCTCGCCTAGGGCACTACATGGGGTAGGACCAGTCAGTGCTGGTGACCCTCGCCTAGGGCGCTACGTGGGCTAGGACCACTCAGTGCTGGTGACCCTCGCCTAGGGTGCTACGTGGGCTAGGACCACTCAGTGCTGGTGACCCTCGCCTAGGGTGCTACGTGGGCTAGGACCAGTCAGTGCTGGTGACTCTTGCCTAGGGCGCTACGTGGGCTAGGACCAGTCAGTGCTGGTGACCCTCGCCTAGAGTGCTACGTGGGCTAGGACCACTCAGTGCTGGTGACCCTCGCCTAGGGTGCTACGTGGGCTAGGACCAGTTAGTGCTGGTGACCCTCGCCTAGGGCGCTACGTGGGCTAGGACTAGTCAGTGCTGGTGACCCTCGCCTAGGGCGCTACGTGGGCTAGGACACCCAGTGGCCTGTTGTGGTTGCTGTTTGCACATGTTTTGTTTTGTGTTTCTCTTTATATGTGTCTTCAGCGGTCAGGTTAATGCTACATGCCCCTTTCTCACTGTCCAGGAATTCAGAACGACCTCTGGGCTCGTTTCATCACTCTTCCGACTCAGGATAGGATCTGGACTCTTACAGTAACCAGTAGGAACTTGCAGAAACCTGTAGCACCTGGTAGGGCATCCAAAAATATCCGTTTTTGTCACATAGAGGCTGAGTTTGTTGTTTCTGGCATATATGAGAAAGTATCAAAGCACTTAACAGTCACAATCCACTTGAAGCTAAGAGCTGCCTTTCTTACAGTGTCTAAGACACCCCTGGTGATGGTCCACGGCTTTGGGGGAGGGGTGGGGCTTTGGATTCGCAACCTAGACCCCTTGTGTCGCTCCCGGCCAATCATCGCCTTCGATCTGCTGGGCTTCGGCCGCAGCTCCCGGCCTCCCTTCCCATTAGATGCAGTTCAGGCCGAAGACAAGTCCGTTAGCTCCATTGAGCACTGGAGGCGGGCTTTGGGCCTAGAACGTATGATATTATTGGGTCACAGCCTTGGCGGTTACCTGGCAACCTCCTATGCTATTCAGTACCCTGAGAGGTGAGCGTGGGCTGGCCTTCTGGCTCTCCTTCATTCTTTGGTGTCACTAAGCAGCAGAGAGGATATTTAAGACAGTGTTAAGATGCCTGCATTTCTGCCTGTATTACATCTGTCTCTCATTCTTGCAGGTAAAATATGTTTTATTGGCAGAGAAGTTGATAAAAGCATTATGTATAATTGTAATAAATCAGCCAATAAAAGTCCCAAACATTGATCATGAGCGATTAATATAAAAAAAAAATCACCCTGACTCGGATTCGCTCCTTGGCTTCCTCGCCCCCTCGCCTTCAGGGTCAGCCACCTGATCCTGGTTGACCCTTGGGGTTTCCCAGAGCGACCGCAGCCCGTGCTGGATGGTGCAGATGACAAGAGGCCGAAGATTCCTCGCTGGGTGAAGGCTGCGCTATCTGTAGTCTCTCTGTTCAACCCGTTAGCCGTCATACGCGCGGCGGGACCGTGGGGTGAGCGTGGGCATGGGTGGGTGTGTTCTTTCTGGGGCCCCACTCAGAAAGTCACTTCGGGTCCGCTGCCTACCTCAGATGTTTCAAAAACAGAGGGCCATCTGACCTCAGGGGCTGATGGGAATGCATGATTTGATTGGTAGCAAACCCTGCTGCTCAGCATGGGTAGCTATTTTTACCGCTGATTAATTTTCCCCGGCCTCATAGCTGGTGTTAGTAGCTATTTGTTCACTAATTTAGGGATTAGCAGGGGAACATGCACCAGTTTTGCTATATTCACACTAAGGTCAAAAACCAGAACAGCTGTAAAGGGAACTTAAAGCTTTCATATGACACAGTGAATGTGACAATATTCTTATTACCCCTTGAGATTCTGGAATGGTTGAACGTGAGTCATTTATTGAGCTGAGCCAGAATGATCCACAAGATTTTCACTTGACAGTGAAAGTGAAAATGACATTTTACTTGACTTGACCATTTATCTGTCCTGCTGTCTGTAATTGGCTCAGGTCCTGGGTTGGTGCAGAGATTCCGGCCAGACTTCAAAAGAAAGTTCGAGGACCTGTTTGATGATGACACCATGACACAGTACATCTACCACTGCAATGCGCAGACGCCGAGGTGCTGTGTGCCCTTTCTGAAGCCTCATGCATTCTCATGCACTTGCAGTTGAACCCACCTTCATCAAGGCACCCTCTGTGCTCATGGTTCTCCTGGGAAACTGAGGCTTGCATCCTCTGTAACACCTTAAGTAATCTCATATTTGCCCAATTCCTGCAGACACACTAATTGTCCACCTGCAGGGGTTGCCACACTCAAAGATAATGCATCCACCTTCGATCAAAGGAAGAGTGTACCTTTAGCATTGTTCTAAATGTTACGCGCGATGTTCTCAGTCGGCGAAAACCTTTCTGGGCACGCTGGTTCTTCATTGGCGCTTGCTTGAAATTGCATTTGAAAGTGAGATGCCATCTGTGGCCTTTCTTCCAGCGGGGAGGTGGGCTTCAGGGCCATGTCAGAGTCCCTGGGCTGGGCTAGGAGACCCATGCTGCAGAGGGTGCACCTGCTTCCCCCAGAGCTTCCGGTCACGCTGCTGTACGGGGCACGCTCTTGGATGGACAGCAGCACGGGAAGCCGGGTGGCCCATCTGAGGCCCCAGAGTCACACTCACACTGTGGTAAGGGGGCAGGGGCTTTAAATGGCGGCATGCATAACAAGAGGCTTCCAGGGGCATATACAGGGACTGGATGCTGATTGGTCCCCTTCCTGTGTCACTCACCGACTCAAAACATATCATTGGCTAATGATAAAGTTGGCCTCTCTGTATAAATTATGGCCCGTCTTGTGTCCCCCACCTTAAGAAAAGGTGACCTCATCAATGATGAGTCAGTGTTGCTGTAGGGAGAGCTAGCATTTGTGCAGGTTGTCATGTTAGCAGGGAGACGTTATTTGGGATGGGAATTAAGTAGGTGGTTGTTGGAGTATATTTTGCCCATCGGCATGACTGGATGAGAACTCAGATCTCTCAGTCAGGAGTTAAAGTTTGCTTTTTGGCCTACAGTACTTGACAAAGAACAGTTTTTTTTTTGTTTTTCTTTTTTATATATTCAGTTCAGCGTCCTCCAATCAGGGCAGGTGGTGACAGGCATTTATTAGTTTAGAGTTTAGTTTATTGGTTAGAGTCTGGGTTAGGAGCTGAATGTTGTGTTTGAAATTATTTTCTTTACATTGTTGTTTATTACGAGAGGCCCTTTGAGAAATAATTCATACTTGGTCTTACACACAGCTTGTGACAGATTGTGATCTCACACATACACCACTATACTCTTACACTATACCCCTCATACATAAACAACTGAATATTTACACAAACAATACTATACTGTACCTTCTTACATGAACAATCATACCCTCTATTTACCATATTTTCATACACACTGCACTGTTCTCTAGCAAAGAGGACTATAGCTACAGTACTTACACACATTATATGGTTGTATAGTCTGTGTAACATTGGTTAATAGTATAGATTTGCAATATGTAATTTAAGTTAATCGTGTAAGTGAAACAAAGGTGCAATAGACGTTCGAGAGAATAATATATTTGAAACCAATGTACCTCTCAGGTGGTAGAAGGTGCATCTCACCACATCTACGCTGACCAGCCAGATGAGTTCAACAGAGTGGTGAGGAACATCTGCGACAGCGTGGACTGAGGAGAAGCCTTGAAGAGATGGCGGGAGTTTCCATGTCTTTGTTGGGGCGGAGGCAGCTTGCTGGCTATGGGGCGGGACAGCAGGACACATTTGGGCTTCACAGAAGTGCCTACCTCTAAGTTTGGATGCCACAGAGTGTGGATGGGAAACTGGCTCCCTGCCTGCCTGCTGGATGTTTCATTCTTCAGCTGAAAGCCTGTCGTGTTTTTTGACCATAATCTCTGTATTGTGGCCTACCTTTTTATTCTCATTTAGAATTAAATGAAACGGGTGTTGGGTGCCTTTAGTCTTTATGTTTGATTGATTGATTTTCTTAAGTTTATTGTATTTTCGTTCCCTAATTCTCACTTGTTTAATGGATTCAGCTTAAAGTACAACTAACAGATTTTAAAAATTGCAGCCTGTAGCACTTTCCTCCAGTAGAGGTCAGTATGGATTAGCCAAGTAGATCTTATCAATCCTACCGTACCTTATGGTGTTTTTTTTTGAGTTGAGTAATAGTATTGTTTTTGTTTTGAATGTTATGAATAAACTGTGGAGGCATACCTCCATCATTTTGCTTATGTTAGCAAATACATTTTCCCACCCCTTGATAAAGGTTTGTAGGGGCCGTCTAGAATTTTAACAGGATTTTTTCCCCATTTGTTTTTGTAGACTGTACATTGATGGGCTACACTCCTCTCGTCACCCATTTATTTTCGGAAAACTGGTCAGGCCTGTCAGGTAATCTCTTATTATCACAGGGAAAAAAATAGCTATATATTTGTTATACTGTATACCCCTATATTTATATATTATCTGCAAGTGTCAGAGCAATCTCTACTGAATTAATCAAATTCGTACTACATACACTGTGTCTGTAGCATAATGCCACAGATATATGAGCATACATCTTTAAGGCATGTCTGACCAGAAAGAGAAACGGAATCGTGTGACCTGAGGCTGAGCAGGGACAGAGGTGTTTATCTGTGGTAATAGCTCCCCCTTGTGAGGATATGAGGCTCACCACGTGTGCTGATTAAATGTCAAAAAGACCACACTTTTGGCAGGCGCTGAATGGAACAGCCAAATGAATGGGAAGAGCTCAGGCTTGCCGTGGAATATGGGATGGGCTCACATGGCTGAAATGAAACACACCAATTTATCATCACATCGGGAATGAGGGACAGCAACCGGTATGCCAAGCTTGGTCAGCTGACTCCCCCTGGCAAGACTGTCTTCTTCTCACTGTGCGCAATGGAAGTGGAATAGTGCACTGGAAGTAGCAGCACCCCTTATGGTCATTGGTGGTAATGCAGGGTCAGACTACTGTAGGGCAGCCCTCCTGTTTATAGTTTAAAACAACAACAAAAATCCCGGCCTATGTTTTCATGCTAGTTTCAGTCTTATTCGCTGTTGATAGTTACCGATGCTGCAAAAGAACTCCAGTAAAGTTGATTGGTTGTTCTGACTTTTAGCACCCTCAAAATCTCTTCCCGCGCCTGTGACTATGTATGCTTGTTGGAGCGCACATTAATTATATTATTTAATTCAATAAAACAACAGGTTCAAGATTCTTTATTTATTATTGTGTAACTCATTCATAATTCCTTCATTGTCGTTATCAGTCAAACAGATGGAAGGTGAGGAAACCAGCGAATTTAAGTTTTGAGTAAAATGACCTAAAAATAAATCAACCTAAATTTGTAAAGATTAAACATTTATGCATTTAACTGCTCTGGAAAGCAAATAAATACATATAAACAATAAAAGATAGTTACAGACTCCATATCGGACAGTGCATGAAAACAAACTACCCAATCCAAGTTTCCAAAACTCATATCCAACTCTGTTTGCATATTAACATTTTCTAATAACAAGGCAAAGAAATAGTTAGATATACAAATGGGTGAATTAACTGATGAATAAATATAGCAGTTGTTATTTGATATAAAACTCCATCATGCTGCCCGTGATTTGGCAAAAGGCGTTACTTATGACTCAGGCTTATGGCCCTGATACTGCCATAAAGGCCTGAGCTGTCCGGTATCTGATGACTGTATACACACAGCTGCTGTGCAGTAGCTAATGTTAGATGCGATTGGCTGTCTCTGAACCTGGCTGCCCCAATGATGCTATGTCAGAAGGAGTGTTTCTGTATCCTATAAACAGAAATCATGTTAAAAATACAAGTACAGTTAGTGTAGTTTCACTGTGCCGGGCCAGCAGGGGGCTCCTTCACATCAATATCTGCCACCCCGTGGACCTGAGTGAGCTGTCTGCAGTCGAGGGAGGCCAGCAGTTTCTTGGGTCCGTGCTCTCTGGGCACAAAATGCTCTGTCAGGGTGAGTGTGGCGTGGCTGCCTATGTTACTGCAGAGAGAGAAAGCACACTTTTTACAAGGGTGTGACAACAAATTTTACCACCAAGCTGATCTGTGGTGTGACTTTCTCAAGCTGAACCTTAGTCCTACTCCAGCTGGATATTTCAGTAAAATACAAATTATTGATGCTGCCTTTACTTTGCTATAAATGTACTATACTGAAATAAGGGTGCGATGGATGGGCTTAATGAACTATTCTCACTGTAGACTGAAGGGGGCAGTATTGCTGCTGGGCATTAACACAGCACTGAGGACAGGGGTGGTTCCAAAAGGACAGGAGAGGCTGCCTCACCCCACAGTTCTTTTCCGCATGGTCATGAGTCCCAGGCCCTCCACATGTATCTTCACATTCTTTAGCTCATGTGGCAGTGGGTTGGTGAAGGAGATCTTAGCAGCCATCTCTTTGCCCACCACAGCATCACCTACAGGCTTGGAGGCCAAAGTGTGGGTATTTAGTGAAAGTGTTTACATTTAACATAATAGCAAGACATAATGCTCAAAAAACAACGACAATAAAAAAAAAAAAAATCTCATAAGCTTCAGAGATGCGAGATGAGCTGGAGCTTACTGCTATGCTGAGGTCTGGTGCTTGGAGCCTGAAGTTGTACTGTGTTGCCAGAATTTGTTGGGTCTGAACAACCCGGCCTGAGAGCATCAGCATCAATGCAGCCTGGTCCACCAACTGGCCCTGGTAGTCCTGGTACTTCAGTACCCAATTCAGGGTTTTCTCTGAGAGGCCAAGCAAAGGAACATAGTAATTCCAATAAGAAGTGGACATAATTTGGTGGCCGGTTAATGATTGAGAATTTGAAGTCCCACTACTAAGCATCTGGACAGCTTAAAGACTCATGCTGGAGAGGAAGCTCCTTACCTTCGTTGGCCACCAGCTGTACAGAAATGCTGTCCTCCTTCACTGTGCCTTTAAGCACCCCGGTGTAGTACATGACCATTGCCTTGATGTAGAGGGTGGTATTTCGGGGCTCGGCACTGTTGTTGCTCAAGATGATGGACAGCTGGGCATCGGAGCCCATATGTGGGTTCTCTTCATTGACCTTGACCTCCAGGGTCACGTCTTTGGCAAGAGGGGAAGAATACAGCTGTGGCTTGGAACCGTAGTGGCAGGCAGTCTCAACAGTCATGCGCTCTTCATCTGAGCCTGAGGAGCGAGAGCAGGGGGACAGGGGATAGAGGAAATTAGCGGGAGTCAGTATGGTGAAGGCCTTCCCATGAACTTCGCAAGCCCCACCTGCATCCCTACTATACACCAAGGCTCCATCCCCTCATGATGCTAGACATAGAGGATTGAAATGATAGTTTGTGCAAATCCAGGAATGCTGCATCATCCTATAATCTCTGTTCTCCCTCGAGCCCCCACCTACCTTGTGGGAATTTGTAGAGGAATGTGATGTCATTGGATTCATCAGAGCCCACAGCCTTGGTAAGGATGCAGCGTCCAACTACATTCTCCTCAATGTGGACTGGTTTGAAAGTGCCGTCAGCGCTCCTCTGCCAGTAGACCTTGTCACTGTTGACCTGCAGCCAAGAAGGGTGGTCTTAGCAGCTGATCCACTGAAAGGTTGCTGTTGAGACCAGCAGAGCCCGAATGAAGGGCAATCAGGCATACCTCGGCAAAGACAAAGGCTGCATCGTACTTCATGTAGACCTGGCCCAAGCGGACGGCTGTGATGGAGGCAGGACCACAGCACAAGGCGCCTTGGCTGGTCTCCTGAGGGGTGGCATCCAAGGCTTGCCAGCCCCCCATCCCCTGGGGCAGGTCCGGCCGTGCCATCCAGCAATCATTCCACACGTGAAAGTTCCTACATATAAACGAAAAGAGGGTGGGAGATAGAGAGCATGACAGTTATACACAGTGACATACATGTATAGCATATATCACATCATATGTTTGCCTATTTAAATCTAACCTGGTTGTGGCAATTTTTCTCTTTAAGTATACAAAATGTATTTCCAAACTTTGATCACCTGGTATAGCTTTACCACAGTGTTTAGAATAAGGAAAACAAACCTGATGCAGTTACACTATAGACTAGTACTACTACTACTCAACCTGTTACCCTCGTTTCCATGCAGCATGTAAACACTGGATGAAGGTTATAACATTATCACTCTGAAAGCATCCCCTAAAATCAGGACTATGTGATGGCACGGGGATGAGCGCTCTCACCACACAGAGTCGGTGTTCAGTTCCTCGATGGGCTTCAGGTTCTCGTCTAAGTAGATGTCTATCGTCAAAGAGACGTCGGTGTCGTGGGCGGAGTTGTAGTTGGTCACGCTGCGGGCGGGAATGCCCAGACACCTTAACACTGAGACAGGATGGTGGAAGGTTATGCTCCTGTAATCACATATGGATGGGATCTTTGGTTCTATGTGGAGATACACTTGCTATAATAACCTTTCCTGATAATCCTGATTAGCCCTTCCGGCATTGTTCCAGTCTATAATACTCTATTAACACTCTTCTGGGAATGCGGATCAGGTCCTATGATGGTGTTAATTAGAGCATCTCTAACCTCTTCTTTACAACCACCCAATGTGTTGCAGATGATATTCTGACTGTGCACTTCATTATACACCCGTGTCAGCAATGGGTGTGACTTAATTAGGCAATTCCTCTAATTAATCAGGGCGTGCACAAATATTTGGTCCTATAGTGTATATAGTGGATAAGGGTGAGGCAATACACAGATACATAAGCACTGCTCAAAGCTCATATTTAGTGGATAGGGTGAGGCAATACACAGATACATAAGCACTGCTCAAAGCTCATATTTAGTGGATAGGGTGAGGCAATACACAGAT
>JAODKM010000075.1:17960135-17974828 GCA_026780845.1 Petrocephalus sullivani
GCTGTAGCTGCTGAGCTGCTAGTTCGGTATCTGCTACACCACCCACCTTGGTGTCATCTGCAAATTTCACCAGGTTGGGCAGCCAGGTGACTTTGGACCCCCAGAGTTTTTTTTTTTTTATCCCTGCTTGGGAGTTTTGGTTCCTCTCCTCTGTTGTCAATTGGCTTTTTCTTTCTTTTCTTTTATTTTCTATTCTGTCTTTCTTTCATTCTATGTATTCCATTGTCTCTGTTCCACTCTGTTTCGCATATACCAATGTATTCTAACACACCCATGTAAAGCGCCCTGGGACAGCTCTGTTGTGAAGGGCACTATATAAAAAAATAAACTAAAAAAACATATATATATTTTCTGTGAAATGTTGTAGTGCTTATATCTGATGTCAGAAACCTGTTGAACAGCTCAAATTCCATGTTGACGGTGTAACTATTGCATATGAAGGGAGTTCATATATTTTTCAGCTGGGTGATTTCGCTGCAATAATATCTGCAGAGCTATTTCTCACTGGCAATGAAAGCCGCTGTTTGTGGCCATTTAGCACTGGTGCAGGAATTCCAGAGGCGTTATCTGTCAGCAGAGATAAGGTCCGGGTTTCCCACGCCGGTTTGTGTTTGTCATTATCCGTGCATGACAATAGCGGCTCACGGTCCCGAATGAGCAATTGGTGCCGGGCGTCAGGCTCGCACTGAAGGGCCATCTGGCCGGAACGCAGTGGCTGGCATGGAATCCCCTGCTCCTCGGGATTCTAATGACTGTGAAGCTGAGACTCCATTTCCCAGAGCTTTCCCACACTCTGAGATCACTCAGAACAGTAGGAGTGTGCCCTGTAAAAGACAGAGCCCAGTGCAGGATACAATAGGCACGTTCCCTTTGAAATGCGGATTCCTCTCTGTGACTGATAGCCAGTCAGGATACTAGAGGTAAATACAAAGAGTCCGAAATCATCAAAAAAGAAAAGAAGAAAGCCCAGTAACAGAGGCAATTAATTTCAGCAACCCACAGCTTAAATCACTTGATATGAGATGAATCTAGAAATGACTTTAACTTCCCCCTAGCTAAATAAATCAGTATAAAAGTCACAAACACCAGAAAGTTATATTATATTAAAATGTGTTTATTATGAATTACTATTTTTGTACATAAGTAAGTTTGCTCCTAGGTCAGTTCTAGATTTTTTTCCTTTAAGGCATATCATATTATTTATATATCATATAAATAAATCTTAGATAATATTATCCAAGCGAATTATGCACGTACAAAAGTAAATGGATTAAATAAGTAATAAGTAAATATAAGATAAAGGTAATTAAAAATCATGCAGATAGTTAATAGATTACAGGGTTAGACCCAGATTTTGGTAGCCCTGTTGAGGTAGGTGTCTCAATTACTCCAGTAGCTCATCCAGGTGTTTTATGGATAAAAATGCATGATGTCTCACAAAAGCATTCAAATGCAGCATCGTCTAATAAAGCTCTGAAAACTGGCGTGCAGAGTTTCTCCTTTTTTTCCAAAGATCAGAAATAAACTATGGGCAATATATTTACAGTACAATTATTCAGCAGATGCTTTTATCCAAAGTCCCTCGAGTAACTGTGGGTTAGGGGCCTTGCCCAATGGCTAAACTGGTGGTCTCCCTGTCACAGGCACAGAATCCTAACCCACTGATCCACACATCACCCCTTTATGTATTTTTATAGAGAGAGTAGCAATTATCCTCCGTCGAAAGGTTCAGCAGGTGGCCACAAATTTGGGTGGAGATGGAGCTATTTGACTGAGCTGGTGCTATGTGGAAGATCACACCTATGAGGCTTCTGGGTCATCCATTTGAGGCTCTGTCTCCCCTTGGGAGCCTGCGGACAGTGGAAGTGTAGACACCAGGAGGAAGTCAGAAGATGATGCAACAAGTTGGAGGTAGAGTAAGCTCTCTCTCACTTAAATGGTCAGTTACCATGGTCCTGATTATTCAAAGGGGTCGTCGTCTCCAACCACGTCATACCCCAGGGGTCCTCTTTCGGTTGGGGCGAGTTCTGTCCAGGATATTGACTTTCAGAGTCCGCGATGGAACAGTGACTACTTGGTGGGAACTCTAAGTGGGAGCTGCAAGGCATGAATGCCACAGTGACACAGTAAATTTACAGAAAGACTGCACCAGATCCACGATGATATGCAAATGCTTCAGCGACGACCAATGCTTTACCATCGGTAGGCCAGGATTCCCAAAGCTGGGATAAGCATCAGAAATATCACGATGCAAATCATCGCAACCCACAGCTGAGGACCTGCCGTAGGTCCCAACAGAGCCAATTATGCAGAGATCCGTGACATTCAAATCATAACAAAACGTTGACATAAGAAATAATGATCCCCACATTCTTTGAATTATTGTAATGCATTAAAAATGGTCTGTCTATATAAATGGTTTGTAGATCGGTACGTTACTTGTAATATGAAATGAAATAAAGTGTGGAGTTACGTCGATTGCTAAACCTTCAGAGGACAGCGTTCCCGTTTGTCCCGAGCTCTGGAACTTGTTCATTATACTGCTGGTGGTGATTCCTATAAATAAAAGTTAGGATTTGAATGTTCTAAATGTAAGCCAAACATTGATAGCATTAACAGCCGCTGCGATACTGTATATGGCGATCATTTCAGGAAGTGCACAAATGATATTCCAGCATTTATGGATCTGCTTGGATCTTCTGCTTTTATACTGAGGAATCTCACTTGACACCAAAAGATCCACGTTCAAATGCTTGAAAGGGGTTCAGTAGTTTCACCATGTTACCAGTTGAACCAATACACTATTTTGTGTTTAAATGTATAAATCCAAGGGTTTCATCGGAGGAGGGAGAGCGCTACCTTCACTGCGCAGGTCTGGCTGTTGAGAGATTTCTTCCACTGCAGAATTTCCTGTCAGACAAAAGGTGGGTCATCAGCCACAGTGAAGCAAAAACTGAGTGTATTCTCAGCAGCTGGGCCTCCAGCAACTGCCATTTACCACGATGAGTGAAGCCTACCTTGGCTAAACGCCGTCATCAGCTGCTCGAAGCCAGTGCTTGTAGCTGGGATGGAGCTTCCTGTGAAAAGTCAGGTATCGCGGTCACCCAGAGCCAACGTCTGAGAGTAGTCTGGCATAAGGCTTGGTCTCCTGTTGCTTTCCCTCTTGGGGGTCCCTAGGCATGTCAGCCCACAGCCCCCCCCCCCAGCGGTGAATCCCTCATTCCCCATTTCGGCGTGTGATGTTAAGCAATTTACTCCCTCTGTGTCTCACCTGTCACCGACAGCCACGTCTCTGCGCTCACCGTCCCGGCGTCTGTTACCGACAGCCACGTCTCTGCGCTCACCATCCCGGCGTCTGTCACCGACAGCCACGTCTCTGCGCTCACCGTCCCGGCGTCTGTCACCGACAGCCACGTCTCTGCGCTCACCGTCCCGTCGCCTTCTCCGGAGCACCTGTAAAAACCCTCGTCCTCCTTGGTCACGAACCTCATTGTCAGCTCAGCATCTTCCTGGGTCTCAATCTCTACGCCATCTTTGTAAAAGGTAGTTTCCTTTGGGGAAGACCCCCTATACCGGCATCGCAGGGTGACATTGCCTCCATTAGGTACAGGCTGCGTCGGGCCCTGTATGATAACAGGACCATCTGGCCAACAAGAAACAAACAGAAACAGTCACATATCAACAGCATGTCTTTATATTCCAGTAGGGATTCAGCCAATATGCAAGGCCGACATCGTAGACTTGCAAGTGTGGCAAACAATATTTGTTCTAAATTAATTTAATTCATTAGCTGGTCAAATGGAAGAGTATATTTCCAAAACTGACTCAGTCAGTCTTTTGTTGTTTTTGAGATGTGACCTAAAGTAAGGTTTTCTCATCATATGTTACATTAATGGAAACCAAAGCAGTCAGTGCTCATGTAATCCAACCAAGAACATTCATTACATTTTCAAAAAAAGGTAAACTTTCTCCAAAATATATCCCACGGGCTGTAAAAGCTTTTGAAATTTTCTCTTCCATCGTGCCTGAAAAACTTCTCTATTTGAAACAGTCTGGCTGAAATTCAATGAGTCACTGGGCTCACACTAAGGGCCTGTATGAATTGTGTAACTCACCAGTCGCATACCTTCAATGCTCAAATCAGCTAATTTAATGGCTGATTCAGCCATTAGGATTAAGTAGTCAGTCTGGGTGGCTGACTCACCGTCCACCGCAATGTCAATAGCATTGGTCCGCTGGTTCCCAGACACACACCAATAACGCCCAGCATTCTGGCTGCCAAGGCTCGGGAATTCGCAGACGTCTTGCCCCTGCTCACACATGCTGCCCCCTGGTGGACTGCAGTCAAACTCCACCCTGGCCTGCTCATTCAGATGCTTCCAGGTCCACACTGTGGTACTGGTCCAGGTGGGCATGCACTGCAGAGAGAGTCGGTCACCTTGGAAGTGCCTCCGGCTGTCGGGGGTGACTGTCAGCTTGCCTGGGGGCAGTTCTGGGGGGTGGGCAGGGGAAGATGTGAGAGAGGGGGAGGGAACAGAGGGAGAGAAAGGGGAAGATATTGTACATATATGGCGCATTAGTTAGGCACAAGCTTTCTATTTGTGAGCTGGATGGATAGATGGATGATGGATTAACAGATAGACAATAAGTAATATAAGATAAGAGTAACATTTGTGGGCAGAGATGTTCACACTCATAGGACATTTATCTGCCCCTTTCAATGACTCTCATACACACAATGGAAGCAGTACTCAGATACTTTCATGTTGTTCAAATGTCATGTTGCAGCCATATGCTAACAATGTTCAAATTCATTTTTTTGTCATCAATGTACACTAAATACTCAAAAATAACAAAGCAATAAAAATACAGGATTTAATAAATTTTTGGAAATTAAATTATTAAAAATAAAAAACTCAATTAAGTATTCAGAGCCTTCATTCGGTACTTTGGCAGTGATTACAGTGTTGAGTCTTATTGGGTATGATACAAAAAGCTCTGCACACCTGGATTTGGGGATTCTATTGCCATTCTGCTCTGCAGATCATCTCAAGCTCTGTCATTTTGCATGAGGACTGTCACTGGACAGCTAGTGTCAGCTCTCGGTGTAGATGTTTGATTGGGCTCACAAAGTACTCAGTAAGCCAATCCTGTGTTGTCTTTGCTTTACACTTAGGATCGTTGTCCTGTTGGAAGGTAAACCCTTGGCCTAGTCTGAGGACCTGAGCGTTCTGGAGCAGGTTTTCATTTAGGGCATCTGTGTACTTGTGTACAGCTGTTCAGCTAATTCTTTACCCTGACTTGTCTCCTAGTCCCTGAAATACACCCCCACAGTATGATGTTGTCACCGCCATACTTCACCACTGGGATGGTATCACTCAGGGGATGAGCTGTGCCTGATTTCCATCAGACACGACACTCAGAATTCAAGCCGAACATTTCAGTTTTGGTTTCATCAGACCAGAGAATCGTGTTATTCGTAGTCTGAGAGTCTTTTAGGCAGCTTTAAGCTGTCATCCGTCTTTTACTGAGGCTTCAACTGAGCCGAGATCAGCGGCATGTTGCAGTGATGGCTGTCCTTCTGGAAGTTTCTCCCATCTCCACACATGACCTTTGGCGCTCAGCCAGAGTGGCCATCCTTCCTGGTCACCCCTCTTACCAAGGTCTTTCTTCTACACCTGCTCAGTTTGGTTGGGCAGGGTCTTGGTTCTTCCAAACCAAGGGTCTTGGTTCTTCCAAACTTCTTCGGTTTAAGAATTATAGAGCCCACTATGTTATTGATAGACTTTAATGTTGCAAAGAAAAAGTGTAGTCTTCCTCAGATGTATGCATCAACACATTCTTGTATCTAAGCTCTGCAGGCAATTGTGTCAACCCCATGGTTCGGTTTTTGCTCTGACATACTTTATGACATCATTGTTGGACCATTATTATGACAGGTGTGTGCCTTACAAAATTTCATCCAAAAAAAATTTTAGAAAAATTTCAGAAATTATCAATTTAAATGGGATGAACCTCAGCTAAATTTCAAGCGTCACAGTAAAGGGTTTGAATGTATATTTCAATGTGATGTTTAAATTAGAGCTCTCCCTCCTGCTTTGATACCCTTGGATTTTCACATTTAAACACAAATTTCTCTGTTTGCCATAATGTTTTGAGTGTGGAATGATGAAGTGAAAAGATGAATTCAAACGATTGTAGCATAAGGCAGTGACATAAAATTTAAGAAATATTAGGGAGTCTGCATAGTTTCTGGACCCACTATACAGTATATTATAGTCATACGCTACACAATAATATCACTACAAGGTAAAACTAAAATGAATAAAAATGAAGGTTAAACAGTTACAATACCATGATCCAACAGCCTACCGTGCGTAGTGCTGATGAGCCTTCTAAGCGACATGCCCGGCCACCTAGGGCGTCATCTTCTGGCTAGTGGCGCTGTAGCCAGCCAATTTCACTTTGTCTCAGACAGGGGGCGCCAGCGGTGAAGCGTGCCTAAAGTGCCGCTTGGGCTATTCCCGGCACTGAGTGTATGGCTGGTGTCTCTGATGATGTGTCCTCGATCCAGAGTGTTCAGCAGTATGCTGTGTAAATTATGGACCACTCACCCATGACCGTCAGCGTGACGGTGTTGCTGCATACGAATTTCCCAGGCAGCCCCTTCCTCTCTGCCCGGCACCAGTATTTCCCCTGATCTGATGCCTGCACGCTGAAAATGGTGTAGCATCCCCCGATTGCTCTGTGACCTGGGGTGGGGGTCACCGAGATCCGAGAGCTGGTTGAGAGCCAACTGTAGGTCCAGGTGGAGATGAAGGAATCCTCCAAATGGCACCTTAGGGAGATCACCTCTCCCACATAGACAGCTGGCCCTGGTGGCTCCACTGTGAGCCTGGCCCTGGGGGTGTCTGGGGGGGGGGGATGCCTGTCACCACTTGTCACTACCCCTTGTCACTACCCCTTGCCACATACACCTCGAATGTTCCCCGTTACCAACAAGTGGGCGACCATGACCGAGACCGTAAATAATCACGCCCCTCCTTGCTTACTGACCAATGTCATTTGTGAATTTGCAGGCAGGAAATTAAAATTAGACAGGATAAAAGTAGATTTTATTTCCCCATGCACTGTGAAGATGAAAAAAAAATGTTGGAAATGCTGAATATATTTGAAGTTATTGATCACACAGAATATTTGATGTTACCTCAATCTAAATAATTTATTCAGTTTAGCCTGTAAACATGGATGAACTGAATGAAGCACAGCTTTGTCTTGTTTTAGCGTTTTAGTTATATATATATACACACACACACACACACAGCTCTGGAAAAAATTAAGAGACCACACTATATATTTTTTTTAATCTGCATTTTTAAATCCTAATTTAAACCTGGTTTTGATGGCTAGAGCAAAGTGAGAACAAGAGAGACTGGGAATGAGCAGAAAGGTGGGGGGCAGAAGCAGCTTCCTAATGCCAGAGACCGTCAGCTTATCCAGCGGTGCCTCATAAATCGAAGGATGACCTCAAGTGACCTTGAACAGGAATGGGAAGCATTAAGTGTGCACAGTTTGGTGCACAGCTAGGACAGGTCTTATCAGGCTCCTAGAAGCAGGTCTGAAGTCCCATGAAGCATAGAAGAAGCCCTTCATCAATGAAAAGCAGGGAAGAGCCAGGCCAGAGTTGTCAAAAAATCTGTATTTTAAACATAAGCATACCCATAAATTGAGAAATGAGTGAAACTAAATGTTTGGCTGTCGTCTCTCAATTTTTTCTAGAGCTGTGTGTGTATATACAGTACTGTGCAAAATTCTTAGGCAGTCAAAGGAAATGTTTAAAGCAATTGTTATGAGTAGTATAAAATGAATACCTATAGAGCATCCGTGCTGGAACAGGACAAAGAGCCCTGAAACACGAAACATGAGAATATGACATAGTAACATATTACCGACAGACACGCCACCCTCCCCCGTCACTGACAATCATGTACAGTATGCAGAAGGGGCACAGAAATGCTGGCAGGCTGAAAAATAATCATTCTACAAAACCATTTAGCGATTTACACATATATACATTTTGTACCCTCCAAACTTTCAAACTTTCAAACTTAAGTATAAATGTATGCAAATGCAATCCTCCCGTATTTCCCCAAGACCCAGGTTTAGGGCATGCACTCGGCCAGACCCCTCGTCCCAGTGGGGATTCGGGAGCGCTCCTATCAGCAGCCGCAGTGAATCAGCTGGGATTAGCGTCGCTTATCTCCTGCATCATTAAACAGGAAGGTAAATGCTCCTCCTCAAACAACAGTGCAGTGAGCTCAGCCACCAAGATAAATACCAGTCACAGAATTGCTAGTACTAGCTGACCGGGTGACATTTACAGAGAAATGTAGTCCGACATGCGATTGAGTCCAGTTCTGGCCCTTCTTGTGAGTGGGCGAGCTGAATTTCCAGCCCTGCATGCAGCACCGAAATCCTTACATCCATCAAAGCATGTAAAGAAACACCCTCCACGCCCCAATAAAACATATCAGCCCATATCCCTGTAAAACTATGTGCTTTTCGGCATAGTATTTTATTATGTAAATAATAAGACATTCATAAAGCACTATAAACATGGCTATACATTTTTGTCGAAAGGCGTAACATTATAGCCATGTGTATTATGCATTATGAATGGTCTGTGAAGCTCGCATCTATAATGCAATATTGGCCGGTTTGAGCAATAAGGGTGCCTTGTGCTGCATTCATAATGCATAATACACATTACTACAATATGTTATGCCTTTTTATAAATCGTTTATAATATGTTTATAATAGTTTATGAATGTGTTACAGTGAATTAAAAGAACAGCTATTAGGCTTTATATTTATACGTATATATGGGCTTCATAGAAAGTGTTACCAAAAATATAGACTGGAGTTGGTTCAGGAGAATTTGCTATCGTGTTATGTGGTGGTGGCCGTGAGTTGACGGAGGTTTCCCCAGAACTTCTCTAGCATGTTCCAGACTAGATTTCAAACCATGCATTATATAATTTAGGGGCCGAGTATAAGGATGTCTACCCCTATATTGCACATGTTTTAGTATCACAATTACACTGCTACCCACAAAAGCCTTGCTGCTATTTACACTTTATATCTTTGTCTTGTTGCTTTGCACTTTTTTGATGGCCTCATCATTAGCACTGGCCTGCTCTCCATAAACATAAAAAACTTGAGTCTAAGCAGTGAGTCTCATTCTTGCCTTTGAAGCAATTATTGTGTTATTTACCCTCGCTTAACTACACAGCTCTATAAACACAGTTAGCGTGCAATGGAAGTTACTTTGCATAAACAAATAAGACATTACATCAGCAAGAAAATGGCATAATAATAAAAAGACTCACCCAAGGTTATGGCGTAAAACATTGGCTCTGTTCTTTTCTGTGGCGAGTAAAGACACAAAGGTCCCCGATGTATCAGAAGCTGAGAGCCAAATTGAGTAGCAAACCTCCCACATTGTAATTATCTTTTAAGTCCTTCCTGCTCTTGCCCTTTGGGGTTAAACCTCATATTCTTGCATGGACGCCCACACGCAACCTCGGGGTGACGGTGGAGTTACTTTATGATGGGGGATTGAGCACCGGCTCTGGAAGGAGCAGAGTTTGTGTCTCAGTACCGGTACCAGCCCACCGTCATAGGCAGGGGGTCTGGCTGGCAAGCTGTCACCCCCGAAGAAGATGGTGTCCTAGCCTATGCCGCCTATCGGATTGTTAGGCCATCCGCCGGCACTGATATGTGGCCAAAGACACGCTCTGATACTCCAGCAAACACGTGTCCTGACACACGCCAAAACGCACGCTCTAACACGCTCACGTAAATACGCAGGCACGCGTTTCTTACAGAAGGACACTGCTGCACACACGCAGACACACGACCGACATCGTCATATCAGCACATCGCGCTGATGGTTATCTAGGCGTGGTTAAAGGGCAAACGCTGCACGCTTCCTCCTCCGACATTATCAGTGGCTGATGATCAAGACAGGGCTGAAAGCTTGGCAGATGGCCAACGCTCTATGACTGTTGTTTTCAAGCACAGAAGATAACCTGGGGTGTCGCAGAGTCAGGACAGTATACCTTGCAGACTGTAGATGGGACATTTGCCGCTGTATATTTTGCTGACCGGGGGTCCCCTTGGTAGATTTTACCCACCGGGGAGTCCCCTTTGGCTGATTTTGTTGTTTGGGGGTGGCGGAGGTTGGAAGTAGTGTCACAATCAAGTGGAAATGTCTTGGCGATCAACCGGTCAGGCACGATTGACAGGTTGGCAGCCACTGTTGTAGGTTTCACAATGGACTGATCCCTTCAGAGTAGATCCTGTGATCCAGGTTCCAGGCGTGTTGTGTCCCTGCATTGGATAAACACTCATGAATTGTTTGATAGAGATGAATATATCTCCGGATTAGAGTAAATTACAATTAAACGGCATTTTTTTGTGGCCATCATTGGAGATAGAGTATCCCTCCTGCCATTTTTGCACTGGAAGAAGCCAAAATCACCCGGGCCATTCACAGTGAAAACTTTACCAGCTGGCAAATTTTACTGAGTGCCCCTTTTGATAACAGAAGATTGCACTAAATTTGTGACAATCAGCTGAGAACCGCCTGTCCCTGGGACTGCAAATTTTACCAAGGGGGCCGTCGCCCCCATTGCCCTCTTGCTGTGAGACCCCTCCTCTGCCCATGCTAGTAACCTTTTTATTCTCCATGAATATTCTGATTAGGATCATATAACTGTGACCGATTAACATGTCAAGAGATGATGTGCTTTTGCAAATAAGCTTAATTGCAAATATGATACTGCTTTTGGCTTTCAGTTCTTCTTCATGCATCTAGAAAGTCTGCTAAAGTCTTCCCCCTGGTGGAACCATGCTGTCGTCCACAAGACAGGAAGGAGAAAACACTCCACTCTGCAGTACATAGTTTTCACTCTGGTTTAAATTGTTTTATGTAACAACATTCTGGACAGACTAATTGCGCAGTATTCCTCTGAAAACTATTTCCTTTTCAAGGTAAGCAAAAGTAATTAGAGAGGCATGGATTTGCTGATATCCTCCCTTCAGCTTGTAATTGGCATGTAAAAATTAAAGTGAAATTTCACCAGTATCTCACTCATGTTTGATATGTAGATGTCCACTGAAAATAAAGCTCCTTCCCTATGAAATAAACTTAACACTGCGTATGCTGTTGTGTATTTGTGTGTGCACGTACCATTACATTTGGAACTTGAAGAATCTGAAGGATAGACAGACATGCACAGCACATCTCATCGGCGCCACAGAACTTAGATTCACGTGAAGTGCTGATGGCCATGTGTAATTACAGATCTGGTTTGAGACACAGAGAAACCTGGTCCTGACAACATGGACAGATTGAGTGTCTGGTTTGAGATGGACTTTGGATGCCAGGGGGGTGGGGCCCACAGGGGTACTGACCCCATCTAAAAGCTGATTGGCTCCCAGCATGCCCCCTCCCCTGTCACTCACCACTTCAAACCAAATCATTGGCTGATGATGAGGTTGACTCCTCGGTATGAATTATTGCCCCTCTTATGCCCCCCCCCCACCCCTCAGCTGGAAAAAAATCTGAGAATCCCCTGTAGGATGCTTCTGTATAAGAATGGAAAGTAGAGAGCTTGGATTTCACCATGGAAACCACTGACCACAGCATCCAAGCCACAGAGGATCAGAGTGCAGGGAGGCTGGGGCGGAGGGGAGCGGTCCATTCTGTTCTCCACTAGCTGTGCTCAGCTTAAACATACCTTCAAAGAAGAAGCCTTTAACCCTGGGCCTGGCAGTGTGACTCTATGACTCATACCGAGCAGTTTTATTTTAATGTGTGTGCAAGATGGTGTTTTTTGTTGTTCAACTTTTCACCCTAAATGCTAAAATGAAGACTGTCCAGCACAGTGCTGTGAAACAGCTTGGCAGCCATTTTGTCTGAATCATCACTTTCCAGTGTCTCACAGTAAGTTCATATCACGAAACCACAACAAGCCAGCAGGTCCTGTGCCTTTCCCTTCTTAGAATTAACTCAGAATGTGGTGCTCATGATGAGAGGGACTACGACTGATTTTTCATTAGCATTGATGAGAAATGTTCAGCTGTCCAAAATAGCACTGGAGTCTCCTTGTTTCATTCGCCCACCGAAGGCAGGTATTCCGCAATACCAGCCGTAATACTTCATGCAGACACTAGGTGGGAGTTGATTCCTACGATCCAAAAACCACCTTTCCTCCACTACTTTTTACCAAGGGAATGAGTCATTGCCAGTTTTTTATGTCACAAGTTAGAAACTTTCTTTGTTCCTTTTTTTATTTCTTCATACATTTCAGAGTGCAGAACCTTTCAGTATCACTCAGTATTACTTATCATGGGTGTTTGGTTATTTGTGCAGTTCTTTGCCCTGGGTGTTTGAATAGGGGATATAAATTGTCTAGCGGAATTTGGGGCTCAAGGTTACAGTTGGCACGTCGTTTGAAAGGATGGAAAGAGGAATTTTGCTACAGTGCACACGTGTTTGTATTCATCGCTTTGTGGGGACTGCCCGTCCATTTCTATGGGCATAACCCCAGCTACAATCTTAACCCCTACCCAGCCCCAACCTTAACCAGTGGACAAACAAAATGCAAGATCTTTGGCATTTTTAGGTTTTTATAAGACTGACTTTACCCTTGTGGGGCCCAGAAAAATACCCCCACAAGTTAAAAAAATCAAATTTTATTTTTTGTAATATATACATGCCCACACGCACACACACACACATACCTGCCCCCCCCCCCCCACACACACACACACACACATACACCACCCCCAAGTTAAATCTCATTTGATGAACTATGTGAGAATTCATGTCACAAAGATTGTGGAACCATGTCTCCCTGACAACTGTCGCCCAGCAACAATCTCTTGGTATTGCCATGTAATCCCCCCCCCACCCCCGAACTTCTACGCTGGTCTCTCTTCTTCTCAGAGTTCGGGCTCTGGAGGAGGAGCGCACTGTGTCACAGGGGGCCACTGAGTCTCTCTCTAGCGGGAATGACACTTCCAGAATGTTCACCGCTGAAGAAGCATTTTGTAAGGATGACTACCTACATCACATGGTGCAACAGTCACTCTGTAAGTTTTCTTTTTTTAAGGGAATGTCACAAAGCTGTGTGGTATCTCAGAGTGAAGTTTTATTGTTATCACATAACAATGGTTATGCAATTTTGTAAATGAGGATAAGAACTGTATATATACATATTTATGAAGGTGAAAATGATTAATTGTGATTGTTGACACACCACACAGCGCACAACAATTACATGTCTCCTCTGCATTTAACCCATATGTGGCATTGTGACATAGCAGCTAATTCAGCAGCTGGGGCATGGTGCATTGGGATGGTACCTTGGTCATTAGGGAATCAAATCATAAGGATGCAGCCCTAACCACTAGGCCACCACTGGCCCCACCCAAAAGAAAAGGGGAGAGTGTGAATGCAGCCCCCCACTACCAGAAATTACGCAGTCGAGACTCCCACATTTGGGGAATTCGCGGGGGTCAGCACAACCAGAGTGCAATGGCTGGGCCTCACTGGGTGAATCATCTATGTGATTATGGTATCTCCCCTGCCAGGCTATCTATCTATCTATCTATCTCCCAGAACACAATGTAGGGGACACCACGAATTGGGATGCCAATGCAACACATAAACTTTATTATATATTAAATACATATTACAAGTTGGAGAAAAATACAAACTATAGAGGATAACTATGACACATATCCATAGTCACTTCCAGCCTATTACCCGGCCGGCACAGGTGTGGTCATGCGCAGTAACCCACACTCACACCCGCGGCTAATCCGTCCATCGACTGCTGCCTCCCCCGGCTTGCACTTGCTTTTATGCTCCTGTTCATCTGCTTAGGCTTTGTGTTGCGTGCATGGGCTCTGGCATTTAAATCCTCGCTTATGTGACATTCAGAAACGTTCAGATACCGTTGTAGTAACGCTGTAAGTCTTTGTCCAACAGCTACGGAGGGACGTGCATCAGAAACAAAAATCATTATCAGACGCCTCTCGCACCGTTGTTGGTATTCCTTTGTGTCTTTATTTATTTTGTTCGGCTTATATGTTTCTATGCTGAATGCAGGAAACTCTAGATCTACATGATGAAACACCTAAAAGAAGACGCGACAAGAAAGCACGAGGTTCTCCCCAGACGTACGGCACTTACTGTTAGGGAGGCATGCCGCGTTTCATCCACAGTAACACATCTAGCGGTCGGTGCGCGGAAATGTGCAAAAGTGATCACATGGGTGTGGAAACGTGTGCGTCCGACACCAATTAACAGCATAAAGTAACTGTGCCCGTAGCTATAACAACCCAAACATCCTTAATGCCGCCCCATTGTTTGCAATCAGAACTACGATTATGTAATCGGTAATTGTAATTTGGCCGATCGGCGCACTCCGTGTAATTGCATTTATCCCACACGACCTGCCTGCATGCGGTAGCGCTTGACCACCCACCTGATCACCCCCCCCCCCACACACACACACACACACACACACACGCGGATGCCTTGCCATGGCGCCGCCGGGAGCCACTACGGAGGATCTCCCGTAGCATCCCCAAGGGAAAAAGCAAAGTAGGACAAGCCT
>JAODKM010000075.1:17975999-17987982 GCA_026780845.1 Petrocephalus sullivani
TCCCCCCCCCTCCCGGTCCCCTTCCCCCCCCCCCCCCCGACCCCGCCCCCCTCCCCCCCCCCCCCCCCCCCCCCCGCCCCCCCCCCCCCCATCACCGGGCCACCAGGTCGTGGCAGGAGCGCGACTTCTGCCTGAAGAACTTGCCCCCATCCCTCTCCCTCTCCCCCCGGTCGCGCGGGTTGCGGGGCACCAGGCTGGACAGGAAGCGTTTAGCCCTGCTGGTCAGGCTTTCCCGCCGGGCCTCCTTGCCAGCTTCCTCCCACCACATGGGCTGCCCCCGGGCGGCTCGCACGGCGCCCTCTAGCAGCTCGGAGGTGCGGTGCTCCAAGGAGGCCGAGAGCTCCACGTACCAACACTGGAAGAGGTCTGCGCTGGACTGGGCCTCTGACATAGACAGACAGAGGAAGCTTATTATACGTCAGCTGACAGAAATAGCCATTTTGTCACACAGTGGAAGTTGCGAGTGTCATGCGACAAAAAAAAAAAAAAATCATTGATTTGAAATCTTAGCTGTGATATCCGGTGAAATTATTTATCGGTAAAACGATTTGTTCGTATGGCTGATAGTCTCAGTTACAGAGGGATGATGGTGAAGACGGTCCGTGGAATGTGTGAATGTCACCGTATCAGCACTGGTATGAAGTAGACATAAAAGGGCATGTGTGGTTAACGTGTGCCCAGACACGCATGTGCAGACCTCTGGGGGAGGAGTGGGGTGAAGGATGCTGACAAGTACTAATGAAGGGCTATTCTGATTGATGGATGACATGGCAGAGACAAGCAGGTGGGGGGGGGTGTTGTCAGCAGGGACAGGTGGGCGTGGGTCTCTGGGGGGGGGGGGGGTGGGGGGGGCGTGCCGGGGGTGGGGGGCCGGGGGGGGGGGGGGGGGGTTGGGCAAAGCCAGATTATTTTTAGAGCAATTGGCATCATGTGAACCATTTTCAGTGGCCAGTGTCTCCACCCACAACCTGCCACCAGGTGGCGCTGAGGGTAGGAGTGGCTTTGGTCTTTCTGGGGCCCCACTCAAAAAGCCCCCCCCCCCAGATACTTTAAAATTAAAATATATATTTAGTGAGTAAGGTCAAAAGATAGTAGCTAGCTAGCCGTTTAGAAAAACATGCTCTTTCAGTATCTACTAGATAAATGTGTTTAATTAATATTTATTGTAGCATCTGCTTGTGGCCAAGAGGGGGCTCCCAAATTCTGGGGCCTCATGCAAAAGCATCCTTTGAGGTGGTAAACACCACTACTGGCTGAGGGCCTCAAGGGGGACTGAGGAGCACCAACGCATAACCACATTTCATTCCGTCCCATTAATTAGTAAAAGAAAATAAAACCCCAAAGAATCATTCTGAGCACGTGCGGACTGCCCAGCCAAAGCGGGAGACACTCCCACACCACCGCTATCGGGGCCACCGGTGCGTGGGGGCCGCCTCAGAGACGCAGTGTAGGAGGAGGGGGAGGTGGGAGGTGTGAGGAAAGAGGCACCGGGAAAAAAGGAAAAGAAAAAAGAGAAGGAAGGAGCAGGCTACAGAGTGAGGAGAAAAACATCAGACGGAGCAAAATCGGGCGAATTGAAAGACGGAACAGTGCCAGGATTCTCAGAAATGAAGAAAATGTTAAATAGACACGGCGACCCTGAGCTGGGTAACTAGTTATAAACGAGGAATGTGGAGAATGTACCATTAAATCGTTTATTTAATATTAAACCAGCTTTATATAAACACTTTGGCCGCATACATCCTGCAGAGAGTACTTGCAGCAATCAGTATATCTTACATTTAAATTGTGTATTAAACATTATTCTGAATGTACAGTATTAATCAAAACTTTTGAAAATTGAGTGAATGACTTACTCTTAATTTGCATGTGTTCTAAAGTGAAATTGTGTTAGTAATTCAACAAGTAGTGTGTTGTCAGATACGTGAGCCCGATGTATAAATATACCCAGATGAATAGCTTTACATGTGTCCTTTGACTGTTTGCACTGTGTCGCATACAGTACACTATTATGTGGAAATGCAGAGCAGAGGTAGGAGGGGACACATACTGACCCGCCGTGCTGACCTCCCGCGAGCGCACCAGGTCGCTCTTGTTGCCCACGAGGATTATGGGTGTCTGGGGCTGCGTCTCCCTCAGGAGGAGGCGCAGCTGCGCTATGCGATGGAAGCTGCGGCGGTCGGTGACGGAGAAGACGAGCAGGCAGACATCACAGCGCAGGGCCGACAGGTCCTGGCAGGGGAAAGGTGGCGTGTCTCACTCCCAAAGCGGTATATTCTCGTCATGTTTCATTATTAATTCCGATCAAGCATCTCAATCTGCTGCAAACCTATCTGTCAGTTTTCCGCAGTCTTTGAGAAGTCTTCAGCAGTTTGTTTTATATTTGTAGTGATTCATTATGAGTTTTTGTCAACTGGAAGCGACACCAGCCTACTACCCGGAAGCGAAGTGCATCATCGCCATAAAAGCAGACACACTCTACACCATGCCAAGAGCCAGTGTTTTGGTGGAACGGACCAGTGTTTTTCAAACCAGTCACAGACGTTTCCCTGAAACTGGACCCCCAGACAGTCCACATTTTGCTCCATCCCAGGTGCTAGCCAATCAAGAACACAGAGGATACGTCCAAAATCTCAAGGTGAAATATAGTTTGTGGCGTGAGCAGTATGTACGAATCCTCAGTATGGACGAGGCAGTGGGCAAACAGCACCTAGATGCTACATTCTGCAAATTTCCAAAGTGTGCAACCAGTGGATGATGCGCTATCCCACAAGTTACAAAAGTTGACTCGAATATTTATTTTTTTCATTGATAGTTTTGTAACAGTTTTCGACTTTTGCTGGGGTCAAGCGACATCATTCGTAAACATCTGGGTCAGATATTATGCGAGATGGCAACTGCAGTGTGTCCCAATGCATGCATACTGATCTCATGCAGACACGGTCAAGCAGTAGGCTTCTGACGAAATGCAGTACCTACTGTGTGAGTATGAGATTCAGGACACACCCAGAGAATAGCTATTACAGAATATGTATCCAATGTCTGGACCAATTGGACCAATGTATCCAATTTCGGCGTGTTTCTGTGGTCAGCTCACAGGGGAAAAATCCAAATATCTCCTGTCTCATTCCCGCACGGGTCGCATGCTATAGGCACATGTTTTTGGTGGGAATCCCCCCCATGTGTGTGTGTGAGGTCGCAGCACCTTCCTCTATTTATTCCTGAGATATAAGGCCAGCTGAGAATCAGCTGGAATAGAGGCATTTATTTACCATCAAACTGTGTGCTTTTGGATGATGGAGGGACTCTCAAATGCTGAACACACACACACACACACGTTCATATTCATATCTTTGTGGGGACCATCCATTCACTTCTATGACAACAATGACAACCTTAACCCCTACACAGCCCATACCTTAACCAGATGTAACTAAACAAAATGCAAGACTTTTGACATTTTTAGTTTTTTTGATTGCAGTCACACCATTTAATAAAGTTGAGTTTTGTCTTGAGGGGACCTAAAAAATGGTCCCCACAATGTCAAATGTCAATAGCAAGGTTTTTGTCACATTGTGGGGACATTTGGTCCCTTTATGTAATACATACATAACCCACGCACATGCCCACATACATTGAAATAGGGTAGTTTTCACCTCAAAGCCGCAGATTTGTAAGAAAATTCTTCTTATTTGTTTTTTTATCATTGTGCTTTTACACTGTAAAGTCCCCTCTGGACCTAGAGAAAAAGTAATCGATCCAAATTGAAGGCAATTGAACTAAATTGAAGGCAATTGAACGGAATTGAAGGTAAATTCAAACAAACTGTCACAGAAGAGCAGATAAGAGGAAATTAGAAAGCCCGCCAGGTACGTCTCCAGGCGGGCGCCAAGGCTGTTAATTCAACATCGTTCAATCCGATTCGCAGCAACTTGCTCGTGCCTGACATAAACAGATATGATCTGAGCAGAACAACGATGCTAGAGCCTGGAGATGGGAGAGCTGTGTCGCCATAGAGACCAGTGGCCAAAGCAGACTTCCAGGGCGATGCAGCAGGTAGGAAACTATTAATAAATTGTGCATGTGACCATATGGGTCAGGTCATAGCTTCTGATCTTTACCTTTACCTAGTATCATAGTTACCACAATAGATACACTTCATATTATTACTATTATTATTATTATTATTGTTGTTATTATTCCTGCAGCTTTCATTATTATAATCAAGAAATTGTGTTTAAGCAAAGTTATCAGTTATTGGGGGTTTTCTGCTCATTTGTTATTAATTTGTCATAAGATTAAATCGATAAAAGTTGTTCATCGCATAAGGTGGACTCACCTGTCTCCAGTTGTCATAGACGATGATGGCACTCTCCTGGTCATCCACAGTGACCGTGCGGACATAGCCCTCTCCTGATTGACAGACAAACCGGTCAATCACTCCAGCTCACTTGGTGCAAGCCCCGCCTCATCTGGACTCGCTGTGGTTTGAGGTTTTGTACACTCACACAGGCTTAGTTATGGTAAACTTGATGGTCACAGATATAGACTGCCGCCTCTATTGACCGTTCTGGAAGAACACATGCAAGCAAGCATGCGAACACATGCGTGTTTACCTTCAGAATCCACCGATGCACTTTTGTCGAACTCTCCAGCGAGGGCGATGGCTAGCGATGACTTGCCCACACCGTTTTGACCCAATAGCGCTATGCGTAAAGGCCTGTCTTCCCTCACGTCAGCTGCCGAGGTAAGGGCGTCATCTTCGGCTGGGCTGATACTGATTGGAGGAGGCGAAGTCCTGCCCAGTTCTGCTGCCCAATCACATTCTTCATTGACAGCCTCCTCTCTTCTGAGCTGGTGCTTGATTGGTAGTGGGGTGCTTCCTCTGCGCAGAGCGGGAGCGCTGGAGAGAGTCATACTGTCACAGCAAATGTGACAAAAACGTGTCATTAAAGGGACCTTAGTGTCATACCATGTGGCACCACAAGGATGAGTCAGAGGGTGACTTTATCCGATGCGGTGTTAAAATGAGGTTATAATGCACATCATACAGTCATCTCACACCTCCATTATCTGCAAAGGAGAAGTTGCATCAATATAAAGGTCAAGGCGCCCAAAATATGACTGGAAGATCAGAGTTGAGGCATCATTGTTATATATTTCAAAACAGTACTAACCCAAATCATCTATTCCAGCGTTTCTGAACCCCCAGACAGTCTACAGTTTTGTTGAATCCCAACTCTCAACACACCTGTACTGGGTATTCAGGTGCTTGATTGTTTGTTTTTATCTTGGTTGTTTGGTTCCTCTTTGGATGTTCAGTTTGTTCTTGATCGTTCCGTTCATTTGCAGTGGTTTTGTTCATCTGTGCTGGGAGCTGGGGGTTGGGGGTGGTAAAAAGGCAGACTGTCTGGGGCTCCCTGAGCCCTGGGTTCAGAAACACAAGTCTGCTCTAATTAAGGACCTATTCTCACTAAAGTCACCTACTACCGCAAGCATCAGGTATAAGAACAAAGAAGCTCCACATCCACCATTCTTGTCTGCTAGGCTGATGCTGTAGGACCTACGTCTGCTCAAATTCAGCCAGATACTACGACCCAAGATGGTTCAAGAGGGAAGCTTTGTGGCTTTTTACAATATTTAATAAGCACTTTCCATTGTCATAATTACTTAGTAACACTACTATGTAATTCCAATGTTTTGGCTATTATTACATTTTTAAAATGACATACAAATTTGTGATGTAATTATAATGTCCATCCATCCATCCATCCATCCATCCATCCATCCATCTATCCATCCATGCATCCATCCATCCATCCATCCATGCATCCATGCATCCCTAATCACTCACCCAGTTTTTTCTGCTCCCGAAGCATTAGAATTAGGAACCCTCACCACCTACTCCCTCCCCATCACCACCGCACACTCGCTCTGCCTTTGAAGCCGACAGCAGTCTACGGAGACTTTCTGTCATCTCGCGATGCCAGCCGGGCATCATCCCAGCGAGCTGCAGAGAGACCACACTCCATCCACATCGCATCGCCCTCCCTCTCAACTCCAGCATTTGTGTCTGTCGTCTGTGGTGGTGAAGAGGCCCCTCTGTCTTGGAACGCGCCCGCTCCCGTCTCTGTCAGAAGCACGCCCGCTATCCGAGTAACGCAGCGGCGACTGTGGCGGTGTGCACTCACCTGTTTCATGACCGGCAATACCGAGCGACTGAGCGCCCGCACACTTTCTGCTAGCCTCTCACCTCTATCCCACTCTCCCCCTCCCTCTCACATGCAGACTCTCTCTCTCTCTCTCTCTCTCACTCTATATATTCCCTTCTCTGATTTTTCTCTCACTCACACTTTCTCTTGCTCTCTCTCTCCCCCTCTCTCCTCCCCCATCTTTTCTCTCACTCGTTCATTCTTGCAAATACTCTTTTGCTAAGCCCTCTTAAACCCTATGCATATCAATTGTTAAAGTAAACGTGGAACTTCATAGTAGATAAATAGATAGACAGATAGACAGACAGACAGACAGATCGATAGATAGAAAAAACCCCTTCACTTTGCCCATTATCATCTGGAGCAAATGGAGTTGGGAGATACTCCGTATCACTGTCAAAGTGGTACCCAACTCAAAGGCAGTGCAGGTGACCACTCTGACCACCAGAGGGCGCCACAGAGCTTTCTAAAGGTAGTGGTGATTTCCTCCGGACTCGCCTCTGAGCTAGCATACACTAATTATTGTTATTATCATATCCATCATTATTATTGTCATACTTTATGCTCCTCCGATGGATTGGGGAAACAGCCGAATACTCGCTTGATCGATTTTGAGAGGATATTACGGCTGATATTTGTATCACCTCCTGAACGCCTCATGCTGCTAAAGTGAAATTAATGAGGCTGCCCAGGTTAACCCGCTTAAAGTGATTATCAACTAAATAATGACAGCGTTCCCCTGTGAGCATCTATGCGTGTGTCTGTGATCATCTATGCGTGTGTCTGTGAGCATCTATGCGTGTGTCTGTGAGTATTTATGCACATGTGAATTCATTACATAAGGCAGCGGCAACAGGAGAAGGTTATATGAGCGATTGTGTAATGGGGAGTGACTGAGCCTGGTCCTGGCTGTGGGTGAGGGTATTACACCCAGAGCGAGGATGTCATGCTGGGACCATGAGTGTGACTAGGGGTGTGGGGAAGGGTGCAGATAGCAAGGAGGGGCATGGGAGGCAGCCCGGCGCCCTATGAGAAACAGAACATCTTACTGGAGATGGGCTGTCAGTAGCAGGGAGCGTGGAAGGAGTGAGCACGCATAGTGTGGAGTGATGAACAGGACTGAGCGCAAAGGTATTGTGTCGTAGGTGGCGATTGGTCCTCTGAGTGCGAATATCCCTGTGTAGAGGGTGGTGATTTGCTCTCTTAGCACGGATATCACTGTGTCGTAGGTGGTGATTGGTCCTCTGAGCATGGATATCACTGTGCGGAGGGTGGTAGGCATGGACAATGTTGCCAGATGGGTGCTGATGAGTTTTAATGATATTGTGTGGTGGCTGGTGATTGGTCCTTTGAGTGTGGGTATTCTTTTATGGAGGGGGAGTGATTATTGTTTGCTGGTTGCTAATTAGTTCTTTGATCTTGGATATTGTTGTGTGGTGAGTAGGGGTTGGTTCTCTCTGAGGGGGGTATTGCAGTGTGGTGGATTTTCCTCTGAGTATGAATAACTTGTGACATGATGCGTGGCAGTTGTGTGAGTAACATTGTGTGTTTTGTTGCACAGTGAACATTGTTGGTAGCATGGCTTTGCTGCCTGGCACTCAGCAGAGACGCTGGCTTGGGCTGTGATCAGTCTGCTCCCTCATTAGAGCAGCCAGGGAAAACCTGGTAAAAGGGGAGGGTGAATCATGGTACTGAAGCCATGTCACGTCGCTTTGCACAAGAGGAAGAGAGAAAACAGATGAGAGGGAGCGAAAGAATGCATCCCATCCTCCCATCTATCCATTTTCGGTACCTGTTTGTCCTGTTCAGGTTCACGGGGGGCAGAGGGGTTCCGGAGCCTATCCCAGGGGCTACAGGCACAAGGCAGGGAAGGACTCAGGACGGGGGGCCATCCCTTCGCAGGGCTCAGTCACGCACACAGAATGCATTCCATTTCATGTTTTTGTGCCAAGATGCATTACTTTTCACACGATAATTCGTTATTATGAGAATAGGTCATGCACAGTAATTCCTGCCCACTTCTCTGACATATTCCGCAATGTAACAACATTTAAAGTACAGCACAGGGACATTACTACAATTCTGTAATAGACCTAACCCAACATCTGAGGGTAGAGGAAGGCACTGGGAGTCAGGGTCATTATCACTAACATACTATAGGAAAACATTTCTGTAAACTGAATGAAAGGATTCTAAAATAAAATAAAATAAAATAAATAAATAAATAGATTGTAAATAGTCCTTGGAGCATGTTTTGCACCTTTGGAGGACATCGGTACATAATGTGCCCTGTTAATTCATGCAGGATTCTCTAAAGATCAGACACACAAAACAGCTCTACACCTTTCAGTCTATCCCTCCCTAAAAATAAAATTACTGAAATAAAAATATATATAAAATGAAACGAACTGTAAATTTAAGACAAAATCTAAAAGACAAAACACTTAACGAACTTAAACCGACTGAAATTTGAAAATAATATAAAAATAAAAAACTTAATTAGAACATCAAAGTAAAATACCACTGCCGGTAGGGTTACGTAACAACGAGCTATGAGCGTCTCGAATCAAAGGCCTTTACACAGAAACGTGGCAGCTTTCTTAATGTGAGATAGAAAGACTCCGTCTCTGATGGAGAGCGATGGGATGCTGGTGGGAGGGGGGCTGTGATCTGGACCAGAGCCACAGAGAGCCTGCAGAAAGGAGAGGAGATGTTTCAATTCATTTCTGGCTCATACAGGGATCCAGAGGAGTTGGCATTGGATGGATGTCATAGCCTTACCTCATTCTTCAACTGCTGCTGTATCTTTTTAATAGTAATTTTATCTACAGTGGGCTGGCATCCCCTGCCTAATTCCCAGTGCTTTCTGGGACAGGCTGTAAGCTCACTGTGACCCGCTACTGGATGAACAGCCGGAAGATGGATGAATGGAAGAATGGAATCTTATTTATCCCATTGGTCCTAACGCTGCTTAATAGGTTTTGCAACATTTATATAGATTTGTGTGTTTATTGCACCTTTGTACATTTATATATATAGCTACAGATCAGTAGGTCAAAGATTTGGGCAGTGTTGCTTTTTGAGGGGCACGTCTTCAAAGCCTTTGGCACATACATTAAAGGGGCACTCTGTACCTTTAAAGGGGGGGACTTTAAATAGTTTGGAGAAAAAGGGCAGGTGCTCAGCCACCAGCCTGCCACCCTCTGTGACTCTGTGTCATTAGTCATGTAATTATGGTGCAAATATCTCTGGTGAAAACATTTATTTCTGAGTGTTGGTGCCTTTTCTGTGCTGAAGTGAACTGGGAGTCACTTAGCCAGAGTCTGGGGCTCCCAGTCACCCCAGGCAGCATTAGAGCAGTCAGACGCCTCTCTGGTAGGCAATTAACTTGATTAATGGTCACCAACCCTGCATGCCCAATGAAGATGGTGACGACCTTCTAGAGGAGAACTGGGTCCAGCTACAGTGTGGGGGTGTGCAGGAGTGTCGTAAAGTGGGGGATTTATGAGGATTCCAAAGGTCCCTGAGTGACAGGAATCTTAAAAAATGGAACATTATTGGTTTGGTCTGGGTTGGGGGCCCAATATGATATGCTTTCATGGGGCCCAACATTCCTAGCAGCGCCTAGGAATTTTGTAGCAGGGAAATGAATTAAAACTTCCATCCATCCATTTTCTCTCATGACTTATCCTGGTGTCTGGAGCCTATGGCTGCAAGGCGGAGAAAAAGCCCAGCATGGGGCACAGTGACACACCAGGTATCCAGGGGGAACCCCCAGGGGAACCCCCATCACCACACATCACCACACAGGGAGAACACAAAGGTATAGCGGACACACAAAGCCCAGGCCCAGAGGTGTAAGACAACAGCGCTAACCACTAGCCCGCCGTGCCACCCCTAACTTATTACCTACCAAAAAAAAAAAAATCCATGGAATTAATAAATTATGGAAGACAATCCGCAGTTTTAATCTGAAAAATAATTTGCTTTATTTGAGCAGAAAAAAAACAGCTACGGACATCACGATCGGCAATAACGTCATGGAGAGCCGGAGTCCCGCTGTGATGGACGGATGAGAAAACATGACCGAGGTCAATGAACTGACGAACAGAACCAAGCATAGACACCAATGGCTTCATAGCAGATATATCGTTACATAACAAACACGATAAACAAATACACATACAAACAAACAAACAAATAAATAAATAATACACAGAAACAAACAAGCAGACATTTCTTCCTCGACAAAAGTGGGTTGAAATAAAGAAACGTCAGTGGGTGGGTGACTGGAGGCCTGTGGTGCGGGGGGAATTCCCAGCAGCCACCTCCATGTGCTTTGGGAGACTGACGTGCGGCTGACGTGTCAGTCAGAGAGAGGGCCAGGCCGCTGTGATCTCTGTTGGCCAGCACTGAGGTAGTCTTTGGTAAAAAAAAACATTTATCCAGGTCTTCCACAAAAAAGAGCCCTTCACACTATAAAAAGTCAGGGAATGCCTGCAAAGATTAAAGGTCAAAGGTTAAAAAGTCACTATTAAGGTTGTAATTAGCTAATAAGTTTGTCCAGCCAAAGCAGGCCGACGCCTTCTGATTCCCCTCTTCTCCGGTGCGTCTGCCAGTGCAGCCCAGCCCCGGATTGGCTGGGACCTCCAGCTGAACGATCTCCGTATTGAAATCAGCGGCCTTCAGTAGGTCTCCAGAGTTCTCATCTGACTTCAAATCACAGCTCTCATTGGATCACAATGCCAGAGTTAAAAACAAACAATGATCTCATTTTAAAATCGCCAAGCTGAAGGTTGGCTGACGTCCAATCATATTTGTACACTACTTGAAACCTTAATGAAAAATATTTTTGACAAGATATTGTGCTATATGGAATTTACTGGATACATTGTACCTATTTTCCTTTCCTTTTCCATTTGCATTTTTTAAAATTTGCTTTAATATAATATACTTTAAATACAGCAAAGGAGGGAGTGAGTTTGATATCAGCTTCATATAATGCTTTAAAAATAATTACGAAAATTACTCAGATACTGTCTGAATAACAACAAGATACTTTGTCTTTAGTGCAAAAAAAAAAGCTGTGAATGTTTCAGCATAATCCACCCACAGGACAAAAAACCACTAATTCGATACATAGCGTTAAGACCACTGGCAGCCCGTTGGCTAAAATAGGGGTGGGGTTCATTTGACTTATTGTCTAATAAGTAATAACACAACTGATTACTAACTTCACATGCATGCTGTTTGCATTGTCTTTTTTTCTGAGCTTATTACTTCTAGAATAACCTTTATAACAATGTATAACTATGTACTCATAACTCATAAGCTGTTCATCTGGCCCAAGGCCGCCCAGTCCCATCCCGCGTCATTCCAGGCTTCATTCATCTAGAGCGCTTCAGAGGTCACATGGGGACCGCCGTCTCCCTCTCAGTGTTACCTCTGACTTCCCGGACCACAAAGGTCGCAGGACTAGTCCGAGCTTGCTGATCATAGCTCTTTTTCGCCCCGGCATTGCGAGAGATACGGGATCGTCTTTACACTCAGAGTCAGTACTATCGACTGATTTCTTCGGTGAGGTAAATCTTTGCATGACATTCAGGTATGATTCCGATCAGATACAGTCTACGGGGGGACGATAAGCCGATACCTCAGCCACTTCTCCTCGGAGGTAATATGAATTCCCTGTGCAGATTTAAGAATCGGCGGTCGACATCTGCCTTTCAGAAAGCATCACTATTCCCACTCGGGAGTGGGGAGAGGGTGGG
>JAODKM010000075.1:18003919-18028806 GCA_026780845.1 Petrocephalus sullivani
AAATCACCTTTCTTTCCCATTCTGACATTCAGTTTGGAGTTCAGGAGATTGTCTTGACCAGGACCACACCCCTAAATTCATTGAAGCACCTGCCATGTGATTAGTTGATTAGATAATTGCATTAATGAGAAATTGAGCAGGTGTTCCTAATAATCCTTTAGGTGAGCGTATATAGCAATATAGGGATTTCAGTCGTATGGCTTTCTACTCATACACACACGACTCAAGAAAACACAGGTATTTTTTTTATGTGTCACATTGTGGAATGAGTCCAGGACCAGACCGGCAACAACAAAAAGCAGACTGGGGGTTGAAGGGATCTTCTTGGTTTTTCCTGGTTTTGGGAAGCCCCACAGGACCAGCCCAGCCAGAAGACTCCCTGAACTTCCTGATGGCCTGAATGCCTCTATGCAGCTGTTCACCTTTATGCTGTATATCTATGCTGTGCATGTTATGATTTAAATTTTTTATACTTATTTTATTGCATGTTGCTCTGAGGGAGGAAAGCACAATTACAATAAGGATATTCTACTTTACACAGTGCAGGACTCTTATCAGTATCATTCATTGTGATCGTAAACCACATATAAGCTGGACGGTTATCGTTTGACAGATATATTCCGATACATAACCAAATATATCCTGGTATGACTAAGCGCATGCACATTAGTGCTGGTACTGAGCCACGCTTCTCTTTGTGTGTACGAGCATATAACATTAAATTCATCTGGCATTTTCTACTCTAACCTTAGCGCCTTCTTATCCCACTTGTGCATATTGTCTGCATATCGTAGATAGTTTATTAATTATATGTATGTTATGCGTGTTATTAATCACTACTCTTTTTACTACTTATGGTTCTTTGTTGTATGTGTTTATGTCTGAGGAAGATATGCGAGCACGTATTTCACTGTAATTGTACTAATGAGAGTAAAGCTTTTCAATCCTCGGATCCTTTGAATCCATTATAGATAATTTACGTAGGTAATTTGCGGTTTGTGTACTGAGAGCCGGTGCCATTCTGTGTGAATGTGCAGCTGTGTGTGTGTGAGTGTGTGTGTGTGTGAGAGAGAGAGAGAGAGAGAGAGAGAGCGAGAGTATGAATGTCTGCACACACCTGGATGCGTTAGTGTAGCACGATGCCCTCGGGGGCCTCTGAGAGGCCATGAGAACAGCGACTACTGTCAAACACACACACACACACACGCCACATTCACCTTCGACGCACCTCCTCCCTCAGGACCTTAGTGGCAGACAGGCAAACGGCTGGCTGGACAGTGCATACAGACGGCCAGCCTTCCCACAAGATTATGGCAGATAGGATTTCCAGCTAACGAGGTGAAAAGAATGCTATACTCTTACATGTTCCCGAAACATGCTAAGGACACAGGAGTGGTCAGGTTTACACGCAGACAATCGGGACACAGTCATGCTTTGCCGGCGTCACCCTGTCCGTCTACATTATCCCCCACATATGCCGCCGACTGAGGAGGACGCTGCCCTCCAGGGCTTGGCCATCCTGGATTTCGTTCTCCAGCTACTGATCTGCCCCCATCATCTTTGTCCCCCTCCGTCTCTACCTTTGTAATCTGAGCCGACGTTGCTTAGTAACGGGAGACGGGCCGCCGGATGGCAGTGGTGTCGTGATGCGCCCGCCCACCAGCCGAGAGCCCAGGGATACCTGTACGGACTTACGGCTGGCCTACTTTTCTACCACCATTAATGGGACCAAGCGCTAGTATCAAACAGTACCGAAAATGGCACCTAAACGGTTAAAATGCGAAGTGGAGCCCTGCAGAATTTTACATTCTTAAACGCAGATGAAATGTGGCTGACACTACCTAGGCTGACACAAAAATAATTTTTTCAAAATCTATCGTGATATGTAGAATCTTTAAGCATGAATTGTCTTTAAGGACACATCATTAAATCTAACCACTCAACAGTAAGATCCAGCATACAAATTCTTTTTTTTGGCCATTCTGCTTTGCATGGGGCCCCTTTTATCCTTGGAGAGGTCCAGGGTTTTCCATGCAATGTCCACTGGCTCCCCCCTGCTGTTCTGCATCATTCCCTGCTCACAGGCTCCCCCTGCTGTTCTACATCATGCACTGCCTATAGGTCCTTTACATCTTTCACCGTTCAGAAAATAACGAGGTGCCAATAATAAGAACTATTAAATAGCAGGAGAAAGGAAGAAAAAAGACTCATTTAGTTCTCTCAGCATATTTCTTTATTAATTAATATATTTTTTTCGAGGATTTTCTTATAAAATATATCACATTTCAGTGAAGGGCAGCAGAAAGGGGTATAAATAGCATCTGATTTCATTTAACAAGTATCCACAACCATATAAAGCTAACGGTTAAAACACAGATTAAAGTATGATGGTAAGTTTGCTATAGTCATACAAAAAAGCAACAGCAACAACAAATAATAATAATAATAATAATAATAATAATCTGAATCATAATAATGATAGAAGTCATAGCAAACTACCTAATGAAAATCAACAGCAGCATACACAGTTTGCGGTTTTGTAAGTCCCTATAGAGAAAAAACATTAAAAACAATGCAACTGGGGCACGGTGAGTGGAGTAGCTACTTGGTGGGGGGGGGGTTGTAGCGTTGATGCGTAGATGTACGTGTTTGTGGGTCTGCCATCCAGCAGTTGGTAAAAGCGGCGCTCGAAGAGACCACACTGAACAGCTCTCATTTCCACTGCACCTTCTGCTTCGCCTACTCCTCTCCCCGCCCTTCACCTCGTCTTAATGCCTTTGTCCTCGCTGAGCAGAACATCCCAGAGTTGTCTTGGCAACCCCTTCCTATACCAGGTGAGCTCCACGGGTCATTTTGGGGCACTGCTTCCAGGCACTGCGTTTTCATAGCCTACAACGAGAAAGAAAAAATAAATAATAAAGAATATCAGTAATGTCCTGCTGGTTTGAAAAGAGCCGTGTGCTCACCGCCGCCTGAGCCCCATAGCGTACCAGCTTTTCGGCTAAAATACCCATGTTCTGAAAGCTGAGTTTTGTCTGCGCTTAGCTCTCGGATGCAAAGTGCGTTTCTTTTGGGGCAAGAAAAAGCACGGGTAAGGTATGGCAATCGTAGAGATCCCGGAAAACGCCAGAATGTCAGCTCAGTCTTGGATCCGAATGATTATGGCGTCCAGGTGATTCTACTTCAAAACTGACTTTATGGTAGTCATCATTTGTACTGTTGGATGTTTTCCTGAAGAAATTCTGAGTTAGTATCTCAAGGGGGCATCGGCGAGGCCCGTCCTGGAACTGGAACCAGAAGTTCTCGAGACAGCAAGACCGCAAAGCCTGCCACAGACTTCTGAAATGTGCAGACTGACAATGTAAACAAGCACACATGTGGCACGCATGCGCAGAAGTGCGCAGACACAGTACCAAGGAGCTCCTGCGATTTGGCTCTGTTCTGGGGGAGCCTGGGTTTTTTCACTGGGGGTTTGCGGTTCGAGGGCCTCTCTGCATTACCGGGGCTGTCCCGGTCAGTGCCTGAAGGAAAAGGCCAGCAATGGCACAGAAGCACACGCACCATCAGCGGGGGTGACAGACAGATGGGGACCCAATGAGAAACAAGGATGCACAAGGCTGCGGGTGCAAAGCATGTGGGCGACATGTTTTGAGAAAGTTCCGGGCTGCTATGCAGGACGTGTGACACGTGCTTGTGGGACATACCTGTGTCAATGGAGAGTAGTTTCCTGTTCCGCTGTGGCTTCACGGGTGCTGCAGGTCTAATGAATGCCTCCCCTGTTAACCACAGAAAGCATCATGTCCTTCATCCCCACCATCACCATCACATTCTTCATTGTCATCATCCTTAATTCAGTCTCCTTTTCTCTTACTCCAGTCTCTGTCGTCAACACAATTATTGTCATCAACTTCTTCATCATCATCATGATTAATATGGTCTTCAATGTGATCCTCATCCAACCACCACCCTCACCACAAAACAAAACCTCGCAGCAACCATACAAACGAAACGTGGGACGTGACCATAACAATTCCTGCTGTAAACATCTCCATTTCCAGTATCTTCATGCAAGGCCCATGTCCATTCAGAGGGCCATAATCTGAATTCTTCACTAATAGCTTTAGAAGTGCTGTGATATATTTAAAACCTTTAGGGCTCATCTTTATAAACATTTTTCCTCATAAAATAGTTCAAATGGATTCGCTGAACCAGTGTTTTTAACACTGGCTGTAGATCTGCACAAGCTACCTTGGGGGATCGACACATCAGGGCCAAGCTTGGTAGAGGAGGGCGGGACCTTTCTCTCATTGGCCATCTCAGTTGCAGTGGGCGTGACTGGCTGCGTGCGGAGGAAACGAACCCGGAAAGCACATTGATACCGACAAAACATTTCACGAGAACTAACAACACACACTAAGACAAACAGATACACTCGTGGTTGTCATTTCAGATGCACGAGAATAGAAAAGACAGAGGAAAGGAACCGGGACACACACGGACCTTTTCAGGGAGAGAAGGCCGAAGCCCCGGCCTTCCCCTGTCGACCTCCTCGTCTTTCCCTCTTATGTCTTTTCGCTGCTCCTCCCTCTCACCATTCACATTGGCCTCTTCTTCAACACCTGAAAATCGCAGGGGTATAACAGTATATCATTCGGACTGTAGACTGAGTCACAAAAATAAACCAGCTTCTTAACTGTGTAAAGTAGAATCTGACAAAGTGACACATGTCAATGAGCTTGTTTCAACTTCGCTCTATAGATCACTTTAATAGCACTTACTGTTAAACTCAAATCAAAACTTTCGCTAGTTATTAATCAGACCAGTATGATAACAGGGTCAGCTCAGCTTTCACTGCCTGAGTTCTACCCTCAGTCTGTCTTTCATCAATTCCTACAATACAAGACCCATCTAATACCCTTCACCATTTATTCAACAGCTACCATCAGAACAGCATTAAATAGATCCTCTGGCCAGGAAGATTACATATAAAAAGTAATTCATTCCCTCAACCATTAGTTTCAATTAGTTTCATTAGTTTCAAAAATAAGTACTATTATTGGCCTTGTGATTTTTATTGGTTGTTCTTTTATTACTTGTCATGTTATTTGATGTTGTGTTAAACATGAGCCACATTTATGAGTAATGAAGTAGGAGAGATTTCGAAATTGTAGCGGACACGGCTTCTAATTTAATGCAATGATAGACAATAAAGTCTTCTTGAATGTGGAATCTTTCACCATCCCCTTTAGCTGTGACTGCGGAGGTGCACGACATGCCTGTAACTCAAACCCGACACAGGGTGGGCTTCAGACCCTCAGGGCAAACAGGACGGCGCCTGTTTTCGGGGTGGCACGTGACCCACACACACGTCCCATTCACCCCCGTCACCGATCCCCTTCAGGTCCCCGCAGCTGCTTCCTCTGAGCTGCTCACTGTCATCTCTCCTCAGTCGCTTTGATTCCATTCAGTGATTATTTTCACCTCCCCCCCTCATCTCGTCCCCGCCACTCTGATTACTCTGGTCCGCATGCTGCTCAGAGATCTCACCCACCAGAAGGAATGCTTTTTTCCATTTTCCCCCCTTTTCGTTCGTCTCTTACAGACACCCTCTTCTAAGCACCATAAGATGTTAATACCTTCTGTTCTGAGGGTCCGAGTGCCGAAATCAAAGGCGTTTGTGTTCCCCGTTAAGCACCTGGCTATGCGCTTCCGCTGCTCTTTGATAACTGAGATAACAAGCCGCTTTTCCTCCCCCAAACCCGCCTTGGCATTCTGCTCCGGATCCCGGCCGAAAATGGGCGCCCAGATAATATTAACTCACCCGCGTCAGGCTGTCCCACTCGTTTATACTCTCATCTAAAATATCCCACCATCCAAGTCCTTAAACTGCTGCTAAAGCATCCCTTAATGTAATGGACTTACACTCTGTAGTGGTATTTTTCATACTGAAAAATATATCTCCATACTGTGAAAAGACACCATAGAATTCGACCGACCAGCTTCCTCACAAACGTATGTGTTGCTTGGCACTGCCTGACTAAAATGTTGCAGTACCGGGGCTTTCCTGCAGATGGCGCTGTCTCAGTTTTGCCAGGCTGGGCTTGCTGCTCTGAGGAGGGGGGTCTGGTTTAACCCCATATGGGCCTGGTCCCTCCAGACCTTCTCCAGTCCTCCTCCTTTCTCCCAAAGCATGGGCCTTTGCTTGTCTTTCCATCTGGGCGAATGCAGGCGTCTGCTTGCTCATCTGCAGGTCCTGGGTAGCTTGCTCGTCCGTGGGCGTTAGCAACACCATCTGTCTATCTGCATGTCTTTCTAAAACCACCCTTCTGTGCACCTGAGTGTCTGGTGGTGCCTGGCTGTCTGTCCATATGACCACACCCATCTGGGCATCTGTATGTCTGTCTGACAAGGTCCGTCTGTATGTATACATATCTGATGTAGCCTGTCTGTCTGTCTGCACAAACAAACCCATCTGTGCATCTGTCTGTCTTTCTGGCAGCATTCGTCTGTATGTATGTGTGTCTGATGCAACTTGTCTGTCTGTCTGCATCAGCAAACCCATCTGTACATCCATCTGCCTTTCTGACATGGTCCGTCTGTGTGCATGTTTGTCTGATGTAACCTGTCTGTCTGTCTGCATCATCAAACCAATCTGTGCATCTGTCTGCCTTTCTGACAGGGTGCGTCTGTATGGATGTCTATCTGATGCAGCCTGTCTGTCTGTCTGCATAACCAAACCCATTTGTGTATCTGTCTGCCTTTCTGACAGGGTCCGTCTGTATGCACGTCTATCTGATGCAGCCTGTCTGTCTGTCTGCATCACCAAACCCATCTGCGCATCTGCCTGTCTGTCTGACAGGGCCCGTCTGTATGTATGTGTGTCTGATGCAGCTTGTCTGTCTGTCTGTGTAACCAAACCCATCTGCCCATCTGTCTGTCTTTCTGATATGGTCTGTCTGTATGTATATACATCTAATGCAGCCTGTCTGTCTGTCTGTGTAACCAAACCCATCTGTCCATCTGTCTGTCTTTCTGATAGGGTCTGTCTGTATGTATATACATCCAATGCAACATGTCTGTCTGTCTGTGTAACAAAACCCATTGGCCCATCTGTCTGCCTTTCTGACAAGATCCGTCTTTGTGTATGTGAGTCTGACACAGCCTGTCTGTCTGTCTGCATAGCCAAGCCCATCTGCCCATCTTTCTGTCTCTCTGACACTGTCAGTCTGTCTGTATGTGAGTCGGGTGCAGCGTGCCTGTCTGTTTGCACAATCAAACCCATCTGCCCATCTGTCTGTCTCTCTGACATGGTCCGTCTGTGTGTATGTGAGTCGACTGCCGCCTGTCTGTCAGTCTGCATAATCAAACTCATCTGCCCATCTGTCTGTCTCTCTGACATGGTCCGTCTCTGTGTATGTGAGTCGGCTGCCACCTGTCTGTCAGTCTGCATAATCAAACTCGTCTGCCCATCTGTCTGTCTCTCTGACATGGTCCGTCTGTGTGTATGTGAGTCGGCTGCCGCCTGTCTGTCAGTCTGCATAATCAAACTCGTCTGCCCATCTGTCTGTCTCTCTGACATGGTCCGTCTGTGTGTATGTGAGTCGATTGCCGCCTGTCTGTCAGTTTGCATAATCAAACTCATCTGCCCATCTGTCTGTCTCTCTGACATGGTCCGTCTCTGTGTATGTGAGTCGATTGCCGCCTGTCTGTCAGTCTGCATAATCAAACTCATCTGCCCATCTGTCTGTCTCTCTGACATGGTCCGTCTCTGTGTATGTGAGTCGACTGGCGCCTGTCTGTCAGTCTGCATAATCAAATTCATCTGCCCATCTGTCTGTCTCTCTGATATGGTCCGTCTCTGAGTATGTGAGTCGGCTGCCGCCTGTTTGTCACTCTGCATAATCAAACTCATCTGCCCATCTGTCTGTCTGCCAGCCATGGTCCGTCTGTGCGAAAATGCATCTAATCCAGGCGGAATGTCTGTCTGTGTAACCACACCCAACCGCCCATCTGTTTGTCTTTCTGACAGGGTCCTTCTGTGTGTATGAGTGTCTGATGCTGCCTGTCTGTCTGTCTGCATAACCATACCCATCTGCGCATCTGTCTGTCTTTCTGACATGGTTCTTCTATATGTATGTGTGTTTGATGATGTGTGTCTCTCTGCATGTCTAACCAAATCTGTCTGCTTGTCTGTCTGTCTTTCTGGCACCATCTGTCTGTCCATCTGTCTTTCTGACATTGTATGCCTGTCTGTCTGTTTTTCTGAAACTGTCTGCCTGTCCATCTGCCTTTCTGGCACTGTCTGCCTGTGTGTCTGTCTGTCCATCTGCCTTTCAGGTACCATCTGCCTGTCTGTCTGTTTTTCTGAAACTGTCTGCCTGTCCATCTGCCTTTCTGGCACTGTCTGCCTGTATGTCTGTCTGTCCATCTGCCTTTCAGGTACCATCTGCCTGTCTGCTTGTCTTTCTGGCACTGTCTGCCTGTCCATTTGTCTTTCTGACACTGTTTGCTTGTCCATCTGCCTTTCTGGCACTATCTGCCTGTCTGTCTGCCTTTCTGGTACTGTCTGCCTGAGTGTCTGTCTGTCCATCTGCCTTTCAGATATCATCTGCCTGTCTGCTTGTCTTTCTGGCACTGTTTGCCTGTCCATCTCCCTTTCTGACATTGTCTGCCTGTCCGTCTGTCTTTCTGACACTGTTTGCCTGTCCATCTGCCTTTCTGGTACTGTCTGCCTGAGTGTCTGTCTGTCCATCTGCCTTACATTTACCATCTGCCTATCTGCTTGTCTTTCTGGCACTGTCTGCCTGTCTGTCTGCCTTTCTGGCACTGTCTGCTTGTGGGTCTGCCTTTCTGGCACTATCTGCCTGTCTGTCTGCCTTTCTGGCACTGTCGGCCTGTGAGTCTGTCTGTCCATCTGTCTTTCAGGTACCATCTGCCTGTCTGTTTGTCTTTCTGGCACTGTCTGCCTGTCTGTCTGCCTTTCTGGCACTGTCTGTCTGTGTGTCTGTCTGTCCATCTGTCTCTCAGGTACCATCTGCCTGTCTGTCTGCCTTTCTGGCACTGCCTGCCTGTCAATCTGCCTTTCTGACATTAGCTGTCTGTCTATTTGTTTTTCTGATACTGTCTGTCTGTCTGTCTGCCATTCTGGCACTGTCTGCCTGTATATCTGTCTTTCTGGCACTTTATGCCTGTCCATCTGTTTTTCAGCCACTGTCTGCTCATCTGTCTGTCTTTCCTGCCCCAGCTGCCTGTCCATCTCCCTTTCTGACATTGTCTGCCTATCAGTCTCCCTTTCTGGCACTGTTTGCCTGTCTGTCTGTCCTTCTGCCCCTGTCCACCCTAATGCCTCTGGTGCTTTCGGTCTACCTGCATGAGTAAGCGAAAGTGCCTGCCTGTTCACTTGAGCCATTGACACCCACTGCCTGTCTGCCTGTCTTTCTGCATCTGTCTGCATGTACATTTGCATGTCTGTCATGCTTTGCCTGTCTGTCTGCATGTGTAACCCTTTCTGTTTGTCATTATGCTTGTCTAGTGTGTCTGTCACCATGGACACCACCTGTCTTTCCCCCCGGTGGGATGTACCTTGTGTTGGCCTGTCTGCTGGCTTCTCTGGCAGTCCCTCCAAGTCTCTCTGTGTACTTATCCCCAGCTGCCTCTCCATTCTACCATCAGCCCCTGATTGTCTATGAAGTATCTGTTTGTCTGCTCCTGGCTGCATGTCTGAACTTTCCTGACTATGTACCTGTCTCACCATTCCTGGCCGTCTCTCCATTGTTAAGATCACCTCTATGCGTCTATGTGTTTCTGTCCCTGGCTGCCTTTCTGTCGTAGGTCCCATGCCTGGCTGTCTCTGTGTCTGCCTCTGTCTCTCAGCCCCTGTCTGTCTGTCTGTTGATGGTTCCACCCCTGCCTGTTTATTTGGCTGTGTCTCCAGACCTGTCTGTCTCTCGCTTATTTTGTCCACCACTTCCTGTGTCTGTGACTGCTTCTCTGTCCCCGGCTGCTTGTCCATTGTTAGATCTGATGCCCCCTCTCTAGGTGTCTGTCTGTCTATCTTAAGCTGCTCATCCTTCACCGGGTCCACCTCTGCTTGTCCAAATGACTGTCTCTCTGTCCCTAAATGTCTGTCCATCGTTGTGTCTTTCCTCGTACATTTATGCGATCTTCTGTGTGTTGTTCTCTGCTTGTCCACTGCCGGCTCCATTTCTGATTGTTTACATGTCTGTTTCTCTACCACTGACTGCCTTCCTGTTGCAGATTCTGGCTCTGCCTTTCGCTGTGTTGTTCTCTCATTTTCCTGGGCTGATTCAGACCGCTGAAAGAGAAAACCCCATTTGTTCACAAGAACGACTACTGCAGTATAAAAATGGATACAGTCAATGCATAAAAATGTACATAGTCAATGGAGCATAACAACATAAATTGTCAACTGTACCCTTCCCATCAACATTTTATTTGTATATCTCAAATAAAGTCTATGCCCTAAGGATTTAATAGCTGTCTTGGCTTAACAATTACGAATAAACAGAAGGGTGCTTGTGCTCATAAGCCCCGAATAAACAGATTCAAAGCAAAATATTTACTCATAAAGACTGAGAACTCATACAGTTTTTTTTTTTCGGAAACAACCACACTGGGGCTGCAGCACATGCTTAGGATAACGCCCTACCGGTTTAAACGACAGAAACTGAGGTCGGCTTCCCTCTGGCGAGACGTCCTGTTCCTCCGCCTTCTGCACCTCCAGCTTCCCCTCAGTCTCCTCGCCGACTTGCTCGGGCTGCCTTGGGGGCTGGAGCAGTGTGTACACATTTTCCGTGGCGATGCTGACAGGAGAGACGGCGATAGGTGTTTCCAAGCAACCTCGGATACTAGACTTTGTGGTTCTAATCAGAGGTGGGTAATCCAAGTCCACAGAGTAAAAATCCAGACCAGGATTTTGTTTCGACTGGCTAGTTGAGCACTGTGAGTGATACTCTTAATGCTCAACTGGTTGGTTGAAACAAAAACCTAGTCTGGATTTTTACTCTTTGGACCTGAATTATCCACTTCTGGTTCCAATCTACCCACATTTATCATTTGTCATCAAGTCAACTTCGATGTTTTATTGGTCCGAGACATAGATTCAGGTGCTGTTCATCTGCTTAATAGATGATGAGGTAAATCATGCCATATTTAGGTACCAAGGTGTGGTTTTCACAGCACATTTATAAAAACAGATGAGTTTTGCATACTAGTTATACAAGTATAGTTCTCACATCACACAGCTCCATCTCAGCTTCTTACCCAGTCGGCGCTGTGGCCATTGTCCGACACTCGTTCCCACAGGCTCCGCCCCAAACACCCGAATCTGCACCCTGATTGGCCATTGCAGAGTGGCGGTGCCTCCGGAAGCTGAAGATGGCCAGCATGTTGCGTCTCTTCTTCCTCCTTAGGGATTGGGCCTTGTGAATTGATGACAGTTGACTGCAAGGGATGGGGGATACAGAAAAGGATTGAAAGAAGGAGACAAGTCTTTAGTACAACATCGACTTTTCCAGCACAAGCTCAAGAACCCAGCGCCCAGCTGAGCCGCTGAATCACGGTGACAGATCCCCTTCCTAAACCCACTGTGTGCTCCTGTCCCTGTGCCCCCACCCCCATGGTCTACAGCAGGGCTAACGCGGAGCCGTTGCTAGGTTACACCTCCTGTAACCCAGTGCCGACAGAGAGAGGGGAGCTTTTACCACACAACCAGCAAGCGCAAGAACACCTGTGCCCGTAAGAACGTCTCAGCGTGATTAGAAATCCATCGCATGCAGCCAAGCACATTCAATTAGTGTAGGAAGGTGAGCCTTGTTGGCGGTGATTGTGAGTCATCCAGTGTGTGCGTGTGAGTGTATTTGTAATTATTACACTGTGGGGAACAGAATTCCCAACAATGAGATAAAAACCTGTATCTTTTAACCTTTTGGGGACATTGTTTCGCTCCCCAAAACAATACCTCAATTTTATGTAAATAAGTGGCTGTAATCAATAGAGTAAAAATGCCAAAGGTCTTGTATTTTGTTTGGTTACTTATGATTAAGGTTAGGGCTGGGTAGGGGTTAAGATTGTTATAGTCTGGATTAAAGTTATGCCCATAGGAATGAATGGAGAATCCCCATAAATATAAGAATATGTGATCTGTGCATGGGTGTGTGTGTGCGCCCCATCTCTACCCCGTACCTGTCTGGCAGCACCCTCTTAGTGTAAAAATCCGGGAGTCCGTCGTCAAGGGGCGTCGCCACGCCATTCTCTGTGCAGTGCTAGAGAACAAGTGTGTTGGTAACAACAGAAGCAAAGTCACAGAACATCCTCCATCTTACTTCTTTTATGTCTTCAAACAGTGATAAGTAATAATGAATGGAGGACGAGGTAATTGTGTAATTACTTTCCTTTTGGACTGTTTTTTTTACCATCTTTTTTGGTCTAATGGATGTGCCAGAGAGAGAGAGAGAGAGAGATTTCGGGAGACGGTAGAGTAGAGAGCTAGAGACAGAACCTAGAACCAGAACTAGTAGGCACAGCATCGCCTACATGGGACAGGATGCAGTGTAATGCAGGGCCAGCCAGGGTACGGCCTAAGCCCACATCCGCCGGGAACGCTCTGCGCTTCAGATCGGTGCCATTCGCTGTTTACATGCATCCAAGCGATTAGTCATCCCTCCTGGTTTAATTGGCTTCTTCAGCACCTGTCTGGAAATGCTCCAGGTTCAATTTATAAAGCGAGGGTGAGGGAGGCCTGATGAGGCTTGCGGCCGGACCTCCAGTCGGATTCGGCACATGAATTATGCATGAGTTACGAAATTAGCTAAAAAACGTTGTTTGTGGGTAGAATCGGTGAGGGTTCTTTGGAATTAAATGGGGAGTTGTGCTTCTGGGAAGCTAAAAAGTCAATCACTGTGGAGAGTGCTCTTCCAATGAGATCTCTCATGCCATCTCAATACTGTGCATTTCCAAACAGCCTGTCGATGGATGCTGCCTGTCTGCCCACCTTCCGCAGATTCCTCACCGAGTACAGGGGGGCATGTCCTCCCCGGTGTCTCCGTGGTGGCCTCGGCCTAACTCGGGTCACGTGATGCAGGGGTGCACCCTGGGTAGGCAAAGTAGCCAGACATTCCCATGATGCCGAGCTAGATAAAGGAGATGATAGGGGTGGCACAGAGGGCGGGGTTGAGGAACTGGAATCATCACAGAGGCCTGGGACAGAGAGACGAAGGGACAGGGCAAAAACGTCACCGTTAGGTGCCACAGTGGCCAAGTTGTAAGCAATGTAGCCACACCCTTCCTGATAAAGGGCTGGAATCTCACTCCCACTCATATGGGCGTGTGGCTCCTATGTTCTACATATGAGTGCGTGCCCATTGTGAAGGACGAACATCCTGTCCAAGGTGTCCCCTGGTGTCCAAGGTGTCCCTTGCCTCATATGCTGCTTTTGCAGGGACTGAGGATATCCCAGAGTTACTGTGACCCTGTGCTGGATAAGTGGGGTTGGAAAATGGGTGGATCTGATGATATTTATTAATATGACATCTATGGAATAACTGTTATTAAATAATTGTGTTATCGGTTTATTATTAGAATATAACAGTTACTAGTCAGTTTGGCCTGAAGTAAAACTTATTCACGTTCAGTTTTATCAACATCTTCATTTTGATAGGAATAGTGGGAAAGCAATATAAAGGAGACATAGTAAAAACACAAGGGTTATGGTTTGGATACGAGATCAGGTAATGATGCCCAGCTGAAGCAGACTGGGTCCATTGGCTTAGTAGGGAGTAAATGGACATGGGGGGGCAGTTAGCCATGTGGTTCTCGTGATACAGGCCCCAGGGTTCAGAGCCTACTGTGGGGTCTCCATGATTCAGCACACAGGTGCGCTGATGTGCGCCGAATGCCTTTGAGTCTCCTACCTCTGTGTGCTGTGTATCGCCAAGACAGATATGCATTATCCAAACTAATACAGCGTGTCATATAGAACTGAGATTAGAAAAATGTCAGAACATGACAAACGAATCATACGTTGATGCTGCCTCACAATTCAAATGTGTACATATTTTAGTGCGTCATTTGATGCTACAATGTATGTTTTCATCTGAAATGGTTAACAAACATGCTCATGGTTTCTTTCAGCTATTAGTAGGACTGTTTTTAATACTGTGTGTATTTAATACCTATATTACCCTAATCAAGGATTTGAATCCTATGCTATGGAGTCTGTACGCCCCAACATTACACTCAGTTTGCTCCAACGGAGGGTGCAAATACAAAATGTGTCAAAATGTTGCCTCGGGCCCCTCGCTAATCAGACAAAATACGGGCCCCATACATGCTCAAATACAGCCAGAGTGTATAATTTATCATCTTCGTATTCAGGAGCCCCAATAAAGTGCTGGGACCCCTGAATCTGCCAGGGTATGCATGTCATGGCCTCCAATGACCTGGCGCCTCTACACTGCCCCCTAGGGGTAGATGTAGGGGGATGCATCCCACGGTGGCTGTTCGGGCCATCCTGTGCTCTCAGGCTCCCCGTCACCTCACACTAATAGAGTGAGTTTAATATAAGGCGCTTTGCGCCATCATCCCCTGTTGCCGTGCCAACACGAGACGAGTGGTTTCAAGTGTGAGAGGGTGAAAGGGATGCGCTCACTGAGCCTGGTGGACACGGGCCGGATCCGCCTGGTCCTGCCGCTCCTCTTCTTGATCGCTAGCGTGTCCTGCAGCATCAGAGAGACGCATTTCCCACCGTGAGATTCGGCACTGAACAGAAGGTGGATGATTATGCACGACCGTGTTAGCTCTGTCGTTACAATATGCCGCTACGTAGTACCAACATGTTACCTATGTCAAGGTCATAAAGCAGTATATTTAAATTTTAATTAGGACACTGTGTCAACAACAATGAGTGTCACCACGCGGTTATGAAAGGCCAGTCCCACCCCACCACCACGTCCCCCCCAAGCGCACACACACACACTCACTATGCTGGGCCCCAGGTCCTCGTCGGTGATGTCCAAAGAGTCTCGGTGTTTATGGGGGCAGCGGCCCACTCCCGGCTCCCCATCCTCATCGCAGTGCCTCACCTGAGCCACTTGGTGGCGCTGCGAGTGACAGAAAGGGACTAATAAAGGCCAGTAGGGAGCACACGAGCAGACACACACAGAGCGAGGAACAAAGACCACTCAGGGGGAGCGCTGAGTGTCTCCGTGCCGCCCGCGTCTGGCATCACAGCGCTTTGTGCGGCCGCTGTCTTAAGTAATCGCTTTAATTCATCCGTAATTGCTAATTAAATAATAAATCCTGTTTTGGCGCTAGCATAACTAGCTGCAATAAAGAGATTTTTTTTAAATCTATTGATGAAACGCAGAGGCTTTGTTAAACGGTGGAGTCACACACAGACGAGACAGACAAATCCGAGGCCAAGTGGTCCCTCTTTGATGACACACCGTCCCTCTTTGCAGTCTGGGGGTCATATCTAGGACAGGGGGGATGTGTTTGGGAGAGGGGGCCATACCAGGGTCCTGTGTCCCTGAATAGGACGAGCGATGTCAGAAAATGGGTGGATGGATGGGTGGATGGATGGGTGGATGGATGGGTGGATGGGCCATACCAGGGTCTTGTGTGTGCCGTAGAGGTCTTGAAGAATCTGATCTACTATGGAGTTTGTTAGGTAGGAGACCACAGACAGCTTCACTTCCCTGAAAGACGGAGGAGAGAAAGAGTTAGAGAGAGTCAGAGAGAGGAAGAGAGAAGGAAAGAGAGAAGGAAAGAGAGCTCTTACACACCCATCCTTCTCTAATTCTTCTCCATCCCTCCTTCACTTTCCTCTCTATCACTAGGCTCTTATTCTTTTCCTCCCTGCCATCAGTCTCTCATTCTCCCCCCTCCCTTTGCTCCATCTCTTCCACTCTGTGCTGACCACCTGCCCTTCCTCCCTCCCTCGCTCTCTCACTCCATCGCTCGGTGGATGTCCAGCGCCGCCCTCTCCATCAGCGCACTGCGGATAGCCGAGCGGGGAACCGACATGCGCTCAGCAACGGAGGACAGGGGCGGGCTCAGGCGCTCGGCGGCCGTGGAGGACAGCGGGCACAGCTCACGGCACAGGGACACCATGGAGTCCACGATCACCTGAGTGGAGGTGGCCGGCCGTCAATCAGGTGACATGAACGGTGAAACGAACAACCGGCTAGTCAACCAATCAGAAAACAAGGCAGCCAGAAATGAGAAGACCCAGCATTTTTCATGATAATGTTACTGGCTCTAATGTATTAGACAGAAATATTGTAATTATAAGCAAAAAAAGGTATACAGATATGCAGCCTGACAACTGCAAATGCAGTTCTTTAATCACTACACCCCCTACTGGCCCATGTATAGATGAGGGCAGATGTACAGCTAGTGGGGAGACAGAGACAGAGTGACAGAGAAAGCCCGAGACAGACAGACAGACCTGCAGCTCTTTGTCAGCTGCTTTGGCCAGCTCCCCAGACAGCGAGTCCAGTTTCTGACGAACCGGCCCATCTACCGATAGAACGTGGGCCAGCTCACAGAGGGAGGGGTACAGCTGGGGGAAAGAAAGAGCCGTCGTCATAAAAAAAGACACACCACACGCGTATACCAGCACACACACACACACACACACACACACACACACTCACCGCACGGGAGTTGCGGGCCTCCTTCAGCACCTGCTTGGCAGACTGAAGGTCCTCCCCCCGGCCCGCCCCCCTCAACACGCACAGCTGCTGCTGCACTCGCACGCACAGGCGCTCCATCACCTGAAGGGGGCAGAAGGGAGCACGGGGCGCGTGGCATCAAGGGCGATGGGATGGGAACCCGGGCAAATGGCATGCAGGTGACAGGATGGCCACAAAGAGGCGACTCCCCGGAGGGATCTGTCACTGTAGCACCCAAATGTACTATTTCTATCCAGCAACTTTTCCCACAGAAGGGCCGGCCGCTGGTTCCGGTTCTTTCTTTCTTAGCAGGTCTAACCGGGCTCACCTGCTCGGCGGTGCTGGTGACCAGGCCCTGGTGGAGCCGCAGCGCCTGGCGCTGGGAGAAGCGCTGCGTCTGGTTGTTCCTCAGCAGAGCCCTCTGGATCTGCATCCCGCACACCGCGGAGGACGGGAGAGAGGGAAGGAGAGTCAGAAAAGGAGGGGGGGGGGCAGAGGTCTTTATCACAGTGATGTATGAGGCTGTAAGGCGCAGATGCGTCAGTGGCCAGCAGGGGGCTGTCACAGCATGGCGTGCAACCGACATCCCAGCATCCTCCCACAACCTTGGCCAGGGCCTGCTCTGTCTTGTCAGGGTTGCCGCGGTACGCCTGGGTGACGTCACTCAGGGGGAGGGGCATGTACTGCAGGGTGAAGTTACTGTGGGGGGAGGGGGGGGCCAGGGGAGGGAGGGAGGGAGAGAGCAAGAGAGATGGAGAGCATACCGTAAGGAAACCCAAGTTTGGCCACCATAACAGTCATGTGACACATTCCCAGTGCCTTTGTGTCTCTATATAGTAATTTCAGTGTCTTTCACGGTGTGTGATAAATATGTGCATGTGATGGAGAGAGGGAAGAGAGGGATTGGGGGAGAGAGAGGGACAAGCAGAGAGAGAGGGGGAGCACATCGTAAAACTGTAAAGAAACCTCACTTTGGCTACCATGGGAGTTCTGTGCTACCTTCTCGTTTCTCTGTATCATAATTTCAGCATCTGACGTGTTGCACATATACCCTGTACCATGAAGCACCTATGCCCTGTACCATGAAGCACCTATGCCCTGTGCCATGAAGCACCTATACCCTGTACCATGAGGCACCTATACCCTGTACCATGAAGCACCTATACCCTGTAACATGAAGCACCTATACCCTGTGCACATGCGTATGTGTGGCTTGGCCAAACAAACAATTACTAAAAGCAGTCAGTAACTGTGCTGCCAGGTGATATAGCAACTCTCACTGTTCCAGGGCTCGAGCGATGTCCAGGAATCCCGTTGCTGTGGTGTTGTTACGGTCCCATGTCACGCTCCTAAAGAGGAAACCATACTATTTACTTCCTGTAGAAAATAGGGCAAATATGATACTTCACATCCACACTGGTACAGTTCACATCCACAACTACTAGGAAAAAAATTATATATATATATATATATATATAAGTATGACGATTGTACTTTACTCAAGAAACCAATTCCATCCATCCATCTTCTGCACCTACTTCTCCAATTCAGGGTTGCGCAAGTCAGGGAACAACCCATGATGGGGCACCAACCCATTGCAGGGCACACTCACACACCTTTCACTCACCCCAATTAACCTCAGCATGTTTTCAGACTGCGGGGGGAAACCAGAGTACCTGGAGAAAACTCCACACAGGCAGAACATGCAAACTCCACACACATGGAGCCATGACAGAGACTCAAACACCAGTCCCTGATGCTAAGCATTATTCTATTCTGCCTCATGAGCAGCGCCAACTACCTCATGTTATTCTGCATATGCTCAATGACAAGATAACTGACTTTGACTTCTGATCTGTCCATCACCCAGCCACAACAGGGTCTCTGGGCCTTAGGGATATGCCGTGTGGACTAACCTGAGAGTGGTGTTGATTTGTAGGGCCTTCCCCAGCATCTTGGCCCCCATGTCCTCCAGGCTGTTCCCACTCAGGTCCACCTTGCGGAGGCAGGTGTTGCTGCCCAAGGCATTAACCAGCACGGTGCCCCTTGAGCGGAGGCGAGAGTCTGCCAGCGAGAGCGACAGCAGCCCCTGCAGGCGGGAGGACCAAATTACGGAAGCAAAGAACGAATCAGACAGGGAGAGGGAAGAAGGAAGGAGTTTAGATTAGGAAGGAAAAACATAGTTTGGAGTGTAGGCATGTGAAATGGTGGGGAGAGAGAGAAGGAGTAAGAGGGGTCACCTTAATTTATTCAAACTGCCTTTATTGTTAGAACTCAACTGTAGCATTTAAAATTCAAATGAGTCATTTTGGCCTAACAATGGGCACAGTTTACACAGAAGCGGAGGACAGTCATGCAAAAATCAGTATCCAGTGGGTGTCTTCTGCCACACTGCTTTAACCGTGGCCAAAGAGAATTAAAAAGACACCTCCTGTTTATTTAAATCATCCTGCATTTATAGTCCCCTATTTCTGTTCCAAGTGCTAATTATGGGATGCGTGAACCAAAAGAGGGGGCAGGGCTGAGGGTGCGTGGGTCTGGTGGTGTGTGGCACTCACACATTCTTCTTCCTGAATGAGCTGAACCAGGTTCTGCAGAACTTCATCCAGGACCCTGAAGGCAAAGCGGGGACAAACATTGATCAGGGCTTTTAAAACCTGCTTGCAGAGAGTAACAGTGTGAGGGGTCTTTGAGGGCACTGAGCAACCCCAGTACAGAACGTCAGCTTCTTATAAAACAACGATATACTTTGTGTGTATCATTCTCGTGTTCAAATAAAACCTATCAGTCAAAAAAAGTGGTAGATTTTTCAGAATAAAAAATATAAAACAATTACTCAGAATTAGCATCCAGTTTATTGGCCAAGTATGTTCACATATGTTCTGGTTCTGAGTCAGAAATAAAATTAATAAGAGAAAAAACCTGTTTGTAATTCTCAGAAGTATAGGTCCTGCCAACTCGAGCCATGGGATAAAAACAGACAAACCCAGAACATCTAGAGGGAGAATCTGCTGGTGTATAAAGACAGGCCAGCAATCGAGAGCGAAGTGGAGGGATCCAGCCTTTGGTGATCACATGACCGGCTGATTGGAGCTCACCACTTACCCGCCTGATTAAACTCATCATTTTGACAGAAAATTACTGCACCTGATGCTCTAAATACTAATCTGAGACTCATCAAAACCCAAAACCATGAGCCCTCGCCATCCTCAGGAACCAGGCAGGCCTTAAAGCAAGAGATTTGGGGACAGAGACACATGCAGATGTTTCTGTTTCTGCCTTCCACTCATTTTCCTGTAATGGATAATTTATAATGCCACTGTGTCAAAAAAAGCGAAAACCACAAGTCAGATTTTCATGAAGGCACTTTGCGTAACCCCAAAAAGGAACCAAAACGTGGGCACACACACACACACACACACACACACACACACACATACAGGCAATACTTGTACCTGTTCTTGATGTTGAAGTTTTTACCCAGGAGGAGGTGCTTGATAGAAGGGTGCCGGGACAGTGCTGACACAACAGCCAGGAGGTCTGCATCCAAGCCTGGGAAGACACCCACAGAACCATATCACACAACCTCACTGCATCCATACTCAGCCGTATGACAGCGATACACAACCGGCGGCAGATACAAGGGCGAGGCCACAGGAGCACTGGCCCCAGCTGAAAGCTGATTGGCCTCTGGAGTCCCCCCACTCCTGTACCTCACCAATTCAAAACATATGATTGGCTAATAATAAGCTTGGTTCCCGTTCGCACTAAGTCCAAAATTACTTTGTATGCTGAAGCATTAAGAGTTCCTTTCACTGGAACTAAAGGGCCAAGACCAACCCCTGAAAAACAGCCCCACACCATAATCCCCCCTCCAGCAAACTTTACACTTGGCACAATGCAGTCAGGCGAGTACCGTTCTCATGGCAACCGCCAAACCCAGACTTGTCCATCAGATTGTCACACAGAGAAGCATGATTCGTCTCTCCAGAGGACTCGTCTCCACTGCTCTAGAGTCGATCTAGAAACTTTGCATTGTACTTGGTGATGTAAGGCTTGGATGCAGCTGCTCGGCCATGGAAACCCATTCCATGCTCTCTATGCACTGTTTTTGCGGCATGAAGTTTGGAGGTCTGTAGCTATTGACTCTGCAGAAAGTTGGCGACTTCTGCACACTGTGCACCTCAGCATGCACTGTCCCCGCTCTGTGATTTTACATGGCCTAGCACTGTGTGGCTGAGTTGCTGTTGTTCCCAACTGCTTCCACTTTGTTATAATACCACTACCAGTTGACTGTGGAATATTTCGTAGTGAGGAAATTTCACGAACTGACTTATCGCATAGGTGGCATCCTATCACGGTCATGTTTGAAGTCACTGAGCTCCCAAGAGCGACCCATTCTTTCACAAATGTTTGCAGAAGCATTCGGCATGCCTAGGTGCTTGGTTTTATACAGTGGCCGTGGAAGTGATTGAAACACAAGAATTCAAAGATCTGGAGGGGTGTCCAAATTCTTTTGGCAAAATAGCAAAATTCAGTACTAGTGTATTAGTACTAGTACTAATACACTAGTACTGAATGTGGCTGCAAAACCCAATCGGGGTGGGGTTATTTTTTATTACATGTCAATCAAATTCTTAGCTGCTCCTCACATCGATTCCCGGCTGGGTAAAGCAGACAGGGAGTGGCAGTCCAGGATAGTCCCGTGCATTGCATCGGTATGAAAAACGCATGCACACACACACAACCCACCATTGTCAGAGACGTCCAGGGTGGCGATGGAGGAGACCCCCGGCAGAAGCTCCTGAATTACAGCCGCTCCTGCCGATCTGAGCTGGAAGGGGGGGGGTGAGCTCAGTGAGCGTGTGGGTGTGAGCAGCCTGGTCACATACAACCGCGTCTGCGCACCAAAACGCGGGTCAGTGGGGCCTTTCACCAGAACAGTGGGGAGCGGGAGATGGATGGCAGGCAGGAAAAGTGCAGGAGAGAGAGAGAGTGCAGAAGTAGGATGGGGGAGGGGACTGAGGTCTGTGATATAAAAGGAGCAGTTGGGAGCGTCTGCGCCTCCCACACCGCCGCGGCCGGGAGCCCCCGCACTACCTCACAGCCGCTGATGTCCAGGTGCAGGTCATTAATGTGAGGGTTGGAGCACAATCCAAGGAACAGAGCCCTGGGGGGCAAGACCAGGTCGCATTTCATTATGCATACTGATTTAAAAAAAATATTTTCCATGCATACATTTTCATGAAAGATGATTATATAACACGCAAGAATACACTATTATTGTGTTTTCCATATATTTCCTTACATAATATCAACCATGCCTGTATTTTCACTTAAACTGATTCTCCCTCTATCCCCCCTTGTTTCTGCTGCCCGCCACGTGACCCGGTGGTGGGCATCTTGGAAAGTCAGCAGGTGACTCACCTCAGGGCCTCAGGCGGGAGCTTCATGGAGGCCAGGCTGATATGCGTGAGGCTGAAGGCAGAGCTGAAGAACTGCCGGAATGTGGGAAGGGCCTCCTTCCCCTTCCTGACAGGAAGAGGAGCGGCTTTGCTCACGCCGTCGACAGGAAGTTGACACTATAGCACTGTTACTACTGTCAACCCAGTATTTTTGTTCAAATGCTGGTTCATTTTAATCTGAATGTAAGAACATCAGTGATTGGCTGAAGAGGAAGAGGGCGGGGCATGGAAATATCCTCCTGAGACACAATTCGTTTTGATCCTTTATAGATGTTTTTGCACATATCTCTCATATTATACATCCCACTCTATCACTTCCTACTGTTCCTTAAAGAAGACAGTCGGGGCTTTAAGAAGACATCAGTGGTGTGGGGGTGTGGCTTTGCCAACCTCCACTTCCCGTCAAATCAACATTTTCATCTATATTTAAAAAGCCTATTTTCCCTGGGTTCCAGGAGGATACTTTGTGGTTCTGCCAACATCTTTAGGTCAAACTGCTTCATAGTTATTATTAAATGTGTGGCTGGTACTGACCTGTGAGAGAAGAAGTTTTTGGAGAGGTTCAGGTAGGAGAGATCGGCACAGCATCCTTGGAGCAGAGGTCCAAACAGCTGGATGGGAGAGAGAGAGGGTGTGTGTGTGTATGTGTGTGTGAGAGAGAGAGAAAGAGAGAGAGAGAGAGAGAAGTTAAGTGAATGTAAGGTGTGTTAATGGTTTCTAAAGGTTGCATAAATGTCAATGTCAATTGATGACAACATTTTTTATGGAGTTTATTGAAATTTGTCAAGAAATTAGCTGTGTAATTTGGACATGATTAAAGGCTTTGAATAAGCATCTAAACTATTAGTCATTTACACAACCATTAAACATTTATTAGACATTTAAGGTGGAAAATATTGCATTTAATCTATTAGGATTAGTAAGAGAGGCACTGGTGGATGTGATTGGTTCCTCACTGCACATCACATGAATCACGGCCATTCACTAACTCACGAACCGAGTCCACGGCACAGTCTGTAGCTGACAGATCCAAATGGACCAGGCAGTTGGGCTGGGACAGGAAGAGGTATAGGTTCTGTAGAAAAATACCAAAGCACTCAGAAATGCTATATTTTATCTCCAGGAAAACCACTAGGTAGAACTGAAATAAGCTACTTATGAAGATGCCTCCTCTTAGAGGGACTTTTACAGTACACACAGTAAAACCATATTCAGGAGTGACACTGGATAATCTTACAGGCCACAAATGTCTATTGTAGGAGAATGGGCTCATATTTAATCAACTGTCCAGACTGAATGAATGAAAATGAGAAGGTAATTAAGATGGCAAGAGGTTTGAGCATGAAGAGAACCGTTTATATTAATCAAGATCAGCGAGATGTTATAAGGGGAGTTACATGTGGATGAAGACGAGATGCCAGGAGATAACGACCGGGATGGAAGTGATGGAGTGATGAGGAGGAGCTGGTTACCAAGGAGACGAGAAGGAAGGGATGCTGAGGCTGGCTAGGGGTGAGTGGGGTAGAGGGCGACACGGCGAGGGGAAGGTGAGGTAGATGCATGAGGTGCAGGGTTGTGAGATAATGAGGATGAAGGACTACGAGGAGGGCGAGATGTTCCCAGGGGTGAAGAAGGGAGTGGAGTCAGAGTGCGGAGGAACGGAAGACTGGGGGGCGGGGCTGCGGCGCCCACCGAGGCGTCCTCCCCAGACAGCACCCCCGGGTTCTTGCTGAGGTCAAGGTGCAGGAGCGAGTTGGAGTACTCATCAGTGGAGCAGAGAGCCTGAGAGAGGGATACGACGCCTGGGCCGGGGGTGAGACGGAGAGAGAGAGAGGGACAGAGAGAGAGGGAGAGAGAGATAGAGAGACAGAGAGAGAGAGACAGGACAGAGAGAGAGACAGAGAGAGAGAGACAGGACAGAGAGAGACAGGACAGAGAGACAGAGAGAGAGGCAGAGAGAGGGAGAGACAGAGAGAGAGAGAGAGACAGAGAGAGACAGGACAGAGAGAGAGGGAGAGAAAGATAGAGAGACAGGACAGAGAGAGAGACAGAGAGAGATAGAGAGACAGAGAGAGAGAGAGACAGGACAGAGAGAGAGACACAGAGAGAGAGAGAGACAGAGAGAGACAGGACAGAGAGAGAGACAGAGAGAGACAGAGAGAGATAGAGAGACAGAGACAAAGAGAGACAGGACAGAGAGAGAGACAGAGAGAGAGAGAGACAGAGATAGAGGGAGAGAGGGATAGAGAGAGAGAGATAGAGAGAGAGAGTCATGATAGAGAAAGAGAGAGAGACAGAAAGAGAGGGAGAGAAAGAGAGAGACAGAGAGAGGGAGAGAGAGATAGAGACAGAGAGACATGTCAGAGAGAGAGGGAGAGGGAGATAGAGAGAGAGGGAGACAGAGGGAGAGAGAGAGAGCGATAGAGGGAGAGAGATATGTCAGAGAGAGAGGGAGACAGAGGGAGAGAGAGAGAGAGAGAGGGAGATAGACAGAGAGACATGATAGAGAGAGAGAGAGAGACAGAGAGAGAGGGAGACAGAGGGAGAGAGATAGAGAGAGAGGGAGACAGAGAGACATGTCAGAGAGAGAGGGAGACAGAGGGAGAGAGAGCGATAGAGACAGAGAGAGAGAGAGAGATAGAGAGAGAGAGAGAGGGGGAGAGAGAGAGAGAGAGAGAGGGAGAGAGGGAGGGAGAGAGAGGGAGAGGGAGAGAGAGAGGGTGAGGGG
>JAODKM010000075.1:18040731-18058884 GCA_026780845.1 Petrocephalus sullivani
GTCTCGGGTGTGGGGGATTTGCTCCGCTTCAAATGATGGGGGGAGGGGGGGGGTTGGGGGGGGGTGCCAAGAGGCTGGGGGTGGGGTATGGATAGTAGGGACATGCCCCTACCAATATCATGGGAGTACTGTGTGTGTAGGGGGGGATGATTTGGCCCAGAATAATGGTGACACCAATACTATGCCCAAGAGAAGGAATAGAGGAGGTGAGGTCACATGTCAGGGCCTGAGAATGGAATGTGTGGCCAGGTCTGTCTGGGGGGAAACAGCGGACTGCTTCATGTCATTAGATTAATGACCAAAGATGAAGGAAGGGCTCATCACCGACTCTACCCTGCCCCCACCCACCTCGCCAGTCTGCGGGACAAAACGCAAGAGCTCGGTAAAACAGAGAAACGCCCTCACCAGGATCTTGTCCTCCGACTTGCCGCTCTTGGTGTCCAGCTTGACGCCGCGGGCAAACTTGACCGTCGACCTGTCGATGATCCTCCAGAGGCTGTCTGTTCACAGAGACCAAGCCATCGCTGAACCCACATGTGCACACAGAGACGTGCTTCTCCGAGACAGTATATTCTCCCCATGCTAGAACATACACGACAACGAATACACGTCTGCACAAAAGTTAAACAAAAGCAAAACACTCCCCCCTGGATAATGAAACTCACTATATCCATGGCTATTTAATCATAACCTTCCCGTAGATATAACACACATACACACACGTCACACGCCTCATTACTCGGTCACAGTGACAGAGCATACACTAAACATTCCAGAAACGCTGACCGCCCAGGGGTGGCCTAATGGTTAAGGCAGTGCACTTGTGATTGAAAGGCTGCTGGTTTGATTCCCTGTCCACTGAGGTACCCTAAGCAAACTGAATTAGCTGTCCACTGCTGTGTCACATATGAGTTAAATGCAGAGGACACATTTCATTGTTGTGCTGTGGTGTATCAGCAATGACAATTAATCGCTTCACTGAATGGTGAGATTTTTTTGTATATTCTTCTATGGGTATCACAAAATATTTCCCTTATATAGCTTCTACTAATCAGCTAAAAATTCATTTTAAAAATCAACTGATTTTATTTGGAAAATTTTATATCTAGTTATATATCCATATTACTGTTGTATTATGGAATGAAAACACTCCTTTTGACATTAAACACTATGATTTCATTAGCTGAATTGATTGGACGGGCAAATATATTCTCAAAGAAATGTTGGCTCTTCAGACAGAAGATATGGATTTTTTTGCTCTCAGAGCTGTGTGTATTTTTATTTTTCAGAAGTAATACCTGTATTATTTATTTATAAGTCAATAGCATTTCTTTGCGGTCTGATTTATTTCTGAACACAGATATTAAATGAGGCTTCAGTGAGTGCCATTAGGAATGACTGGAAGTCTAAACTGAATCGTATGATGGACAGAGTTCTGGAGAAGAAGCCGGTACATCGTCACTTGTGAGCATCCTTAGACACGAGGACACGAAGCCAGACTTCTGAGTCCTTGGAGGTATGTTTTTGGATCCAGGCGAGCAGTCTGTGAGAGAATTTCTCTAAGTGCCTGGCACAGTCTACGCCATGTGAATCAAAGCTGCATGTGTCATGCTTGGGGGCAGGAGGAATCTGTGTCTTTCCATTGGCCTTGACTGGCCACCCAATAGACAAGGGGTCACAATGGAAATGTATCTGGTGACATCCCCATTCCTTATTTAATTATCCAAGAGCAATACTGACAAGCACACTATGCAACTGCAGAATGTTCTGCGACAGTGTCCACATGTCAGGGCTGTACTACTTCCCTGTACCACAATTAGCCTTGGGGGGAAAAATCAGTGTGTTCCTCTAGGAAACTGTAAGCTTGCCATCTGTATGCTCACATGCCAACATCATGTTACACAGGTTCAGACCCTAATACTCTGCAAGGTCATCATAATATACTCACCAACACACTACGGCATCAGTGTAATGCCTTCCCAAAGCAGCGGGCTTCCAAGGACTTCTTAGACGCACAGTCAAGCATTTACTTATGTTTTGCGTCTTATTTACCCGAGACGTTACCGCAGTTGAAAGAACTCCTCGCATTGGCAGAAACAATGAACAAGAATCCCTGCTTCCGAGTACAAAGGCTCTCAGCGAGTCAAAAGGAGGGGGGTCTGAAGAAGAAAAAAAAATCTGCAAAATGCATGCAGCTGTAATGAACTTTAATCCCACCAAAACCCCAATCAAAAGCCTCGCAGTCGTTTCTTAGTGTGGCAGATGAAATGGATAGGCTGACCGCTCGTTACACGTTAAGTAAGGGTGATGGGGATGCAGAGAGAGGGACGGAATTGTGTGTGTGTGTGTGTGTGCGTGTGTGTGACTGCCTGCCCGCCTGCTGCGTCCGAACGGGCGTCCTGTGCGAGCGAAAACGTCGAAGCGTGCCGGGATCAACATAATTAATTGTGTGAAGGCTGCTGATGGGGTCCGCTGGAATAATTAATTAACCGCGAGACAACCGGCGGTTTGTCGCCTTGTAACAGCGCGCCTCGTACGTATCAGCGGCCGTGAAAGTGTCCGTGGCCGGGGACGGGTGCCCAGAGTGCCGGCTACCGCCGCCCGGGAGCGACGCGGGTCCGCAGAGCCGCACACGGATCCCCCCGCTGCCGTCAGCATCTGGCTACAGCACAGCTGAGGGAAACGCCGTGCTTTCGGTTTGCATAACACGCACGGATGCATTGCCCAGGAGTGTACGCGCGATGCCATAGGAAGGGGCAACACTGCATACCAATGAGACAAACCATGTGCAATTACACGCGATGCCGAGATATTACGGACCGCACCGACGGGCTAATGTACCGATCTGCCGGTGCATAAAGCAACAGAAATCAAAGTGTGAGTGATGAATAGCCATTGAAAAAGGCCCGATTCCGGAGAATTACAGTTTGCAGCTGTATATGATTGCATAGAATAAAAAAGGGGAACAAAAAAATTAAAACGAATATGGCAAGGTTTCGCATTGGGGATGAAAAAAAGAACCGCGGTCAGAAATCACTGTTGCATATGCAGCAAGTTATCTGATGTAAAGCGCACACAGATGCACACACCTCTGGAATACTGGGCGCGTGAAAACGCCAAAACGCCAGGTGCGGCGACACAGAACGCCGCGCGTCAATGGCAAACGATCGCCGCGCAGAATGGGGCTGAAAGCCCGCTGTGGTATGGGCGCCCGCTCCTACCTGTCATCTCCCTGCTCACGCTGACAAAGCAGGGCACGGCTGCTTCCTTGGAGGCCATGTCTCCCGTGCGATCAGCAGTGTGCCGAGCGCCTGCCTCCCGGGCATCTCAGGAGCGGATGCCGCGATGCGCCCGGAACCCGGAGAGAGAGCGCTGCACGCATCACGGGAGACGGCGCCGCGCCGGGGCCCCCGCTGCCGCTGCTGATGCTGGGGCTGCGAGCCGAGCCTTAAATGGCATGTGTACCGCTCGTGTGAAGGCGATCGCGCTCAATGCGGGGTGGGGGCAAATGCACACAACGGGACCTTTTTAATCTTGCGCCTTTTTCCCGTATTTTTTTTTTTATTCAGATGATCAGATAATTTATACAATTTCTTAAAAGCGTCTTATGGGCTCTTGCCTTGATAATTTTATTAATAACCAATTACTTCCCACCTATTATTATTATTATTATTTATTATTATTATTATTATTGCTGTTGTTTGTTACTATCATTGTTATTGCTGTTGTCGTGAGTCGCGTACTGGTGCCATTTGCACCCCGGTTGAGAGTAATGTCTACAGCTCATTGTTTAGAGAGACGAACCTATATAACGGATATAAGCCTATAGCTATAGGCATAAGAAGTAGGTGGGACGGCGCCAGTGGAACGTTAGAGCGACGTTCCGTAGACTGCAGCGGTGTCCGGTACAGGGGGCAAGCCAGCGACTCACATCCCTCATGCAACATACCAGATGCATGACCGCGGCCCGCCTTTGACGGGAAGCTTATCTTATTGTCCCTGCAAGAAGTGGTTTAGCTACTGTGAGCATTATGCCGCCAAAGCGATCGATGTCAGAATAACCTAACACCTAAAAAGATTATTTTGTGTTAGGGAAGAGACAGAAACCCTTACCGTAACGGGATTAGCAAATGTGTCAGATAGAAGTCAGCCAGCCCGTCCAGTGGTTAGGATTATATGACAGGCCTGTAGCCATAAATAAATGTCTATAGAGGTCCGGCAACACTATCGATTAGACCGGAGGGAGGGCCGGGGTTCGACTCCGAACTTTTTCAGACCCGTTCTTATACAACGCGGCTACAGGCCTGCTCTATTCTGTTATATGGAAGTTAGATGTGTTAAATGACGGCTGATTGCATACACTGACATCCATTCCGATCACGAGAAATAAAGTAAATTCCGTGTCTGCAGGAATACTTATTTGATCATTTAAAACAATGAAAATGAAGAAGATGTTTATTACTGATGATAAAAGCATAATTCAAATCGGATGCTGGGAACGGGGATGGAATTGACACGTGCAGTGCTGGAGGTGCGGGGTAACAGCGCCAACCATGGCGAAAATGTGTTACTACAAGCAAGGGTTCCCGTGGTAACGGCGGTACGCAGGGCACTGGGAATATTACTGCCCGGGTAACAATACAAAGCGCACGACCTTAGCTGCTTGCCTATATAACAAGTTATTACAGCACTCCTGTTGACCGATATAAAGCAAAAGTGAACATTTGCCTTCAGCAATATGAGTTAAAATGAAAAGCCCAGACGTCAAGGTCAGTGTGACAATAAGATGATAATACGATAATAAGACAAAGACGTTACCTCACCTGCATGACTCCATTAATATGCAGATTTAAAGTGAAGCAGTTTTACAAGAGCAGTTGACTATCAAAGGAAGTTAGGGGAACAACAGTGTGTAGCGGTAATTTTCAGGAGGTTTGTGCCCAGGGGCGTCAGAAGCATTTTGAATGGGGGGTGGGGGGGGGGATGGCACTGGCAGGGGTCTGGGGACCCTTCCCCAGAAATTTTTTATGAATTAGATGCCATTTTCTGCATTCAGGTGCATTTTTTAACAGGTTTTACCTACAAAAGTCACTTAATTCAAAGACTATTTTAGAGACTCAACAATAAGTCCTCATTCAGCTAGCATGATACTAGTTTTTAACTGCTACCCACTGCTATGCCTAAGATAATGAAATGAATGTGACACAATTTATCACCAACAATGACTTGTTGTAGGTGACCTGGAAAACCCGGAGTGGTCTTTCAGTGGTGTGTGTATTCTCATATCAATCAAGTGGAATGGATTCTTTCATGAAGTAATAGAAACGGTGCTGGGTGAACTAATGTGGGGGGGGGGGGGGGTCCAAACGAATAATGATGAAATGTGAGGGGGACACGCCCCTCTCAGATTTAATGGCGGCGACGCCCATGCTTGTGCCCTCCAGTCAGACATCATGCACAGGGAGAAGCAAGAGATGGCATCAAGCAGCCAAGTGGAATTCTTTGCAGGATTTTTGCTTGTTCGAGACCGAGTCCCACAAATCTCTATCTTCATGGTGACTTACAGTGGTTCTCTGCACAACAATCTTCAATTCCCATGCTAGCAGTGACGCGATCTAGCATCTGTTCAGCTTGTTATTGCATGTGCATATATTGAGAAGGAAATTGCTTTAAGCGCACTCATCACATAACACTGAATAATAGGTATGAACGTATAGTGAATACATCCATGCTGGTAAATTCATCATTAAATATAATGCCAAATACATGCACTCAGTGGTCACTTTATTAGGTACCCCTACATATCACCAGGTGGGACCCACTCTGCCTTCAAAATCACTCCAAGGGTAGATCAATTGAGAAATAAAAGGGTTTTCTGCACACTTCTGTTGCTGTTTTGGTGGCCATCCTGTTAGATTTAATAAGCCTGGCCACCCTCTGCTGACAGAAATCATTAATGAGGTGTTTTCAGCCACACAAAAAGCCATTGACTGCATGTTTTTCTATTATCCATGAACAGCATACTGTCAGCATGGATCTGGTCATGCCCCGTTCAGCCTGTCGCTGTTTGTCCCAGTTTCCCAATTTCCCCCGCTTTGCGTTGTTCTGTTCCCTGCTATTTTCCCCAGCTCCTTGGGCTGCCACGTGGATGAACGTACTGTGTGTGCAGCTGTGCTCCTCTACTGTCATATGTTGGACATTTTGTCTCCTTTTGCCTTGTTAATTACGTATTTTTGTATCTATGTGTTCTCAGTATGGATCCTCGTTTTGTTCCTTTGTTACTTATCCCAGCTTGTGTGTAGTTTGTTGTAATGTTTTATATCTATGTTTCTGGTCTCTCATGGTGTTTGCATCTGTAGTGATTGCTTCTTACCTTCACATGTCTCTTCTCCTCCTAGTCCTGTTCGATTGATTATTAATAGCCCGCACTTGTCCCTTACTGAAACCCTCGTTATCTGTGTATTTATGCGCCCGTCCTTCCCTTGGTCATTCACTCATTGTGTTTTGTTCCTGCGTGTGGTTTGCCCAAACATTTCATTGCTATTTTCTGCTCTCACGTTTAGTTTGCCTTTGAGTCCTCATTCTGCCAATCTGGCTGTGTTTGGGCCCCTTTTAGTTTCTTGTTTCTGTTAGTTCAGTTTACAGTAAATTCCCTTGGTGCTTGTAAGCGGCACTGTGCATGTGCTGTCCATTCCAGCATGTTGCACCACAACATAGACACTGTAATGTATATAGTGTATACAATTCTTAAGAATATTGCCATTTCTGAGATCCTGGCACAGTCATTCTGCATTTAAAATCACCTAGATCACAATTCATGGCCTTTCTAATGCTCAGCCAAACAGCAAATGTATGGGGTTCAAATTGTGCCAAAAATATTTCGATATGTGCACCGTCCAGGTCGACTGAACATGTAAAACATTTGTCTGTGACTGTGTCGTTATGCGTGTCGTCCTGATGTGTCGTTCTCCTTGTCGTGTGATTACGTCGTCATGCGTTTCATTCTGATATCTTCTTGTTGTTTCATTTGGATTCTGGTTCTGTTGTATAATTTTTCCCGTTGTTTGTATTGTCAGTCTGCCGTATAGTTCTGCAACACATCAATTATTCTCCAATATACTTTCATTTTAGCATACGCTGTAAAAAAAAATCCTTCAATGTGTCAATCAATCTATTTACACAATTTCCGCATTGATGCAGAATTTTTCAAGAATTGAATTGCGATGCATCATACAATGTACTTGGAACAGTTAGACTAATTTGACATTCAACAACACTGTCAAGGACAGTGAGAATGATAAAGCAGGACGAGAAGCAAAACAACACAAACGTCACATCCGGACGACATTCATTACAAAACAGTTAGGCGACACATCAGGACAACATGCATAACGACGCATTAAAACGACATTCCCAGCCACACGGTCAAACGACAGATCAGGACGACACGCATAATGACGTGTCGACACGTTCGGTCGTCATGCAGTACAACAGTCAAACGACAGGGGACGTTAAGACGACAGAAGTACAGTGTAAGGTTTAATTGACACAGACAAATGTTTTATCAAGTGAGCAATTCGACATAGACAATCTCATTGTAAAAATACATTTGTCACAGACAAATACTTTGTTACATGCTCAGACGATATGGAGAGTGTGCCATTGACATATTTTTGGCACAAATGGAAAGCTCATATACATATCGACGTATTTTTGGCACAAATGGAACCCCATACAAATGAACTACCTGACCTTGTCTGTGAGCTGTTAATAGTAGCTGTTATGTATTCAACTACAGGAACATAATTCTCTGTCTGTACAAGCTAACTGTTTGCATTAATTTGCAGTTGTACAGAATAAAGTGGCCACTGAAGGTAGATTATAAATTATTATGTCAAATGTGAATTATATCCTTAGGGCATTACATTTATTTCAAATCACCGTCTACAAAACTACAAATGAAGTGTAGGTAAAGTTGTGTATTTGCTGTAATTTCAAAACTGGCCATAGGTTTAGCTACAGACAATAAAGAGAAACATGCAACAGAGAATGAAAGACACAGACTTTATTTGAAGACAGGAATGGAAACATTTAGCAAAAGGCGACGGGACGATGAAATGAGAGGACAGATGCTTCGGCTTTTGACAAGAAGATCCCACTGATGAGCAGCATTTTAAATGTTTCAAAGCAGTGGAGCCTTTTCCGCTGCGGTCAGGAGCGGGTTTCCAGAAACCATTCGTAACTAAAGTAGCTTATCTTGTTCATAGATTTCTGAGTACTCTGACCAACTAGTTATTTTCTATGTCATTCTTTATTTGAAGTTCTGCTTGCTGTCCAATCACAGAGACACAGAGATTGGGCAAAATAGATGACATAAACACACTGACTGTCCCCTTTGGACAACATAATAATGCAGATGATACATGAGGTAAATATTGCAATATCAAATTATAATGTAGACTATACTGTAATTTAGCGCAAAAGGGGTTAGTTGTCGTAACGCCTGTATGCAATTTGAATACATAACAGGGTTGCGTGCCATTCGGAATAGACTCGAAAATGACCATGAAAATCAAATAAAATTAATAAAATTGGTTGAAGAGAAGATGCATAATTGCAATTCGGTTCAGTTTGTGCAAAGGGTTCAGTAACACACTCCTTTTAAAAAACTTGCAGAGACATACAGACATGCTGGTAAGCATTAATCTGCATAATTGGTGTCAATAGTATGTTTGACCAAATCCGTCCCCACCACCACACCGCTGCTCAAGTTCCAGGTCCTTCATTTTCTGATAGTCTCTTTCATAACTGTACAACCCGGGGATAATCTCCGGCAGCACCCTGAGAATCCCCAGGTACTTCATTTTCTGATAGTCTCTTTCAGAACTGTACAAGCCAGGGATAATTTCCGGCAGCACCCTGAAAATCCCCAGGTCCTTCATTTTCTGATAGTCTCTTTCAGAACTGTACAAGCCGGGGATAATCTCCAGCAGCATCCTGAGAATCCCCAGGTCCTTCATTTTCTGATAGTCTCTTTCAGAATTGTACAACCCAGGGATAATCTCCAGCAGCACCCTGAGAATCCCCAGGTCCTTCATTTTCTGATAGTCTCTTTCAGAACTGTACAAGCCGGGGATAATCTCCAGCAGCACCCTGAGAATCCCCAGGTCCTTCACAGACACAGTCAGTCTGAGGCAGTAGCAGAATTCTCTATCCACGGGCACTTTGCTGACCTTGCAACAGTACCGGACAAGCAGGAGCCCCAGCGAACAATCACACTTGATCAGGAAACCCCCGTGGTCAGCGCCCTCACCCACATACAGCCCCCTCTTGATGTAGCATCCTACTGCAGGCGTCCAGACACGTGCACCGGTTAGAGGGTGATGCCTCGTCACATACTCTGCTGTCAGGGGATTTTCTACATCAGGCATCTTGTGAATAACCACTGCTGGCCAATCAAAATTTGGTACCGACATGCTCCATCAGCTTCACACTGATCACACAGGCTCCGCATGCACACCCGTCAGACAAATTCCACACGTACTCATGCACACAAGGTGAGTCCAGCCAATTCCTCTCAGTCTCCTTACTAAATGACGATATTATTCTCCCTCTCACACAGTGACCGTCTGGCTGTCAAAGAACAAAACAAATACATATACACACAGACATTCCCAGCATTTCTTACAGCGGCTCTTCCTATTGCAAGTAACAGGTGGTGTTACATCGCTAGTTGTAACGTCAGCTGACCCCCATGACCTTTAGGTCATTAATCATTTCGACATATGCGGCATCAATTTACTGTCTTCCCACATTTGCATCACCTATAGAATAAATAATTTAACTGTCATTTTGTGTACCACTGTGGAAAAGCACTTCACACAGTGATACAAGTATATCTGTCACAACCCTACCTATCAGAGAAAAAACACACACACATACACATATATATGCATACATGGAAATATTTGCTACACAATTTTTATCTTACGATCATGCAAATATGAAGTTCACTCACTACGGCACATAAAAGGTCAATATACACATCTACCATTTAAGAAGTGAATCTGTTATGTAATTATGTTTTGGCTAGATTAAATGGCATCCATGTGTTGTGTGATTGCACTGAATTGTTTTGAAATGAAATTCATTAAAATGTTCTTACTGTCATTTCAGTTCAACATCTTACATGGCATGGCCAAGTCAATTCAGCAATTCAACAGCCCAGGGAGGCTACATAATGAGCTAACCAATCAAAATTGAAATGTGTTCAGTCACATACTTTGAATAGGGAAGGTGAACCACCCACCATATATGTATTTAATCAGGTTATTGTTTAGATTTTTATTATTATTATTATTTATTTTAATATATCTTCATGTTTCTTGTTTACTCCTTTTTATTTTCAGAGACACACAGACATTTTATTTTATTTTGTTGACTACATGTCTGTGAGAAGCACTTTATAAATAAACCCGGTTTTCATGCGACTGCATGTAAATTGCCTTGTGGGTGCAGTGGATGGAATGCTCAACCCCATTCATATTCACAGGCTCTTGAATCTCACCTGCACCGGTGGGAAAGGGATCTTGGCACTAGGCCTAAATGTCCACCATCAAGGGCCTGGGAGTACATATGATGCTTATATCTGGTCCAGCTTTGGAGTGTGTCATAAGCTGGTGGCTTGATATTGCAAGCGTAATACGTGTGATCAATGTTCCTGTTAAGGACAGTTCGTGCTTTTCTTACGCGGAGGCGGGGGAGGAGCCAACAAAGTACTACTTAAAGTTTGTTCGTTACTTCTGGAAGCGCGTGCGGATCTCACTCGTTGTTTGCTTACGTCGTTCGTTATCCTGTTCGTTATTCGCCGAGATCGATCACTTTCTGTTCGGGTTCCTACTTCCTACTTCATTCAAACGGATGTCCTCCTTTAATCGCGCATTCTTGGAAGAATGGACCGTATGTGGTCCACACTAATCCGCATTGGCAGGGCTGCATGCTTGAAAACATGATTACAGGTTTGAAAAATGATGTCACATGTAGGCTCAGGCGTTTGCTTTTTCTCTTCTATTAGCGTTAAAAGTAACATTAACGTTACCCTCAAACACTAATTATAGCACTGAGCTTAACTTTAGGATACATGAAACTTCTGCAAAAATTTAGTCTAAGAAGGCATTTTAATTAATCTCCTCTTAACTACAAGCGCAGGTTAGAGAATTATTTCCAATAAGGCATGCAGTTTAAACCTTGATAGTAAGAGCTGCTTTGAGACCCATATGTACATTTTTCAGTAAATCTATGGCTTCTCTAAGTTGTAGTAGGTAGATATTAAAGATATTGCAGTACCCCCCTGAGCATAATTACAATTACAGTACAGCATTACGAATTAGTCAGCGTTAACGTTCACTAGAGAACGGAACTGGCGATACGGAGCTATTCAGCAGGATTAGGAAAGGGATCATTCTGTTAACCTGCCCCCAACATATGAAATCTGATAGAAATCAGACCTAGATGGGCATATTCTTCATGCATGTAACTATGTTTCTTAAGAAAAAAGTAAGGACAGAAGGTTTAGCTAAGTTGCTCATAGTGTCAATGGCAGTACAGAATAAATAAGCTGCCAAGCTTAGGGATTTTTATGCATTACGTACTTTAATTTCAGTGGGTCAGCGTTGGGGGCAGAGAGTGGCTCAGCATATTAAGCCTCTGTGCCTGTGATCGGAAGGTGCAAGCCCAGCCTCAGCACGTCTGTGGGCCCGTGAGCAGGGCCCTTACCCCCAGCTCTCTGGGTGCTGCACGAGGTGGCTGCCCTTCACGGCCAAGCCTGCTCTCATGGTGAGCAAGGTTGGGGGAGGTGAGAATCCTAAAGATCTGCATCTAAGCGCTTAGATTATGTTATTTTGTTACATTACACAGCCGTGCTTTATCCTTTTATAGGCCTACGCATTCATACGTATGTTTCACTCCTAATTAATTTTACGACAGCTAGTATTTACAGAAACTGAAAAAAATGGAAAAATCATGCTACTCTTAATACTGGAAACTAATGACAGACCCCTATGGAATTAATACATTTGTGTTAGCTGTCAAAGGAAAATACATAAATGTATATTTCATTTATTAGATAATTATTATTTATTTATTATATTTCCAGTATAGTATTTTATGGAAACTGTAGCATCAACAAATATCTACTATTTTGACTGTAGATCTTCTGATACTATTTATTTCTCCTGAAGTGAACTGAGTGAAAAATAGCTTAGTGTGCAATGAAAACCCAGGATAGAGGGGCTCTGTGAATGTTGTTCGGACCCTGTGCAGGAGGGTCATGGTGTTTGAGATGCTGTAGAAGGACAGAATTCCTGCCTTATAATTCAAGTACACCCCAATCCGGGGAGCATATGGGCCCAAAATAGCAGTATTTTCATTATTATGGTAAAACTGGTACCCAGACTGAGTGCAGTGCAAACTCCAGGACTTGGTCCCCTGCCTGAAGTTCTCACCCACTCCATTCCTGGAGATGCTTTTGTACGCAACTGCGATGTCGACGCCGTCCTTGCCGTCCCACTCAACCTCCCAATAGCAGCAGCCGGACAGAGCCTCCCTGCACAGCACTTGGGGGCAGGAGGTGAATCTCTCTGGGTGCCTGAGGTATGACCTCTGGTTCCCCGTGCTGACACTCTGGTTCCCGCAGGATAAGGCCAGTCCTGAATTTGCAGTGTTGGAGTCCAGTGTGATCCGGCAAGCATCTGCAGAAGAACAAACAGTTACAGGACTACCCGTGGCCGGTGCAGACATGCAGTTTAACTTTGCAGTGACACAATAGGATGCTCCAGCCTTGAGTAGATCTATGACATATCTGTCCTCCTACGGTTGCAGATTGCAGGTTTTACTTCGTTTTCCATTCCCAGTTGCACCGCCTGTACCTTATTAGATATTTTATCTTTGACGTTTTTTTATTGCTATTACTACTTTTTTTATTATGGCGTTGACCTCCTTTCATTTCACTTGCATCAAACCTGCAGTCAGCTCCACCATAATAATTACCCTGTGCGAAAGAAAGAAAAAAAAATCCCCAAATCCTTAAAAGCTGCCCTGAACTGTGGTCTCTCCGGAAAAGCATGGAAGTGAATGTGAGGATGCTATGAAGCAAGCCAACGAAATGCAGTAAAACAAAACCAGAAGAAAAAAAATACATGATCATATTTTAATATACATTTCAATAAGAGGTGCCCCAACATTCAGGGTATGCATAAAGGAACTCACATTTCAGAAACTCCTCTCTGGTCGTGGGTCCTGGAGACAGAGCAACGGAAAACGTTGTTACTGTGAGGCTTCAGCCGAATATTTATTAGTATTATTATTATTATTATTGTATTGACTTGACTTGATAGTTGTGGCTTCTCCACCAACCTTCCTCCGTAATCATCTCCAGGATCTCCCGGCTCTCCTCCTCCAGCTTCTCCCTCAGTTTGTCCTTCAGCTTATTCACGGCGGCGCTCACAGCCCGAAAGCAGCACTGCTTCTGATTGACCGGCGTGGAGGGTAAGGCCCCCGTCCCAGGGAGGGCGCAGAGAGTCGGGTGGTGCTGCAGGAAGACATGGGCCAGTCGGGTTCAAGGGAGTCTCTGAGAGCCAACTTGCAAGAATTTATGGTGGAGTACATTCAGTGGAATAGCGAGGGGAGATGAAATGGATGCATTGGCTCAGGCATGGGGAGCTATGAAGCTTACTGGGTTAGGCCTCTGTGACTGTGACCAGAAGATCCCTGGTTTGAATCCTAATCATAGCTCCATTGGGCCCTTGAGCAGAGCCCTTAACCAAATTGCTCCAGGGGTGCTGGATAAATAGTATCACCCTGCTCTCAGACCCCAGCAGTAGAATCATTTAGGTACTGATTGCGTATTCTGCGGTATCACCTGAAGGAAATGGACGTCGTCGTCCGTTTGCGAGAGCTTCTCCAGCTCCGATTCCCTCTTCTTCAGCTGTAAAATATCCCGCTCCAGTTTCTCCACCAGCCCTTTGGTCCGAATCACCGCCGTCTTCTCCTGGTCTCCGACCAGCTCTTTCACCTCGGAGCATTTCCTCCTGACACACTCTATCAGATCATTGAACATCCTCTCGCTGTCCTTCGCCGCCGTCTGCGCTGAGCACTACGAGAGGGGAGGGAGGTTTTATGTTTAGGCTACGCTGCTGGTTTCGCGTGAGGCCTCTGGGTTCCTCGCCGGCTGCCTGAACGGCTCACAAAGCTGAAATGTCAGACTAAACTGCAAGCCATGTTCCCTGTCGGTTCCAACTCACCGTGAGCGACTCCAAAGCCTTCCTCAGCTCCTGCAGCTCCTTGCCTCTCAGCTGGATCCTCTGTTGAATTGTCTTTTGGGTTGTCTTGAGCTGTCTCTTTGAAGAGGTTCGCACTTTTATTTATAACACACATAGGGATTTCAGTTCTTTTGATATTCTCTTTTTTTTTTAGCATAATAGTGTAAGACTTTTCATATTATTTGATTTGAATTTTCCTGCTATCTCCGCAAATAGGTAAGTATTAAAGACAACATTTATTTAATACTTGCAAATTTCAGACATTTGCTTTTAGAGCTGTGGAGAAATTGTTGCAGAGGTGAAGACTGACTTTTCGTTCCATTTGTAAAATAGAAATAGAAAGTAAAACCAAAACTTGTCAATGGCTTGTTCATAACTAAAAGTTTAATTTCTGAAAACGATAATAAGGATTTCCTGGTCTTACCTCATTCTCAGTTCTTGCTGCTGTGATCGAGACATTGTCATGGCCTCTGTGTTTATCCATCGTACAAAGGTAACAGATACACTGCTGGTCGGTGCGGCAGTAGACCTCCAGGGGTTTGTCATGGTGGGAACAGACCTTGTCCTGCAGATGTCCAGTGGCATCGAGCAGCTTGTGCTTCTTAAAAGGTGGAGACTCATAGTGAGGCTGGAGGTGAGTTTCACAGTAAGAGGCCAGACACACCAGGCAGGACTTGGCAGCTTTGCATTTTCTCCCAGTACAGACGTCACACTCCACATCTCCAGGTCCAGCGTAATGGTCAGCAGGAGAAACGTCCTGAACTGTTTTCTTCTTTAGTTTCTCAACCACTTCAGACAGCATGATGTTTATATTCAGAAGAGGCTTCGGCATGAAGGTCTGTCTGCACTGGGGGCAGCTGTAAACTTCATCATGATCCTCCTGATCCCAGTAGCTGTTAATGCAGCTCATGCAGTAACTGTGCCCACAGGGAATAGCCACTGGATCCTTCAGTAGATCCAGACAGATCGGGCAGCTGAACTGCTCCTGATTCAGGAAATCTGCAGCTTCTGCCATGTCACCATTACGCAGCCTTCGCTGTATCTGAAGCTGATGCTGGTGAGTTTTGTTCCTCTTAAACGCGGATTTAGGGTTATGCCCAGACTGAAACGCAAGACTGACGCAGGCACTGAAGTGAAACCTTAGGCAGAAGCGATCTTGCTTCCTTCGGTTAAACCTCGCGGTTAATGACGGCCGTCCGAACGTATAGACTCATGTATATGGGTATATTAAATGGGTATATAAAAACTGAGTTTAGAGAACTGACGGGACGCCAGGGATCGGGAGCTAAGAAAGATTACCAAGGTAGGAAATTAATTACCCGCCGGACGACACAAAACCTCCGCAAAAGAAAAAAATAAACTAGATGCAAACTGCCGGGCGGTTTATGCAGACAGCTTTGTGCCTATATATATGACACGCAGACCTAACGTGACTTAAAGCAGTAACAATAATAATATTTTTAATGAGAGAAAACTTTGGAAATCTGCTTTGATATTTAGTTTGGATATTGTGTTACGGAGATCCTGGGCGAGCCGATAGTTCAACATAAGTAGGAAATATTCACCCTGCAGATGAAAGACAAAAAAATGGGGAAGATCATCAAATAAACGCCAAATAAATGTCAAAAAGGGCTTAATCTGACTTTGCGATACTACTACGAGTCCTCCAGCTACAACTCTCAGTGTGATGTGTTAGGAAACGTTGTGCGGGGCAGCCAGCCTTAAGGGGCCGGTTACTGATGCTGTACAAGAGTGTTAACTAGCCCCCCTCTCACCGTGGATCCCTAACGAGCTTCTGCTGCGGACAGAGTTCAGAAACTGAAAGAGGAAACCAGATGTTGTCATTATTATCTGCAAAGTAAATGCTATGCCGAGTTTGTGTGTGCGCGTCTTTGGGTGAACCTGGCCATCTGAAATAGCCTATTCCGAGACATTTAATAACATTTCGTTTAATGATGTTGTCCTTCGACATGTATACATCTCTACCCCACCTACAGTATATTAGCCTCCTTCTGATCATCACTCATGCACACATCTGCTTCGTACGTATGACTTTTTATAGACTCGCATTTTCGTTTCCTCTGTACTCTATTACAGCCTCCTGAGTAGTTGTTTTACGAATATGTATCTGTTAATGTGCACCAGGATTGGGACTGGGTGCTGCCGTTAATGTGCATCACGGATTGTACACTTCATTCCCGTCACACGAGTAGGACGTCCCGGTAATGACCGACCCGGCGGAGCTATGCACGGACCTTCCGCTAGGGGGCGCGATACGTGTAGCAGAACTGGCGCGCACTAGGCGGTCGCGTAAATATTTGAGTTGCAGCAAACACATAGCTCTGTGTACATTTGTGGGACCAACAGAGGATAATTCTCAAAGTAACTCCGAAGGGGATCACTGGAGCCAAGTCGCACGGGGAATTTAGCCCATCCTCTTTTTTTCTGTTGCTGCATTTCCTGGTGATCGGAGAAAGCAGTGCCGATGAAGGCACCAGGAAGAAACGAGCACCGCGTTTCTCTCGCACTCCCCTCGCTGGAACCATCCGCTCTTTTCTGCGTCCCTCCATCCCAGCGCAGGTAAAGCCGTATGCTCTGCTTTTTCTCTCTCAGCATACTTTTGGAAAATTTAAACTAGCATGTTAACCGGTTTACTTTCGTTTTCAGAGGTTACAGAATGAAACCAGTTTTGTCTGTGCCAGAGTAGTCGCAAAGCGGGGATTCATCAGGTTATGGTCTTTTTGGTTTGGGTTAGATATAGTGTTTTTTTTATTTATGTAATTTTGTTTTATTCTCTCTGCTGGACAGTGTCCGCCCGGGACACGGCTGATTAATGGCGCGCTATAACGGGATTAAGTTTTTAACCAGATCGCGTGTCCTCCTCCGATTCATTGTGAAAACTTAATACAGCTCTTCAGACACGAGCCCCCAAATTAAAATATATGACTTTGCGCCGTTTTATCCCCCGTGCTACCGTTTTTACATTTACTAACACTAAAGTTGTATAGTATGGCGGCTCGCCGTACCCCCGCATCCCCCCGTAACCAGGGCTAAAAGACGCTCTTCCGGGGAAGAGCCACTTTGATGCCTCTCCGGGGCCAGCTCGGGGCGCCGCGTCCTGCACATGCGCAGAGCGACGCTGCGCCCTTCCGCCGAGGCGCGCGCGCCGCGCCGTGCCGCGCCAGGCGTTTGCCCGTAAGTCACGTGACGACGCAGTCGCCCGCCTGGCGCTGATGGATGCTGCCTTTGGCCGCCGCTCTGAGTCATTGCATCCGCACCCCGTGTAGCTGTAGAATGAAGCAATGGAGCTTAGCCTACTTTGGCAAACGTAAATGTGGCACCTATGTCGTGGCTAGCGGTTAGAAAAGAAGTTTCACCATCAAGCTATCTTTAATGACATTGTATCCAGTGCAGAGGTATGCAGACAGGTGGGGACAGGCGCGTTTAGAAACTGCAGCCTTTGAAAATGTAAAAAAATAATGTAAATCCATTATATGCTGTACACGTTATATTATGCTAGGAAATTTAATAATTAAAATGGGTAATATGTACAGACACCAGGTATGTGCGTGTGTGTGTGTGTGTGTGTGGGGGGGGGGATCCAGACAAATATACTCGGGGTGGGGGGGTCAAAAAAGTTTTAATTCCACTAGAATACACGGTCACAGGAGCTTATCCCAGGAATAGGGTGCTTTAGTTTGATGCATCAAACCCAGGGACCTGCACTAAAGAGAGGGCCACGAGGTAAGCCTGCTTAATATCTCTCCTCGGGGGGGGGTGCAAGGAAAAAGGCCTTGTTTCGATGCCGCCGTTTCGCTTGAAGAGGGGAGAGCAA
>JAODKM010000075.1:18076182-18087119 GCA_026780845.1 Petrocephalus sullivani
TTTTGCAATCGCATCGTCGGACCTGCAACCGCATGTCTTGGACACTCTGATCAAAAGGGAAGTTGAGTGGTCAGCTGATCACAACCTGGTGGTGAGTTGGATCAGATGGCCGGATAGATCTAGTAGACCCAAATGCATAGTGAGGGTGTGCTAGGAGAATCTAGTCCTATGACCTGGCCCTGGATAAGTGACAGGAAATGCATTGATGGTCGGATGATGGGTTTATCTGTGCATTTTACTTTCAATTTACATGACCAGATTTGATCTGATGTAAAATGAAAGAAAAAGGAAAATCTGTATGTCGTCAGGGCAGATGCTATATAGTTAAGATAAGAGATTCTGACGTGTATGTCTGCCCTTCCTGCTGCAGCTGAGACTGTATCGAGGCCTCTGTGTTAATCATTCAAACAGAGATAACAGATACACTGCTGGTCGGTGCGGCAGTAGATCTCCAGAAGTATGATATGGTGGGAACAGACCTTGTCCTGCAGATGTCCAGTGGCAGTGGGCAGCTTGTGCTTCTTAAAGGCTGGAGACTCATAGTGGGGCTGGAGGTCCTAAAGCTGGAGACTTCCCATCCGACCCTGCCCCTTGGTGTCCTTCCCCTCTTTTGACTGTTCTCTCTTCTGTCATGCAGTCCCAGAGCCCTAGTGTGTTCCCTCTGTTCCCCAGACATGTGACTCAGAGACCCTCTAGCTGTGGGTTCTAGGTTCATTTATTGTCATTGTTAACAAGTTGTCACATGATGAGAAGGAAATTTGTGATTCAGATGTAGCAGCATACAGTATATTAACGGTAATTCAATAATAAATAAAAACTAACTTAATAAAAACTAAATAGCTACCTAAAATTAAAAAAGACCAAACAATGAATTAGAGAAAAAGGCTGGCTGCAGATCTGCCTCTATTTTGTTTTGTTTTTTGGTTTGTAGTTTTCCCTAGTGTTTGCTGTCTTTGCGTCCCTGTTTTCTTTGCCCTACTTGAGTCCTGTTTGATAGAGATTTTGCCTCTTAGCCTTTCCTAGTGTAGTCAGCCCTCTGTGTCATATTCCTTTTGGTAACGCTCTTCCTGCTGTTGCTCCCTGCCTTAGGATTGGCTACTTAGGATATGAGGCTCAAACTGGAGATTGGTCAGATGTGACAGCACGCACATCGGAATGTGCCGTGATAATCGGATGCACCGATAAGTGTGGTAAATAAATTACATTAATCTTAATTAATGTTAAAGCAGTGACATAAATTTCTTAAAGATTTGAGGATAAATAGAAATTTGACTAGTTTTTACTAGTAAGAATAGAGTTCTGGATATCTATCATTTTCATTATGACTAGTAAAAATACTATTCTTATTAAGAGAAATTGAATTCTGGTTATCTAAAATACAATAACAAATTGAAAAGGGGAATGATTAAATCTTAAAACTGCTTGCCATATGAGATCGAAAGCCAAAGCTTACACAAACGAGTTACATTGTTGAGTGCATTCAGAATCTAAAGAGAAGACAGATATATGTATGAAATATGAAAACTGTTCAGGATATATTGTCTTAGAACAGAACTGAAAATTTACATAAGCAAACCTTCACGCCCACATTCAAATTTACACACATTGCATAAATTCTTGCAGGTTATTCCACCCAAGCAAAATGTGCTGTGCTTGATACTGTTCTATCTACACAATGTCACAGCGGGGCATGGCAGAGTGGCGGGCGATCCACGTTGCAACTTACAAAAAAGACTTTATTGACACAGAACTTTAAAAACAGATAGGAACCACGAGGGGTCTAGAAACAGGCAGGTCGAAAACAAGAATTAACCAGGGAAGAAAAGGAATGACCAGCTGAGGAAGAGGATAAGGGCAGGTACACAATAACAGGAGGACTACACAAGGGGCAGGTGTGGGCCATAACCAATTAACCAGACACGGAACACTAGAGAAGCAAGACACAGCTCAGGGTAATTAACAACACTAGGAGATGCTGGGAACATAATAACAGAATGGAACATAATAACTAAACTATACATAGGTAGGATAAACTAGTGTCAAAGACAAAAACAAAGACCTAACCTGAAATACAAGAATAATTAACCAAGGTGACAAAAAGAACTCAAAATGTCTCAAACACGTGATGTTAGTCACATGCTTAACACAGCAGCCTTGGGAGTAGGGTAACACACCTGTGAAGCACGCAAGGCTAGGGGAACACAGACTGGAATGGCTAGAGACACCTGCTGGCCAAAGAGGGAAACACAGGCGGCTAGATATCATTGTAAAATTAACTGTATATAAGCTGCAAGTCCTTCCGTGCTGATAAATTTATTTATCTCAAGATAATGCCATTAAAAAAATTGCAAGCGCGGCCATTCTCTGTTTGGAAAGCGAGTGAGAACCCTGCAGTTACTGAGAGCCAGGAAGTGCTTCCAGAATTTGTAAGTTGAAATGGTCTAGAACTGTTATCGCTTCAAATCAGACACCATAATCAAAAGTAGTCAAGTTTGGACTAGTTCAGGGCTGCCCAACTCCAGTACTGGAGGGCCAAAATCCAAACACAGCTTGCAGATTTCCCTGCTCAAACATACCTATTAACAGGCAATTAGCTGATTAAGATGTGTTTGAGCAGGGAAATCTGCAGACTGTGCTGGATTCTGCCCCCCCCAGAACTGAAGTTGGGCTCCCCTGCTTTAATTCAAGTTCAGGTAAATGCATTCGAATTCAGGTAGTGGTATTCAGGTAATGAAATTCAAATTCAGGTTAACAAATTCAGATTTGGTTGAATAAATTAAAATTTGCGTTGAGGCGAGTCTGATTTGATGCTATATCCTCTAGCCAAAAGTACAGAACCAGCCTTCATATCTTTTAGCTTCAGAAACTGGAAAAATACGTTGTAAAAGTCTACATCACATGAAAAGAAGTGCTAATGCGATTGCAGTAACCAATTCCTCCGTCAAGGAAAAAGTATAGAAACATTAAGTTCAGCAAAAGCCCAGCAACAGTATGAAGCAAGGTCCTGTTTGACAGAAATAGAGCCGTAGCAGTTTTCTCGCATGGCAGTTTAGCTGTCCGGGGTCATGAGTGCAATACTGGAATATTGAAAGTCTGAGCCAGCTCCTCGGTCTCAGATCATAAGATGATCCAGTTCAAAAGAGGTGGCTTACAGCACATTCAAAAGATTATGTAAGCCCTGAAGTTTGAAATGGGATTTCGAGCATCCTGTCCAGCACAATTGTCCGAGAGAGAGCAGTCACGGAGTGCACCTTACCTCATCTCCAGTATCCCACTGTCAGGCGTGAGAGCGCGGCTGATGGGGCTGGCAGCGCGATTTGATCAAAGCAGCTCTAATGCCCGGAGTAAGCCGGAACAAGCCCTCCTCACTGGACAGAGGATGATGTTATCTGCCAGGACCCAGAGCTAGAGCACGCCAAACTTGGAGTGGAGCTTGGTAAGTGTAAACTGCAGTACAAGTACAACATAGCAGTGACAAAGCAAGCATCCTGAAACCCATCTCACCAGAGGTCTGTGGACTAAACAGTGTGACTATTTGTCATATAAACCAAGACAGGCTGGACAGTTTATATGTGAGGAAAATTTGTCAGGTCTTTGTGCCTTCGAATGACTACAGGAAGAGCTTTTATGTGAATTAGTGGTTGAGGGGCCCCTCATGATGATTATACCTGCATGATTTTTGACTCCAGACGTGTATATGTCTTAGGAAGGAAACGTGCGTGCAGACGGCTGTAGTGTCGCCGCCTTGTGGCAAAAAAAGACACTACACCCGCCCCAAAGGCGCCCTTTACTTCGCCCCTACTCATCAACTGCGCTTTACTAAAGGCGAAAAACCATAGGGGGCTTTAAGACCTGTAGTTTACTATTTTCCCTCACCATTCCTCTAATCATTCTACGTAATATATCTCCTGTGTAATTCCTGTGTAATTAGTATACCAGTATTTGTAATTTTGACACATATACAGCTTCCCATGTTCCTCTGTAACCAAGTGCCCCCTCCCTTCCTCCCCGGCGCGTTTTTTAACTTTACAATACCATAAATGCAGTCAGTGGGGACATCATTTCCCTCGTCAACAATAGCTAACAGTGAACGAAAGGGCGCATTTCCCTGATTAAATTGCGATTTACTACGTTATTTGCCAGACGCCCCGAAATACAGCCACCTCCCTACCGCAATCAAGGGCGATTCTCACAATGGCTCAGTTAAGGTCTTCTAAAATTACAGAAAAAATACTGTAAATTGTACGATGTCCATAAAGAAAGCTCTTTGCAAGATCTATTTTTTATTTATTGGTTTTACCCATTACGCTTATCGGTCCTTCCATGATCACATATCCGTAGCCAGGGTTGGTCAATATAGGCAGTTTCAAAAGTCTGGTTCACCTAATCCCACCTTTTTTAGCCTGGGGGAGGATATCCTTCTAAATTCCAGGAGAGCCAAAGGTGGGAATTGATGTGGGGGGGGCAAAGTGATTTTAACTGATGCTATTTTATACGCACGTGTGTCACGTGTGATATACGCACGTGTGTCAGATGATTTTAGTTCTATGGACAAGGTAATACAAACATAAAATGCACCATTTCTGCAGATATGACCTTGCTGCAGTCTACAGGAATAAGGACTTTGTGATGTCCAGTTTATATATATAAATATATATACCTAATGCTAAAACCATAAAAACAGTAAAAGGCATAAATAAAATTTAACTGCACTGTACCTGATCTATGGAGAGCTAATGGCATACAGTAGGTGGCGATGCTATCACCGGCTAGCTGTTTCTCGTTTATCCAAACCAACATCAGTTCTTCTACCTCTTCCTATTGCCTGTGATCTTAGTTTCGGAAGCACATAACCAACATCAGGTCCTGTGCTGGCCTCTGTTTTATTGTGGTGCTAATCGCCAATTCCTCCATTCCATACTCTGTAGTGAGATCGGGCACACGAACACATCTGTCATACTTTGGAATTATTTCCTTTTAAAGCTCTATCAGGGTAGAAGAATATTCACAGTACAAGTCGACGGATACATTCATTTCGGGAGCTGGATTCCTATTCTATCGATTTTTATTAAACCGAAGTACTCCATTTTTACCACTAGATGGCAGCATACTAAAAGAAAACCTTTATGTGATTATGGCGCGACATTGAAGCGTTTCTAGCTATACAACAATATATACCTAACAGTGCTATTAGTCGCATGAACCCTGCCTAAGTAAATTTAAATTGTAAGTCAAAATGCTTTACTGGCACGGTAGTGTATTTATAATGTGCTTTCAGCCATAAATTGACTATTCTCTCTGCAACATGACAAGATTTGGAAAAGAAAAATATGAAGCAAATATGAAGCATTCATTTTATGTGTCCTAGCAGCTCTTCCTTTCTCCAGGGGACCCAGAGTTGTTAGGACACGTCGGGGTTGACACACTGCATGTACATCACTGCAGTTTTATGTTTTGTCCATAAATAAAATATAATTAACGATAGTAGTAAAATACACATTTCTATAAAAAAAAAATTATATCTGTCTTGGTCATATTTTTAATTGTTTGCCTCATGCACCAAAATAAATTCCTCATATGGCAAATTAAAGCATTCCGATTCTGATGAAACGTCCTTGAAATGCACAGGATGAGTCTGGGCACTTTCAGTCTGTTCCAGGGCTGCATCACTCTGCTGCCTCATGGCGCGGCAGCCGCTTCGTCTCTGTAAATCACCCCGCGCATCGCTCTGCTAACTGTCCTCTCATCCTCTGACTTCCTGTTCGGTTACTGAGGACAAATGGCCAAGCTGAGCTATCACGGCCCGTCGCACTTCTCATTGGGCCTGTGTCTGCAGCGGCCCACTCTGATTGGCTGAGCAAGTAAGTCCTGTAATTTTACTTGAGATTTGCTGTCAATTCTTCACGGCCCGCCTCCTTTCTGTTTTTCTTCTTCCATCTGCCCAGGCTCTATCCCTCTCCGGCTCCCCGGCCAATCCCGTCCTCCCACACCTAATTTCTCTCTCCGCCGCACTAAAGATTCCCTGTCAAGTTTCCCAGAGAAAATCGAAGACTAATTAAGATTGTTAATGAAGATTTAATTCCTCACTTCAAACAACAGTGAGCATGGGGCACACTGTGGCTATGGTGGTGGTGGGGGGGGGGGATAAAGGAAAAACATCTTTAGTTTCTCTACTGTGAATTAGGGAAAGAGAAGAATGTCTAAGATATTTCAATAAAGCTGTATCACTTCAGATAGATTGGCATCACTAGACAGACTGATCCTGGATTCTGCATTCACTGTTTTTTCATCCTACCTGCTGAAACACGACTCCCCCTATAGGCCATTCAGAAAAGTGCAAGCCGGTGAACAACGAAAACCAGAAGTCAGTCATACAAGTCACTATAAAGAGGCTTTTGTCGTAAAGATAAAAATGCTTCTGTGACACTAATAACCAGGGGGTGTGAAAATGATCCCGTAGCTTCAGAATTACACATTACGCAACCAGCAGTCACTTTTACATTGACACTGGTTCCTCCAGAGTGTCTGTGCGCGTTATGGCTTTGACGTTTGCTCAGTTGCATCACGCTGTTTCACATATTCGGCTGCCTCCAATCTGATTTCTGTCACTAAACATGCCTTCCTTCCTGCACCTGAAAGTAAATTAGCGATTCTTATTACCTGCTGTGTCCTTAATAAGCAGGCTAGCAAGACAGATTATTTGAGTCCTTAACTTCCCCATCAACCTTTGACACCCACTCATGTGTCTCACCTTTGAAGAAATGTATGTGTTTTTTTGGGGGGCGGGGCGGGGCAGTAATAGACTCCTTTATTATGGTAATTTGATTTTTAGCACCACCTGGTGGCACTGGTGTGCGTTCCCATAACTTCCCTCAATGCCCTCCACCATTCTTTGCTGGTTGTCTGTGAATGCTGCAATAATCAGGATATATAAATGACATTTTTAAAAACTGCCAGGCAGATAAAGGAATAGAAGCACAACTGAAGTGTCCTCCAAGTGATCAAGGTAAGACGAGGGCTCGTTGGTGACACAAGCTGCAGGTCATTGCGACACCTTGACTCCATGGTCAGCTGATTGATGCGTGCGCCTGCCAGGCCTTCCTCGCCGTCACTGATAAATCATTCTGCCATGCCTTTCATGCCTTCTAAGAGGTCCCGCCCACACAATGACAGACGGGAGGAGGGGCCCAATCAGAGTCAATGAAACACATAATGCCATGGACTCGTCTCCAAAACGTATCCTCTTTATTAAAATTTACAAAATTAAAATTCAAAATGAGTCTGTGTTGATGTCAGGACTTCGAAGCATAAGTGTGGATGTCACGCAGCTTCCAGAACTGTCGTCTTAGGTCCATTCCAGGTCTTTGTTCCTCATGTTGGCACAGTATTATAGATCCACATGGGAAGGTTCCACTTCTCACCATAGAGCCCGCCCTCTTTGCGGTTTCCATGGAGATGTCGGCACATGGTTCTGCTGGCTCCAGCACTGGGGCTCAGTTTGAATCTGGTCCTGATCTGACCCCTGTCCCAATAGCTGCAGTCCAGCTTGTCGAACTGAATCCAATTATTTTCATATGGGGGCTGTAGGTAACATGTCATGTTAAATCCAGTAAATGACTCTAGTCCATTCAAATCAAGTTCAGTTCATCTGAAACACTCATATCTGGTTCCATTGTACCTCTCTGGGTTAACCTATGCTTTCCTCAGCATGACAGCATCAATAACCATTATGGGCGTCATGGCGTTAAGAGATATTTACATTTGACACGTGTACACATACAGTGTTATCACTGTGAACATTACCATCATTGTGAGACTCTGTACAGCACAGCCGAACACCAGCCAGCATGTTCGGGGAGCGTGTGTGTGTGGGGCGGGGGGGGGGGGTTTCTCTGAAAATGAAGCCACAACCCTCACTCCGACAGATTCAACTCATCCATGTCCCAGAAAGGGGGTGCTGGTGAGCTAAACTGCGGTGGGCGTGTGACGAGCTGGAAGGGTGGGGCTAGAACGGTGGCCCCGCCCATCGTGATGCAGAGCCGGCACCACAGCGAGGAAACACTGAAAGCACCGGTTAAAATAGTAATGCCGCTTTTTCCACCGAGATGCGACTAAGTGGGCCAAGGATGCTTGGTGTCTCGGTGAAAAGCATGCTGGGAGCTTCCGAGGCGAGTCCACCGCGACCGAATCGCCATGGATATTAAGTGGCATCTGATCTCCAATTATTGATGTATTTTGCTTGGCAGATACACCTCTGGGGGGGGTTGTAGGGGAGTGGACAATGCATTAATATCTCACTAATCGTTTCAATTTTTCACGAGGAATATTTTCCAGCGGTGTGGGGTTCGAGGGAGATGAATCAATTTTTCAGGAATGAATCGTTTCATTGGGAGCAGCTTGGAGTGAAGCTGCAAGCTGAATTATTCACTCGTCCGTTATGCAGCAGAGGCGAAAACGATGGGTCTTTTCTTCTACCTGTCCGCCTCCTCTCCGTCCCTGTGGCCCTTCGGCACCCCCCTATCTCTTCTGGCAAATCAGCTTGCTCGTCCTCCATCACTCCGTGGGCCCATCTGTGGCTGGTGTAGGCCAGCCTGCCTCTTTGTGCCGTGAATCTTAGTGCGCGGGGTGTGTGTGTGTATGTCACTGTACATACTTTGATATTCATGTGTGTGTGTGTGTTTGCGACCCTGCCTGTGGGACGTGGGATCAGGTGCGGGCCCCCCCATTTGAGACTCCTCGCTGCTCTGGGGCCACCTGTCCCTGCTCTCCACTGCCTCGCTCCCTCGCTCTCTCTCTTCATCGCGTACCGTTACTCCTGTCCTCTATATCCCACGTTGCGTTTCTTTTTTCAGTTACCTTAGCAATGCCTCTTCTCTTAGCATCCCTCTCTCTCCCTCCTTGCCTCTTCTTCTCCCCCACCCTCATTCTTCCCTTAGTTTCTCCCCTCCCTCCACCTCCTTCTCCTCCTCCATCACCCGCACCTCCTCCTCAGCCCCCTCTGCCCCCTGCCAGCCCTCCTCTTGCTCCCTCTCCAGCTGTCTCTCTTGGATAAGCTCCACCAGCCTCTGAAACTGGGCGCCCCAAACCCCTTGCACGGCCCAGCTCTCCTCCCCCTCGCTCTCCAGGGAGCTCAACGACCCGGCCAGGGACCCCGTGCCCTCAAACCCGTACACCTGTACCGAGTCATAAGGGGGCACCGAGGGGTCAAAGGTCACTTGGGCCAGGCGAACCCTCAAAAACTCCCCAACCTTTAGGGCCAAGGAGCCCTGCTCCCCACCCCCCGCCTCTACCCTCAGACCCCGCCCCTCAATGTACCCCAATTTCCCGGTGAAGGGCAAAATCTGAGGAATCATATCCCTGCGCTCTAAGGTGTATGCCCCAAGGGCTGCACGATTACGCCAGTCCGCGAAGAAGCCCAGCCCCTCCTGGTACAGGCTGCATGCAGTCCCGTTCACTCCTATTCCTCCTTCCATCTCAGACCTTTGCACCAAAAAATTGCCCTCCATCTCCAGGTGCAGGGTGCCCTCCACTGGGCTCAGCACCGCCCCCTGCTGGTCTTCCCTGTAATTGCGGGTGATGCCGCCGGCGGCCTGACTCTCACAGACACTGCAGTTGGACTCAGCGCCGGCGGGCTCTGTGGCCGCCACACCGGCCCGCTTTGGCGAGTGTCCGGCCCGTGAGGGAAGCATGGGATCCATGGGCAGAGAAGAAGGCTGGGTCAAGAGTAAAGGAGCAGTAAGGTCAGTAAGGAGCAGGATCATTATTGTTCACAACAAATGTATGGATTTCATAAGGAAATTGAAAATAACAAGTAATAATAACTATATTCAAAAATCAATCCGCTTCCTGTGAGGCATGCAGAACTCACACAGCAGGCCGATTCTCCTACCCGGTCCCGATTCCATGCAGACACACACATACACAGCAGGCCGATTCTCCTACCCGGTCCCGATTCCACGCAGACACACACATACACAGCAGGCCGATTCTCCTACCCAGTCCAGATTCCGCGCAGACACACACATACACAGCAGGCCGATTCTCCTACCCGGTCCCGATTCCGCGCAGACACACACATACACAGCAGGCCGATTCTCCTACCCGGTCCCGATTCCGCCCGCTGTCACCGCTGAGATCACTGCTGTCCTTGGGCTCGTCAGTCTGCGTGGAGCCGCTGTCGGAGTCCCTGCTCCCTGTCTCGGCCTCCATGGCGCCCCCTGTAGTGCCGGGCTTGTCCGGGACCGGACCCCGTAAGGTGGGGAAGCCCAGACAGCGACCGGCTCGCAGCACCGGCAGCGTGTGGCAGCTGTAGCGCAGTGGTCCATAGTGCGGGGCTTCAGGGCCCCGGTACTGAGTCTCCGGACCGGTGGCATGTGTCCAGTTACCGGCCTGGGATCGGTCCTGGTTCTGCTGGGAATAGCGTCTGTGGAACAGAAGTGAATGCAGAATCCAGGAGTGTTTCAGAAGCACACATTCACAGTTATAGACACGAACAGGGTCCCCCTTGGTCGGCCTATAGTACCCAGTACTACAGGCCCTCACACAAACAGGGTCCCCCTTGGTCAGCATATAGTACCCCAGTACTACAGGCCCTCACATGAACAGGGTCCCCCTTGGTCAGCATATAGTACCCCAGTACTAAAGGCCCTCACACGAACAGGGTCCCCCTTGGTCACCATATAGTACCCCAGTACTACAGGCCCTCACACGAACAGGGTCCCCCTTGGTCAGCATATAGTACCCCAGTACTACAGGCCCTCACATGAACAGGGTCCCCCTTGGTCACCATATAGTACACCAGTACTACAGGCCCTCACATGAACAGGGTCCCCCTTGGTCACCATATAGTACCCCAGTACCACAGGCCCTCACATGAACAGGGTCCCCCTTGGTCACCATATAGAACCTCAGTACTACAGGCCCTCACATGAACAGGG
>JAODKM010000075.1:18097310-18107745 GCA_026780845.1 Petrocephalus sullivani
GGTATAGTGAGAGCAACTCTCTTCTGTTTGTGAGTCTATATATAAATGTATAGTAGCTCTGGTGCTCCTAACAAAAAACCAGCACCAGCAGTACTTATGGACCTGACACGCTTGTGGGAGTTTTACTAACACAAAAATGTTCTGAGGGCAGAAAGAAAATGATTGGTTCAGAGAGATAACCAATTAGATCTGATTTCAGATGTCAGACCAACCATATGTTTTGGCCCTGCCACCCCTACAATCTGATTGGTTATTTATCTGAACCAATCATTTTTCATTCTGCCTTCGGAATGTTTGTGTAAATAAGACTCCCACGAGCACTGGACACAGGTAAATGACAACCACCCACAGAATAGTCTCCAACCCACCTTGTTATGATGATGACAGCCTCGCATTAGCTCTCCACTCTAATCACTCTCTATCTGCGTTTTTAAAAAGCAAGTGCATTTTTTAAAAGTGCTGCTTTTTAAAATATAGCTGCAATACCAGTCTAAGATCTGTGCAGTATCAAAAATTAAATATTTCCTACTTTATTTATGACCCAAGCAGCCATCTTTAACTCAAAAATACTCCATTGCTAAGACTGTAAGCCAGTTGTTAGCTCGGAAATTGCCTAATACTAAACCAGGGAGGGGGTCTCTGCAGAACACAATAGGTGTTTCTCCAGAGACGGCCACTGGCCCATTTGAGTCCAGCTAAACCCAAGGACCACTGTCAATTTACACAGATAAACACACACACACACATCGATTCACTCTGGAATCCTGCCCAGAAGGTCACTGGTCAGACTCATAAATCAGACGCGGGTCATGGTTGATTTCCGCTTAAATGGACTGTTTGATACATTAAGGGAAAGGTTTATAAATAACACTGGCCTGGGGGCAGGGGGCAGACATTGACCTGAGGCCTGGTAGGCAAACCCTCATGGATACGTCTCTGATCAAAGCCACCAGCCGGCTGTACAAATGGGGTTTGGGGAGAGGCAGGGAAGCAGATTTATTCTAAAACTAAGTTTAATATGAGGGAAGAAATTTCTGCTTTGGATTCAGGAGCTGAGGGCTAAGAAACGTGCTGTATACGGGTCACCATACAGTGCCTTCATGTGTGTTTAAGCAGATTAGGTGCAGTGAACAAAAAAAAAGCAAGGCTTACTGATATTTCAATCAGAGATGACATTTCAGCACCCTGTCATGTAAGACCCCATGTGACATTAGAATAAATCAAGGCAGCTCTGTTTAGATGCTCTTTGTCTCTATCTGAGGAATGCAGAATGCCACCCTCTAGTGGCCGACTGATTCAATGACAGTCAACCAAGTGTTGACTTGGGCACCCCAGGGTATTACAAGGAATATGCCCAGTCTTTACATACTGTTGTAACACCAGACTGTCCGTGCATGAACTGGCAGGGGGGGGTACTGTCATTAAGAATGCAGCGATGAACAATTATGTTAGGTTATTCAAAAGCAAACAGACACCTGGCATCCGACATCTTTATGCCGGGTCAGGGTCACATGGGGTGCATGGGGTGGCAGGAGCCAATCACTCACACACACACAATAATACGCTTTGGACAAATCGGAGTGTATATGTATGCACTGTCGTAGGATCATGGGAGAACAGACAAACTCTATACACTCTGATCAGGAGTAGGATTCAAAGCCCCAGCCCTGGAGGTGTGAAGCAACAGTTCCATCTCCTGGGCCACTGCACCACCACTGTATCTACAACTCCATCGATCACTGGGGTGTATGAGACTGTGATCTGCTGCCCCCACAGATAAGCCAGTTGCTTAATTCTTCAGTAATTGTATGGCCCATAATCCTTTGCTGGGAGAGATGGCCCAGGAAGCCAGCCTTTAATGAATCCTGCTCGCCTTACAAACGCAGTGAGCGAAAGATCAAAGCCCCCAATATCAGATGTTTGATGAACATGCTAGGAGTGCACAGCCTCAGCAGGGGGGCACTGCCCCTTCCAGCACAGCCTATACACTGTACACATCTGCAGCTTGATGGCTACTCCCTCTGTATACTTTAAATTATGAATATGTGAACACTACACTACCACCTATCATTTTACTGCTAATGTTTTCGCACATTGTTTAAGGATAATTTATTATTACAATCTCCGCAAAATGTTTAGCATCCTCCTTTATCTTTTTTAAGCTTATGTTCCTCGTTACCAGTCTTGGAGTCTGGTAGCCAAGCATTTCACTGCAAACTCCATTGGGTATAACTGTGTATGTGACAAATGAGGCATATTCTTTGTTTCTCTAGTGCCCTCTAGTTACTGCTTGGGAAAAGAATCCCCTCTTTCCCACCCTAAGGGCTCCCAGTGACCCGCTGTGCGCTTAAGTTCCCCTGCCCAAGCTTCCATATGCATGACTGTCTCTCTGTGATTTCCTTTGCGATTCTTAAAGTGTCCATCCATCCATCCATCCATCCATCCATCCCATTACATGTGTGTCCACATTCTTCTGTAGTTAGTCCGTGCATCAAGGAAGACGCAGATGTATGCGCGCACACACACATACACAACATGGCGAGTGATACAATGTGTGTGTCTTTGCCTCCCCCACCTTGTTCAGGGTTATAATGGCTTCACTGTCCAGCCCCGTGATGTTGAAGGTGTCACCCCCCTCGGAGTCAAGGATGCTGAACTCCAGCTTGGCATTCTCCCCCAGGTCCGGGTCAGTCGCAGAGAGTCGGCCCACCTCTGCCCCAGGCAGGGCCAGCTCAGACACAGAGAAAGACCAGGAGTCTGTCAGGGCAAGACACACATCTGCAGTCAGAAGCATGTTTCTCTATAGCAAACACCCTCCCAAGTGCTGATCAAATACTGCACTGTTGGCTGGCTTGAGAAATGGCCGAGCAAAAGTTAAAGGTTGATCAAAGATTCATCTGTGTTCAGGACGGGTAGTTTGAGTAGCTAGCAATGCCATTTGGACCCCAGGAGATTCTTTTTTTTTAAATTAATTTCATTTCTCTCTTGTTCATTTTTCCCTCCCATATGTCTGCATGACATTCATTTCCCATTAACCAGGTGAATTTCCATGAATAAATAAACAAGCTGAAGCAGGCCTTTTTTGGAACTTGAACTCGGCCCTTGATACCATCTGTCTACAGTCTGTAGGCCACAGAACGGGGCCACGGCAAATTGGCAGCGCGAGGACTGTCATCACACCGAAGCCTCGGTGTCGGTCCAGCTGCGTTCGACATGAAGTGAGGGCTGGGGAAAATAAGACGGGTTATTCACACCGCCCCAGGTGAATGTCTCTGCTGATTGGTCTCCATGGTGACACACTCTTTGGCTAATTGACTGGGCGCGGGTAGCCTGGCTCTGGAAGGGTTTATCTTACGAGAACATAAGGCGAGCTTGTGGTAACCGCTCCCCACTGCTCGGCTGCCTTCGGCGCCCCCCCGTCCCCTTGGGGATGGAGAGAGATTCAGAGTTTTCGCAGCATGACACATGAAGGGAGCAGGACGCTGGATCTTAGCTCAGTAGGTAAATATAACCGAAGTTTGCTTTGTATTAAAATAAACAAAAGACCTGAAAAACGCTTTGGGTCGTAAAAGTAGGTTTTTTCTTCTACACACGGACACAGAAAAGTAGTAGCATGATAAGGAGTTTATGCTTATGTGTGTTATTGTCATTTGCATTCATAATTGATTAATTTACTTTGAATAACCTGCCCCATTCCCAGTGAGGATGCTGATTATTATTGCTAATTAAAACTGCAGTTTGAATAGTGGCATAAATTATTTTATAATATTACTTTGACAATTTCAAAATATTAATCTGTAGCCACACATTGCCCCTGGAGGTTTAAGTCTATAAAAAATACTGTGTTGAATTTATACTATTTTCTAATTAATATCTTAACCAGCCGAATTCTTTGCTGCCTAGTAATTAACTAATGACCTGGTGTGGCAGAAATTTAGCGCATCTACCCAGACCCAAAACCATTTTACCTAGCTTATTTCCTCAGCGAAATGCGGTAAAGCCTCATTATTAAAAACCCATTTGTTATACAGACTTAATAATTTATTGTATTCAGGATCACTCCTGTAAAAAAAAGAAAAACTTCAAAAGGGCAATGAGCATTAACATCCCAAAAATAATAACCCAAAGCAACAGAGTTTAATAATTCATCAAAATCACAGGATCACCACCACCGGCAGGAACAAACACCTGCACAATAGCCGAATCTGTGTGGACATACAGGCATTTGGTGCGTGCGTGTGCGTGCGTGTGTGTCTGCCTCTGGTTTCAGTTTCTATCCTGCAGGGATCTCTAAATAAGCAGGAGACCTGTGGGTCCCCTCATTAAAGGAGGAGACGCATCCCACACGTCCTACACAGTGAAGGTCTCCCTGCCAGCGAAGATTCAGGCCTTCAAAATGGGGAAAAAAGAGAACCGCTCTCATCGGGACCTCTAAATCCGTCACCTTCTCCCTCACCTTCAAGATAACAGAATCAATTTTACAAACACAATCATTTGCAGCTGGCTGATTGGCCCCCCGCCTCCCCCCCAACCCCCCGCGGCTTGCCGTGATTGGCTCGCACATCTACCGGGAGCGCGGTAAGCGACGGCGGCAGTTCCTTATAAAAAAAATAAATGAAAGCGTGTGCTTTGAAACCAAAAGCGGGCCTCAGCTCGGATCCCTATGTTTATTTATTTGCTTGTTTGGTTTTTTCTGGTCTCGCTCTCTTCCCCTCTGTGTCTATTTAGATTTCGGGGCAGTGATAGTGAGCAATGAATCGATTCCTTCCCTCCGGGAAGGTGTGTGAGATCAATCTAGAGGAGTCCCTGCTCAGAGGTACACAGGAACACAGCCCCCACCTACCCAACCCCCGACCCTCAAGGCCTTCTCTGTTCTTCTCCTGGACGTCAGCCTCAATGGTGTCCCCCTTTGACTAAACAGAGATAAGTGCAGGGTAAAGAAATGAGCACAAAGGATGTTGGGGTGTGTGTGTGTATGTTTTTTTTTTGGGAGGGGGGGTTAATTTGTGTAAGCAGCGAAACGACAGACGCGGAGGAATGTTCCGGAAAAGTGCCGAGCTCGCTAAAAGCCAGCGTGTGACGAACGCGGGCATAAAATTTGCACGTGCTCAAATGCGGCAGGGAGATGAGACTGAGTGCCGCCCGAGGAAGGGATTACTGCAGGAGTGAGGGGCGGGGTGGAGGGGTGGAAGGAGGAACAGTGGGGTAACAAAAGCAAGGAAGACAGGAATGACACATTCCCGTCGGCTGAAATGCAGCTGAACCCAATTCAGACACATTCCCCCCATCATTGGAACGCAAAGCCCTCAGGATGGGTGAGACAAGGGTCAGCCCAAGGCATAAATGAGCTAAGCGGCTGTGTAGGACCTGCTAGCCACAAGGAGCGGGTATAAGAGGGGCCATAATTCTCGCAGAGGGGCTAATCTTGAATCAGTTTTGAATCAGTGAGTGATAGGGGAGGGGACCAATCAGCTTTTGGCTGGGGTCTGTGCCCCTGCGACCCAGCCTCTGGTTTAGTATCATTCACTGGCCTTGAATGAACACACTGTGGCCACCTCTCCCGTGCATTGTCCCGGGTCGGTCCGAGGTATCAGTGAACCAAGCGGCTACCTAGGGCCAGCAGGGGGCCCCCTATCTGATCAACTTTCCAAAAGGGAAGGAAGATGACAAATGACAATCAGGTTAATCAAATTTTGCTTAGGGTCCCGAAAAGTGGTGGGCCAACCCTGCATGTGGATGTGTGCTCACCCCGCGTCACTGAACAAGAATAATGACAATTAACTGACGTTACGCTTGAAAATAGGGCATATAAGGGCATCTGGAGGCACACTGGCTTTATTTATTTACGTGTGTGTTTTGTGTGTGCTTTATAATTTATGTATAATTGCGTTTTCCTGCACCGTTTCTCCCCCGAGCCACTGAACCCTCATCTGGATGTTGGCCGTGTAAGCCAAGGCCGCTCTGACTCCGGCGCTGCCCTTGGGAACTAATCGCCCGCCGCGATTCGAATTAATCTCAGGTGCTCCAGGGTTACAGCAGCAACACTACAGGGACAGAGCCGATAACAGCAGCCATTTACAGCAAAGGCCGGTTTAATGGCCGTGTTCGGCATTTAACGATTTGATGTCTTTACGAGGACTCAGCGAGGGATTCCCGGGCAACCATGGCCTGGGAGACTGTTTCGCAAGACATGTGGATTGTGATTCGGTCAGGGCTGCATACAGGGCTGGGACCATGGGGATGGGGCCACAGGCTCAAAGCTAATTGGCCCACTCCCCTGTCACTCATCAATTCAAAACATATCATTGGCTTATGATAAGGTAGGCCCCACTGTATGAATTGTGGCCTCTCTTATGCCCCCACCTTAAAAAAATCCTAGAATCATACTGTACGAAATAGTGGAGCGTCCTGACGAGCCCAGTTCACCCTCAAGGGTATGGATTGAGTGGCGGCCCTTGCTGGCAGGCCGAGCAGGGTACAGAAGCTTCTTGTTAAAAGTGGCATCACTTGTTTGACCTACTAGCATCAGATCAATAGTGCATCACCCCTGTCACCATCCACCCATGCCAAGACCATCACAACACCCCCCAAGCTGATTAATGAAATGGGATTGTATATTCTTTAACCGATGCCTCTACGCACTGCACTGTGGAATACCAGAGGTCTGACATCCACGCTTTTTATCTCCAGCGACGCATAAAACCCGATTTTGCAAACAGTGTTAAAGTTGTGCAACATAAAAGTGCTGGAGGCACGGCAGTAGATGAGATCCCTCACTGCTCCATGGGTGACAGACCTCTGATTTTACCCTCTATAAAGCTGGCTGCATCCGCACTTACCCGTGACAAGACTTCAGGGAGGATAATTTAGCGGAAGTCTGCGCTATGCAACTCGGTAGAATTCATCAAGCGGGCCAAGCTTCACGGTCGGATACAAAATAAAAGGACATTTTAAGCCAGAACCGCCTTACTTTTATTAAGACCGATCCTCTCTTCCAGAAAAGAGGATTCGCATTTCCCAGGCAGAGGGAAGAGTGCTCATCTGTTGGGATTGGAAAGCCAGGACTGTTGAGTACGCTTCCTCAACACTCAAGATGAACACATCACTAACTAGAAGCCCTACTATCTCATTTGCCCAACAAGAAGAAATGATGACGTGACCTACAGGCTTTTTAAGCATCCATTGTGTCTCATCAACAAGAAAATTACAGTCCATGTGTACTATACAAGCTACACAATCTGGGAACAGAGAAACTCCTTCAGTAGTTTGCCAAGGATGGTGTCAGCCCCAAAACTCCTACACCACATCATCACTACAGGTAGCAAGCTTGCAGAGATAAAAACAAAGCAAACAAGCAAACACATCTGCCGAGTAACGTATCTAGGCCACAAATGGCAGCCTGTGAGAACTTTCTACCAGCCTACAGAGCAAAACGCTCATTCTATACCTGGGTGGTATGCTGGTCATATTTCCAGATTCTTTTCTTAATGTGTAGTGTGTTTCTGGTTCAAGTGCTTTGGTAAGACATCATGTCTCGTACCATTTTTAATTTAAATCGAGAGTACAATGCTCACGATCGATGTTGTGACTGTTATTAAGATCAATACTACTTCCTGACATGGCCTTATTGTCATAATTCTTGATTTCCCCAAATTACGCTTGACTATGAAGTAGGGCTACAGCTATTGATTACTTTAGTAATCGAGAATTCTATCGATGTGCAGCTAACTGTAATTGTGAAGCCGCTGATAACCAGAACAACTTAATATGTAATGCTACCCTGCGTCAATAGACAAAATCATCAGTGAAATGGGGACGTTAGCCTCGATAGCTGCTAAGCTATCTTAGGTCATAACTAATAATTATGATAACCATTAACAGCTAATGCTGCGCACATATAAAAACAAAATATTATTTAGTACAGGGGTGGCCACACTTTTTTGGCTTGCAAGTTACTTGTAAAATGACCAGGTCATTTACCTACATTAAAAATGCTAAATATATGTTATATATATTACATTTATATGTACAGTTTACAGTTTAAGCTAGCGAACCTTGGATCATTGCATGAACCCTTAAAGCGCAATACAATTCAATACATTTATGGTTCCTTACTTGGTCCGGCTCCCCCACTAATTATTTTAATATCCCTTTTTAGTAGATATAAATTGGAAGGTTACCTGGGTCACTTTGGTCGCTGAAGTTTTGCATTAGCTCGCAATACATTTGCGTGTTCTGCAGGGTGACGCGTTAGAAGAGAAGGGATCTAAGTACATATAGTAACCTAAGGTATCAAAGTTTTAATGTTGCGCCATCTACCCGCACATTGACGTATTGGGCACCCCTGATTTGACACCTTCAATGACAGCGAATGTATTAAATGTGCTTGGTAAACAATTCGATTCTATGCCGTGAATGTCAGTTGTTTGGAACTATTCGCAGTCTCTGTGACTCAGAAGTTTGCCGAAAATTTCTCTATTTTATTCAGAATGGGTCCCCGATCTGTACAGCCTCGCCACTCTGTTTTTTCTACCGCTCTGCTACACGTAACAGTACATAGTAATAAGTACATAGTCGTGTGAATTAAATGAAGCATCGAAGCAAAAAATTAGCATCGAGGATTTTTTGTGATCGAGTTACTCGAGTTACTCGATGGATTGTTTACACCTTCATTTTATTGTCTTCTGAGGCAGAAACGAGACGGTATTTTGGATGAAATATTAGAGGCAATGAGAGCGCTAGTCACGCTGCACTCTGTGTCACTTACATCTCATTGTAAAAGTGGCGATGAGGACAGTAATCACACTGCACTCTGTGTCACTTACATCTCATTGTAAAAGTGGCGATGAGGGCGCTAATCACACTGCACTCTGTGTCACTTATATCTCATTGTAAATGTGGCAATGAGGGTAGTAATCACACTGCACTCTGTGTTACTCATATCTCATTGTAAATGTGGCAATAAGGGCGCTAATCACACTGCACTCTGTGTCACTTACATCTCATTGTAAAAGTGGCGATGAGGGCATTAATCACACTGCAGTCTTTGTCACTTATATCTCATTGTAAATATGGCGATGAGGGTAGTAATCACACTGCATTCTTTGTCAATTATATCTCATTGTAAATGTGGCGATGGGGGCGCTAATCACACTGCACTCTGTGTCACTTACATCTCATTGTAAAAGTGGCGATGAGGGCAGTAATCACACTGCACTCTGTGTCACTTATATCTCATTGTAAATGTGGCGATGAGGACAATAATCACACTGCACTCTGTGTCACTTATATCTCATTGTAAAAGTGGCGATGAGGGCAGTAATCACACTGCAGTCTTTGTCACTTATATCTCATTGTAAATATGGTGATGAGGGTAGTAATCACACTGCATTCTTTGTCAATTATATCTCATTGTAAATGTGGCGATGGGGGCGCTAATCACACTGCACTCTGTGTCACTTACATCTCATTGTAAAAGTGGCGATGAGGGCAGTAATCACACTGCACTCTGTGTCACTTATATCTCATTGTAAATGTGGCGATGAGGACAATAATCACACTGCACTCTGTGTCACTTATATCTCATTGTAAAAGTGGCGATGAGGGCAGTAATCACACTGCACTCTGTGTCACTCATATCTCATTGTAAATGTGGCAATAAGGGCGCTAATCACACTGCACTCTGTGTCACTTACATCTCATTGTAAAAGTGGCGATGAGGGCATTAATCACACTGCAGTCTTTGTCACTTATATCTCATTGTAAATGTGGCGATGAGGGCGCTAATCACACTGCACTCGGTGTCACTTACATCTCATTGTAAAAGTGGCGATGAGGGCAGTAATCACACTGCACTCTGTGTCACATATCTCATTGTAAAAGTGGCGATGAGGACAGTAATCACACTGCACTCTGTGTCACTTATATCTCATTGTAAAAGTGGCGATGAGGGCAGTAATCACACTGCACTCTGTGTCACTTATATCTCATTGTAAAAGTGGCGATGAGGGCAGTAATCGCACTGCAGTCTGTGTCACTTGTATCTCATTGTAAAAGTGGTGATGAGGACAGTAATCACACTGCACTCTGTGTCACTTATATCTCATTGTAAAAGTGGCGATGAGGGTGCTAATCACACTGCACTCTGTGTCACTTACATCTCATTGTAAATGTGGCAATGAGGGCGCTAATCACACTGCACTCTGTGTCACTTATATCTCATTGTAAATGTGGCGATGATGGTGCTATTCACATTGCATTCTGTGTCACGTATCTCATTTTAAATGTGGCGATGAGGGCCCTAATCACACTGCATTCTTTGTCACTTATATCTCATTGTAAATGTGGCGATGGGGGCACTAATCACACTGCACTCTGTGTCACTTACATCTCATTGTAAAAGTGGCGATGAGGGCATTAATCACACTGCAGTCTT
>JAODKM010000075.1:18114405-18145698 GCA_026780845.1 Petrocephalus sullivani
GCCGCAAATAGATGCCCCAGCACGTCAATGAGCGACAGGCTACTACCACTCTGACTAATACTAAATAGCAGCCCCCCCCCCCCCCCCCCCCCCCCGGGTGAACAAGTGTCCTTCTCCTTCACACAGGGGTGATTCTGTATAGATTATTTAAGGTAGGGGACATAATGGGGGCATATATCATAGAGAGGGGAGCCTCCTTTCTCGTCAGTATGATTTTAACCGGTGAGTAACGGGAGAGGGGCCACTCTGAGGGCCAATCAGCTTTCCGCTGAGGAGAGTGCCCCTGTCACCCCACATCTGTACATGACCCTATCTTCACAGCAGGGCCAACCCAAAAATGGAGGGGGGGGTTTACACTGACTGACCAAAAGGTACACCATTAACATCACACACAGTCACGGAACGTTACAATATTTCATACCCAAGCGTCATTCAGTGACATGCATTAAATCGGCAAAGTTTAGCTCAGCCCTGAGCAGTGAGTCACTAATGGTAAGGCAGGAGAATGATGTGGGCACCTGATGGCGGCACGGCACTATGCCAGCCAGCGGCCGCCACGGCTCCCGAACGCTCACGTTCAGCTCCCTCCTTCATTATCCAATCGCTCACCATGCCTGTTTGCTCTCATTTAAATCTGTGTTTGGATTACACTCCTACAGCCGTGAGCTGGAGCCTAGCGGAATATAAACAGCACGGTGAGGATAGCTGGAGCTAGACACGCACCTTGGAGACTGTCTATCACATAACTAAATTACGTTCCAATTTGCTGCGTAGTTAACTTTGCATTTGTTAGCATTTGTATGTTTTTTGTTTTTTCTTTCAACCACAATTTCATCTCTGATGACTAAATACATACTGGGATCTGTAAAATTGTTCAGTAACGAAGACTTAAAATCATTACTAGGCCGCCATTTTTTTTTTTTAATTCCACCCATAAGTTTAAAGATCCTTCTTTTGCACTACGGAGAGCTTGGGATTCGTAGCGGCATCCCGCAGCGCACCGGGGACCTGCACCTGACAAAGCAGTCACCTGCGAAGGGGTTCCTGGCTCATCCTGCCCATAAACGAAACCCGCCCTGGCAGTGGTACAGAGCAGTAGCGCCTTGATGTAGAGCCGGAATGGAGCACAGTGACGTGAGCGCTGTTAGTTTGGCTGTTTATGTGCTGCGCGTGTTATGAACTGGCCCGTCGCCCAGCTGCCCCCCCCCCCGAGACGGCAGACGACGCATCCTCGCCAGCATGCCGTGTTTCAGATGCAGCTACATGGGCCTGGCGGGGCAGCTCTGGGGATGTCAAGCTGCACGGAGACAGCGCCAAGAAGCTGATGAAGCCATCCAGGGAAGGAGGGGGGAGGGGGGGGGCGCCCCCGCCGTTGTCAGGCCGACGGGCCGCGTTTCCCGACATGTGGCATCGCTACTCACGCGCGGAGAAATAACTTCTCTTCCCAACTCTGCCCATCTGCCAAAGTTTCGCTTCTTTTAAAATAACTTATAACTAAGCTATTTTCACAGCTCAGAGAGATCCGGATATCTTGTTGAAGGAAAAAAAAAAAAAGGAAAAAACAGTCGGGGGGCGCCATGGAGTACGAGGGAGCCCGTCGATGCGGAAGGCCGGCTGAGAATGAGAAGCAGAGGCGAGCTGCACATGGCCAGCCACGGGCAGTGTAGCGTTCATAAAACCGCCCCCAGTGAGCCGACAGCCGCAGGTCTGAGCCACGGCAACCACGGCAAGACAGGCGCCGTAACCAACGGCAACACGGACTCCCTCTCCACGACAGCATCACCTGATCGCACTCCTGCCCACTTGGGGTCTATCAGCTGCGACCAGGAGCCTTGAACACCCCTCTCTTACTCCCACTCCAGTCATCCTCTTTCTCCTTCTTCTCACTTCTATCCATGCTTTCTCTTTCAGCCCTCCGTTAGAATGCTCCATCTGCCTCACTCCATTCCCTGGCTCCCTTCTGCTGGTATCGCTGTATATAGACATTTTCATTTTTACACTCTGCTGTTCTCTCTTTTCCTGATGCCCCCTCAACATTCCCCAATCTCACATCCACCCCCTAGTTAACGGGCAGTCCCGCTGTAGGAAACACCCTCTTTTCTTCCGTCCTTTTCGAACAAATCAAAGCTTTCCGACTGAATCAAAGGCTACCAGCCTCAAAACTGCCAAAAACAATAAAAAAAGATCATCAGTGAAAACGGGAACTACATTTCCCATGAGGCACCGCTCGGCATTTCAGATGGGGACAACGGATTGGTGGAGCAGCTGTTGCTGTTTCTCACATCAAAGCATTGGCCGTGTCACAGAAAGAGAAGCAGAGGACGAGACTCGAGAGAGGGAGCATGAAAGAGGGGGGAGTTTGAGTCTGGAGCTGCACTGCTATACTGTTTTTATATAGTTATTGTTCTTATTTTTACTGTACTGTTGTAAACAGAGTTGAGTCTGAGGAGAATGTGAATTGAATTTGAAGTGAATTTGAATTGCAATTGAATACCTGAACCCCAAGGTTTGACCACGCTGATGTGACTGTGCAGTAATACACAGTACTTATACTGCGTGTGGAAGTCACCCTCTGCGGTGCTATCCATGATCTGGCACTAACAGCCCGTCTGGGAATTGAATTTGGGATGAAAACAAACCTAGCACATGTGGGCGGATTCCTGCGCCATGTGGAGCATTATTTCAGATGGAGAGTCACGTTACTGAAGCAAAAACACAGCCTCTTAATATGTCTCCAAACACAACAGTTATAAAAAGCTTTACGGACTTCGCGTCAGTGACACTGCTATGGAGGTTATTACTTCATAACCTAAAATTAAATCCAAAATGAATCTCAGAGAATTAAGTACACTTATTCTTTGATATACGAGTATGTAAATTTGGCAGAAAACAGGGAGCAGCTCTGCTGGTGATTAAACATCCTGGCGTCGTCCAGACAAATGAATCGCTCACAGCTGTAATCCACCCCCCAGCCCCCTACATCACCTCGTTACTGAGAGCAGTGGCTTGGCACAGGGGATGGGGTAACTTAAGTTCAAAGCTATCCTTTCCTTCTTCGCTAAAGTACAGACCATTCTGAAAAGCAGGTACTCAGGTACTCAGTGACGTCTCTGTGATATTGGGGTTGGGGGGGGGGTCACAATAGCAAGTCCAGTGGCACATCAGCAGCCAAATCCAAGCTCCAATCAACCCAGATGTGCACTGGTGTTTCCACATGTGTACTGGCGAGGCCAGATGTGCACGGTGATAGAAAGAGCTGCCTCCGGCGAATCATTTAATATGAATCTCTACAGTAAACATGCGAGGGGCGGGGGGAGGGACGAAATAAATAAGAAATTAAAAAAAAAATAAGGAAGATGAGTGAGTCACCTTGGATGAAAGGGTCTGTTATGGAAAAACTAAGCAGCGGAATAGCGAAATGGAAGAGAGAGCGATGAGGAGAAGAGAGAGGGGAAAGTGTAGGGGCAGGAGAGGAAGAAAAGGGAGAGTGAAAGGGAGATGCTGAAAGAGTGTGGAGGGATAGAGAGAGGAAGAGAAGGGTATAGGGAAAATGGAGGGAAATGGAGAAAAAAAATGAGGGGGACAGATAGAGCGATAGATAGAGAGAGACAGAGAGAGAAAGAGCACGTGAGCAGGGTATAGAGAGCAAGGGACTAGAGGATGACAGGAGGGCATAGGGAGGAGAGGACAGGAGAGGATTACCCCGGCCAGCAGTGATCATTACTGCCTCTCCGTGCTCAATGGGGTGAGGCAGGAGTGGCAGGGTGTGGGTAGAAGAGAAGCACGGTACAGCAAAGCAGGAGTGCAGCATAAGGAGGGGGCCTGCGGCGCCCCCACCTGGATCACACGGGCAAGGCACTCACGGGATATGTAGGAAACCTGTTTAGGTCCATTCTTTCACCTCAAATAAAAGCACTTACCTATGTTGGCCATCTCAGCGATGGTGGCGCTATAGGGCCCATCCTGGAAGATGGGCGGGTTGTCGTTGATGTCCTGCACGCGGATGATGAACTGGGAGGAGGGCTCCAGGGCACGCTCTGTCTGGCGGTCCGTCACCGTGGCGACCAGCCGGTACTCGTCCTTCTCCTCCCGGTCCAGGGGCTTGGTGACATGGATGTTGCCGGTCTTCTCGTCGATGACGAACACCGAGCCGGCCCCCTCACCCCGCAACATGTACTTGGTGCGGCCGTCACCCCTGTCCATGTCTGTGCGCAGCTGGGGGGGGGGGATTTGAAGGGGGGAACAGACCTCATTACCGTAAATGCATCAGTCAGCCTGTGCTTAAGCATCTCGTCTCCCCAAGCAGCCCGTCGCAGGAAGACAAAACAACCAAGAGCAAATAATTCACGGAAAGAAATGTCAGGACAAAAGAAAAACTAAACTTGCCAATATGGGGGAACGATTCCCCAAAGTAGCCCTTGGAAAGAGGCGGCAGAGCACTACTCTGAGGAAGCGGTGCCTATGAAGTCAGGGATCGTCAGCACCGTGATGGCAAATGAGCGAGCCTCCAGACTGGGCCCGATATCGACTGGGAACTTAGCGGCTCGTGGGCCCAGCGAGCCGCTTGTCAGAATCGTTTATAGTAAATGAAGGGAACAGAGGAGCACAATTTATCAGTGCTGATGCAAGTCGGGGAAAACAGTCCAGCACTGCCCTTTATCCAGCAGCGTGGGGACCCGCTGTGTTTAATCTACACTCCACGGGGATGGTATGGACTAAGCCTGGACTTACTTCCATGCTGGTGGGTCTTATTCTAGCTCCTCATCACCTCAAAAGTTACGGACGTTAGCCAGACACTCCACCAGATCAATGGAGTTCTCCCGTCTCCCACGTCTGCCGAGTCGCTTTCTTTTATTTCATTCTGTCTCCTTTCGGTTCCCGCCGTACCCAGGAGGAGGAGGAAAAAAAAAACAGACGAGGACACCGGGAACGAGTACGTCCATGAGATAACCCGAATTTACCCACATTTCAGAAACATGCCAGCGAGTGACGAATGACTTTGTCTATGTGGTAAGGGGCTGGGGCTCCACGCTACTGACAGCTCAATACTTCACAGAGCACCACAGCCTGAGGAGCGCCGGGCAGCCAGAGCGGCGCGGTTAAATAAGCAAAAACCGCGTGTGCTCTCTCCATTATTTTAGCCTGCCAAGCTAATTATAGTCTGCCACCAAGCCCGGAGGGCTGATAACCAAGTTTACTTCTAGGTCTGCCAAGCTGATCACAGATCACGATCATGTCTGAGCAATCGCACGACACATCACAGCTACGCATCAGATTGCCACGCTAGCTAACCGCTGAATTTTACATCAGACTAATCAAATTGTGGATGGAAGCGGCAGCCAAGGCCAGTCGATCACAGAGCCTACAATCAGGCTCGCTCAGACAATCAGAAATGAACGTTTGATCGATTGTGTCCGGCTTAAGGCTGGTCCTAGGAGCAAGCAGGAGGTGTTCAAATAGATCGCGATTAACCAAAAGTAATATATAAAATGGACCAGCCCAGTTCATCATCAGCGAGCTGGTAAACGAGAGTAGGCCTCTTCCATGCCCGCGGTGAGGGCTGGAACAGCGCAGCCGTCCATCCTGGCCCTGCGTGCCACCCCCGCCGGCCACCACCTAAGTGATAGTGGCAGGTGTGGCACTGAGCTCCGGGACACGCGTGCAGGCAGGCGGTACTATATCCAGCCTCCTTTCTCCCACTTTCAAAGCCATAAAACTCAACGTCGCTCTGAACCAAAGCATTAGCCAGGTGATACGACTATAACTACCATTGGACCGATCCCCTATCTATCACTGATTTAGAACATAATATTATAAGGTTGCCCCCTCTGTATGACTTATCACCCATCTTGAAGTGATTAATTGTCATTGTTGATACAGCACAGCACACAGTGCACAACAACGAAATGTGTCCTCGGCAGTTAGCCCATGTGACATCGTGATACAGCAGTGGGCAGCTAATTTAGCACCTGGGGAGCAGTGCTTGGGGACGGTACCTTGCTCAGGGTTCAAGTGCGCTTCTCTACCCATTGAGCCACCAATGCCCCATCTTACGCCCCTTTAAAAACCACCTAAAGGATCACCTATAATTGGCCAAAATCAGGGTCAGTACCATAGCATGACCTATCGTGGGGCCAGTGAATTTCAGGTTACACACCATATTCTGCATAAACTGGTACGCCCCCTCCTGGCCTTGAGTGGTACAGCAGACATATTGTGGCAAGGCGATTCAGGGCAGGAACATAACTCAGAGGGCAGCAAGCTGTCCAAAGACTCCTGACGATCTGCGCTCTTGCACCCGGGTGCCGGAAAGGGGAGTGAATTAGGAGTCCCGAAAGCCTGACACAGCGGAAAGCGCCGGCGGGAAATATACTCAGCAAGGGATTAAATATATACACAGAGAAACTTTCCCCTAAAATTTGGAGACTGCTGAAAAGAAGACATCACTCTCTGTCTATATATATATAAGAACCGCCTTCTCTTTCGTTACTGCAGGCTATTAATTTCTCCAAACAGCAGACAGGCAGTTTAAATGACAGCTTGTGGGTGTGGCTTCCCGGGGGGCCTCGACGGGACACGCCCACAACCTGGCGTGACGAGACACAAGGTGACCGCTCTTCTTCCTGACACTGTCTATTGGACTTTGTTTTCCTTTCTAGAATTTTCCATAACACAGCTACTGCCAGCTATAAAAACAAATCCAAATGGACTCAACGGGGCGAGATAGCGGGAATATTTAGCGGCTGTATCTGCTCCGTGGTCTTATGTTCGTTACGCTCTGTGTGTTTATGCTGGGCTCATTGCCGGCCGCCCCGGCGCCACCTTGGCCTTAAATCCCGCCAACAAACTGCCTCGGAATTGAAATTTGCCTTTTGTTTCGGACGTTGTGTGTCGTCTGTCAGCGCTGGCAGCGCCCGCGTTAGTTTCCCGCGCCAGTGACGCCAAATGAACTGAACTGATTAGAGGAATGGAGACGGGAAACAGAGGCGAGAGAGAGAGAGAGAGAGAGACACGGGCATAATTATAGCGATTTACTCGGGAAAACAAAACGCGAGAAAGAAAAAGAGAGAACGAAAGCGCCGTTACCCGAGGCCGGGGTGCAATAGCAATTTGACAATTAAATTTCAGGACAAGTTCTGCAATGTAGAAAACATTCCCCACTCAGCCATCAGAAGGGCTGAAGGGTCGGTCAAAGACCAGACAGGCACACTGAGGGGCAACAGTGCAACGTCCTGGGAGAGAAGGGGTTAATTCAGCATGCTCGACAGGCACATGGAGGGTTAATATTGTGTGAGTGGTGTGAGGTAGAGGAATTAACGGCGTGTGTCAATAGCGTGTATGGGTGCCGTGTGTTAATACCCTGTCTTGATACCGCATATGAATTCCCTGAGTTGAAACTAATATCATGCTAATATCATGTGGTGGCACGGCGTGTTGATACCACATGTTAATAACATGTGTAAATACCCCATTGCACCTCCTGAGCACTAATGGGCCAGCAGGTCTGCCTACGCTGGACACCAAGCTCCCTGGGCCGTCTCCCGTGGGCCCCCGATGTCCCCCCGGCTGGCCGTCACCTCCTCACATCTCCTTCTCCACGTCCCACCATAAATGTCAGTGTCACAGAACCCCAGAGCCTCTGCTCCCCCTCCTCTGTTGCTGGAGAATGGAGATGTGTGTGGTGCTGGTGGGAGGGGTGGTAATAAAACAGTATTTAACAGCTTGTTGTCCCCTTCACCTCTCCACCTCCCTCTTCCTCCCTCGGTCACTCCCATCTCCAAAGACAAGCTGGCAGAGCTGATCCGATTATCCACACGACCCACACCCGCCTCCCAACCCCCAAGCCTCACCTCCCAACCCCCAAGCCTCACACCTCCACCGTATATATACAAACCCGACCCCACCCCGCCGACCCAGCCGCTAACAGACCCTGCACTCTGAGGGCCGAGACCCCACCCCGCCGACCCAGCCGCTAATGGACTCTTCCCTCCGAGGGCCGAGACCCCACCCCGCCGACCCAACTGCTAACAGACCCTGCACTCTGAGGGCCGAGACCCCACCCCGCCGACCCAGCCGCCTACGGACTCTGCCCTCTGCGGGCCGAGACCCCACCCCTCTGACCCAGCCGCTAACGGACTCTGCCCTCCGAGGGCCGAGACCCCACCCCGCCGACCCAGCTGCTGACAGACCCTGCCCTCTGCGGGCAGAGACCCGCCCGCTCCCCGCTCCTCTGCCCCCACCCCTCTCTCCTTCCTGCACGCCCCCCCGCCTCCCCTTTAATTGCCTCCTCCTTCCCGCCATGTGACGCCTCGACCCTAAACGCTCTTCGCCATGAAGATAAAATCCAGAGACAGAAATAACAAGTAAAAAAAGGAACGAGTGGGAAAAGACAGAGAGTAACATTCCGGGATGATTACCAAGGACTGGTGCCCCCCCAGGCAGCCCCCCCACCGCTCACTGGCATCTCCATCTCCCCTATCTTCCTTTGCTGCTCTCTTATCATCCCTCGCTTTTTCTTCACGCAGCTCCCATTTTTCTCCTGCCATTTTGCCCTGTTCACCTCCTCATCCTCACCCACCCCCCCCACCCCCGTTTCCATGTCTGTGTGAGTACCACCAGTATCAGTCATAGACCCTGTGGGGACCCAGGCAAGCCTCACCACCGGCGCCCCCTGTCTGACATAAAGTGAAAGTGCCTGCCTAAGTCGGCGCCCCCCCCAGATGGCACCCTAGGAGGTTGTCTGTTCTCTAATGAGTTCACCAGGACTTGCTACAAATGTTAGTACAAATGAGTAATTCAACTATGTGGCTATTCTGTCTTATTAATCACATTTTGCTACCAATTAATGGTAATGAAGCCAATTTAAATAATCATCCTATCAAATATTTGGGGTCCCTCCTCTGCCTAGGGTTACAGGGTGTTTACCCTCTTAAGAGCCAGTGACTAAGCCACATTGGAATTCAGGGCCTGTCGCTGGGCGCCGTGGTAACAGCAAAGACACCACGGAAACACTTAGGTTATCACCCGGACATTAGCTACGGTCAGCGGTTAGCTCGCGTTGTCTTCATTCGGACACTCTAACAGGTCTACAAAAAAAATAAAAAATAAAATGATAAAACGCAGCAATAGCACCTGACAAATTGTTTTAAAAGCAACCCCAAACCTTGTGCTGTCAAAACACAGAATGTTAACTGCCTGGGTGGCCATATTGGGAGCTTTCTGTGAGTCTGTACCAAAGGTCCTTCACAAAGGACAACGGGGCACGTGAGATTTCATTGCGGAGACACATTCCTCCGTATGTGGAGCCGAGAGTTAACACAGAAACAGGTGCTGATGAATATTTAGCACTTGCGAGATCACCGTTCGTTTCGGGCCAGAATATAATCAGGATTGTTTCAGAATATTTGTAACCACTAATCATCTGGATCGGAAGAGGCATCCGAGGGCCTGTCTGACTCATAAATATTCATGTTCCGGCCAGGGATTGGGCCTTCTTAAGCGGAGACACCGATAAGCCCATGAAGCAGGTCCACACTAATGAGTACCAGTCTGCCTACTTTGAAGGTCTAATGAAATCCTTTTTTTTTCCGGGAGATTAACATCTAGGTTTGGATAAGCTTTGAGGGAATTACCTCGGAGGTGCCGCGTAAGACGCAACATTCACCGGTAGGACCTCACTTGTGCTCAAGATTAGTAAATAGCAGCGAACCATGAATTCCTCCGCTGACGGACGAGAAACGCATCCGAAGACAAAGCAGATGCTGTATCAGTTCAACAGATTAGTCAGGCTAAGGAAAAAAGGAAAGCATTTGTTTAAAAGTTAAGGCCTGTCTGGGTACGAGCAGAGAGGCCTTGGAAGGGGTTGGTGGGTCTCAGGCCGGTCTATTTAACGATAAACTGCTAAGAGCTCCCTGATGGTCAAAGGGACAAGTGGCCTGTATGACAGTACAGAAAGGGGTGGGTACCCTCGCTCACATGACCGGGGCTTCGGCCAGTCCCAGCGGCCCTGACCTCGCCGTCTCCACAGCAATACACCCGTCACCTCGGCGACCCGCTTCTCCATGTTCCGGGTAGCAGATGAAACATTTTCGAGGATGTATTCAGAACTCGGACGAGTGCCAGGTGGTGGTGTTGATGGGAGGGGCGGGGCGGGGCAGTAAGATCCGGTATGTTCTAGAAGGCGATAATTTGATATGTGCAGAGACATCCTGTGCCCTGGTTCTGGGCGCCGACCAATACACCCTGAGATGTTTCTTCTGATCGCCCCAGATATATCCGCACCTGCCCAGACTCTGAAGAGCCCAACGTTAACATCCCCACTCGCTCGATCTGACGCGCATCGATCGGCTTTCATTCCTCAGGCGATTCGAGATAAAACGAAAACAAACAGCCATGGTGCGGCAGACGCGGCGGAGCCCCCCCAGGCAGGCTCGCGTCACGCCACGACGTTGTGACAGCGCGCGGCTTAACTGCAGTTAAATTCCACCGTTACCCGCCACGGCAGACTGCGAAGGACAATTCCGCTCTGGGAGTGCCGCCTCTTCATCCAGTTAGAAGCTCCCGTATAATCCCTACGAGCTCCTCATCAATTCCGTTTGGGAAGAACGTCTACAGTCCCAGGAACACTACACAAAATATAAATAAGCATTTCTCTCTGGGCCTATATAATAATAAGCACAAATTGTGATTAATTCGGCATTCTACAACTTTGATTACCTAAACCTCACTTAATCCCAAAACAATTAGGTAGCTAAATGACTGATTCGCCTTACTGAAGACAAGTACAAATCTGTATTTTTTTGTTTAGTATGCGCTGAATGAGTCAAAACAATACAGTACCCTAACATGCAGAGTGGGATTTGTGGTTTCAATATCTAGATCATTAATTGGCAGAGGCCTAGAGACCAATAATTAATAGATTGTCTAGAACAAGAAAAGTAAGTGTTTCCCAATGGACTACTTTGGAGGAGCATGAATATGAGGGTTTCAGACCTCACTGAGGATTTCAGACCCCCATTAGCTGCGCATGTGATCGCGTTCGGGTTACTCACCCTTCCGATCAGCACCGGTTCCGGGCCGCTGTACTCCTCAATGACGAAAAACTGGTTCCAGATCCAGCTCCGCCTGCTACGAGAGCGGGTCCCCTCGCCTCCCTGCCCTCGCCCGTCTTCAGCCTCCTGGAAAACCAGCCCCCCAAGAAGGGAATCTGGAGAGGCCTGTCGTCCCACGTCGAGACGGGCGCCGCCATCGGGTCCCACATCTGGAACTACGTCAGGCTGGAGTCTCAGCAGGTGGCTGCTGTCGTCATGTGGGTCACTGCTCCTGGGATCTAGGTTGTCCTTGGAGGATTCAGGAATATTCACTGCTGGTCGGCCCTTTCCAACCAAGACCAAAGATTCTTTCTCCGGAACTGCTTCCATTCTAGAATCTGTCGCATCTGCCGGCTTGTTTTGTGGAACTACAGAAGTCCTATCTTCCGTCTCCCTTCCGTTGCTCGTGTGAGAGCTCACTTGACTGGGCACAGGTGATGGAGAACTGATGGAAGACCCTAAACCCTCTCTGCTCATGAAAAGATCTGGGTTCTGGCTCTCCTGAGTAATGTTGCTTCCTGTACTGCTGTTAGCGTGAACGCTCTTATGTGGCCTCTTATTCTGGCTCAGATCCATCAGTGTGTTTCCATTGCCCACACCGGGAACATTCACATCTGCTACTCTCATCCTTCTGAGCTCCTGTGGCTCCCTAATAGCCGACTTCTGCCCACCGTTCCGATTCAGATCCTGCTTCCCACTCACGCCCCAGCCCGTTTTATCCCTTGCACCCTGCTCCCACGCCACCTCTCTCTGTGGTGGTGCAATTACCACTTGATCGGGATGTGGCTTAATTGGTTTCTCGGTCAGGTTTAATCTTCTGTTATGATCCACATGAAGTCTCCTTTCCTGAGCCTCTAACGTAAAGACAGCTGGGTCTGAGCTTACGATGGATTTGAAGAGGGATTTGAATCTGGTTTTATTGTGGGGGGACATGTGGTCTAGTTTACGGTGGGGAGCATAAGCCTTATAATCGAACCAACCTGGCTTGAAGGAATCAACACCCCTAGACATGTTTCTGGCTCTTCTTGAATCCAGGGCAGTTTGGCCTTTTACAAGTGGCGCGGGAACCGTTAAATTCAGATCACGACGGCTTCCTGTGCCGGCCGACACAGAAGCTGAACTGTTCCAGGCTGCTTCTTTGGAGCCACTTGATTCCGCATTGGACGTATGATCAATCGAGTCATTGACCTCCACTGGCAGAAGGACGTCATTCTTAAAGCTTGGATGCCATTGGTGGGCAGGTGTCTTCTCAACTGTCATTGGTGCATGGGCCCTTAGGCCCCTTCTCTTCAAAACATTGGTGAGAGAGGCCCCTCCTCCAAGTCCCTCCCACATGCAGAGGATGGTCAGGAATAGATAGATTTTGGCAGACATGACAGGGGAGGGCCCTACAAGACACTACAAGAATGATACTCTGGCACGAAGAATGCTTCTCTTGTTCCCTTCATCCTTCCCTCCTTGTCTTGCTTTTGGTATCTTCCTCCCACAATGCCATACTGTTCCACTCGCCAAGCTAAAAGCCAAACCACACCTTCCCTCTGGCCTTTTCTCTCGACACAGAACCAAATGAGTTTCCCAGGCGAGGTCTATTCTGCAATGAGAAATGAGAAAAAGAAAGTCATTATTGCAGTCAGCCTCATTAAAAAGTGAAGCAGAGATGAAGCAGGACGTATCACCATCCGTCCAAACAAGCAGATGGACCTGATGATTTAACAGGCCCACATTCCCTCACCGCAGGCAGGCAGAAACGGCCTGGACGTGCTCGAGGAATGCTGGGATATGTGAACACAAGGGGGCAAGCGCTTAATAAAACATGGCATGCTAAAAGCGGCCACAGCGAGACCGGAACAAGCACCATCAGGTCAACTGTAACTACTGTTCTCTAGCTCCTCTTCATAAAGTCCAGCCCACTAACGTTTCCATTATGCAATCAGGAATATCATAGCGAAATTGCGACCTTGGTGGCTTGTTAGACCTCCTACTTTTCAGCTTCCCAAAATTCTGCCTTTGTAGACACAAGGCCACTTGTTTCTCAGGTCCAAGAGCGTTGGCTCGTGTTGTAAAGGAGTCAACAGAAATAACTGTAGCATTGTGGGTGTTTTATTAACAGACTTTGTGTGATTTTTTACACACTCTCTCCACCTATACTATCCTTTCACATGGTCCAGTGGAGCAGCTTAAACCTGTCCCTTGTTGAGGCACCTTGACAGTTCGTCAGTCAGGCAGGCTTGGCAGCTATCGATCAGGCCAGCTCATTGAAAATCATCCTTTTTCTCCAGACTCTGCAAGCCCACAGAACCAGCCACCTCAACATGATTAAGCATTGTGCAGTGAGGTCAGCTTGGAGCAGTGACCTTTGAAGAGAATATGGGTGTGTCCTAAACCCCATATTTGATTTTTATATAGTAGGCAAAATATAGTATGCAATGTGAGCAGTATATCTGAATCCTCAGTATGGATGAGACAGTAGGTGAACAGCACCTGAATTACATGCTACATTCTGCAAAATTCCAATAAATAGAAAATAATACCCAATCACATAGATTGTCTTTATTATGTATTTCTGCAATAAGAGGGTGTAACAAGGAGAAGTAAGCGATGGGTAGACTGGGTCATACCATCAGAACCGGGTGACACAGAAATGTTTCAGTAGAGATTTATAGCGTAGTATGAACTATGGGGATCTCTGTGCAAAGTTCCAGGGGAGAGTGATTTGTGAATTTTGTCAACAAATAGGCAACGATGGTGTCATGTAGAATCAGCTAGGGAGGACGAGATCTGTGACACTAAATGTCACATTTCAATCAGGCAAGATCCTCAGACGGCCCCTTGTCACTGGCAATGACAGGCTTGTGCTCTGCAGGGGTCTTGACAGCTATTGATCCGGGTGACTCAGTGCACACTGCTGCTTCCCCATTAGTGGTCGGGGAGCAGTGGGGAGCACAGTACGCTGTTATTTCGTTGCTTTGCTTTTCTCCATGTGTCACCTGCGGTCTCTGCCTCAGACACACAAAACCCCCAAACATCTACCTTCACAGAAGCACCTTCGGGTTCCTGCAGACGCAGACAAGCACAAAAGCACGCAGCGACACTCGCAAACCCATGCAGGGATCACCCGCTTAAACATTCCCTGAAACTCAGTCTCCCCATATCCACAGGCATCTGATATTGATTTGTGGTAACAAAGAGGCTTTTGGAGTCTCAGGCTCAACACTCAATGCAAACCACTCGATCTGCAACCAGGCTGCAGAACCACCGTTGGCCATCAGGGGATGCTAATGGACTGGGGGTTGAATAGGAGAATATCACATTAGGGATCTATGTGTGACTGGAAGGTCGCTGGTTCTAATCCCAGGGTTAGCAGAGTGATTTAACCATTGTGAAAGGCTCTTAAGCCCAACTACTCCAGTTACTGGACCTGTGTTCTTAATTGTACCTCATTTTGAGCTCCAGTAGCCCAAGAAATAGATCACTGTGCCATCAATGCAAAGGTTGAGGGTTCAAATCCCAGGGCACACACATACAATTGTAACCCTTCCCTCTGCAATATGTCACTTTGGATTAAAGCGTCACATAAACGAGAAAATGAGCCCTTCCCCTACTGACTCGCGGACATGCTCCGTGAGCAACCCCTCCGACTCAATTCCGGAATGGCCCGGCAAGGTCTAGGTCTGCATACTGCTAGCAGAGGATAATGTCAGCTGATGGAAGTTTCAATTAGTGTCTGCCATCCAAGTCTGGATGTGAACCAGCTCATGCCAGTTAGCATTAGCGGCTGCCGTCCATGTTCGGATGTGAGCCAGCTCAGGCCAGTTAGCATTAGCGGCTGCCGTCCATGTCCGGATATGAACCAGCTCAGGCCAGTTAGCATTAGCGGCTGCCGTCCATGTCCGGATGTGAACCAGCTCAGGCCAGTTAGCATTAGCGGCTGTCGTCCATGTCCGGATGTGAACCAGCTCAGGCCAGTTAGCATTAGCGGCTGTCGTCCATGTCCGGATGTGAACCAGCTCAGGCCAGTTAGCATTAGCGGCTGCCGTCCATGTCCGGATGTGAGCCAGCTCAGGCCAGTTAGCATTAGCGGGGAAGGCGGAGCCTGCAGCTTACACCAAAGGGAGTCCTAACTGTAATTGGTCCGGGTGTCCCTGCCCCCTCCACCCCTCTTCCACTCCATACGTCTACGACTCTGCCGCTAATGCCCTACCTGGACACACATGGGCCCACTGACAGACATGCAGCAACAAACACGCACTTTCAGGCACTCACTTTGCTTTACCTCTGACCATCAAAAGTAAGAAATATTTAGAAAAGGCCATTAATGACAGAAAGTTCTGCTCTGAAAAAGTTTTTAAAAAGTCATTTTTCCCCATGTTACTATGTTCATGGACACATTGCCTGGAAATGACTTCACCTCCACACATATGCATGGAGACGATTCCTTTAAAGACGTCTGTTAAGATAGAACACCTCATCTCGTCTGATCTCCATCCTCACTGTCAGACGGGGCTCGACTTGATTCGTCTCCTTGATGAATCTGGAGTGCTGCACGGAGAGCATAATGTCACCGGGGAGCATCTAACAAAAGGCAGGGAACCTGAACACAGAGGAATACGCATACGCAGTGATGCGAGAACACACACACAGAGTCTCACAACAAGCGACCCCGTAAACCATGTAGAGACACGGATACACATCAGATAGTCAGATGGTCGAGGTGGAAAAGCAGAGCCGGACCATGACGGCCTAACCGGGCCCTAAACCGCTGTCCTGTCACGGCAACAACAAAACCGAAGACCTCAGCGTGACAGAGCCCACGTCTGTAATTCACAGGGTCACACGGCAGACAGAGCTGCAGCATCAAACCTGAGCAAAAGCAGCAACAGGGATGGATGCTGCACATGCTGCCCGAGAAGGATTCCCACCTTGGGAGAAAATTCATGTAGGAGGAGGCCTTCCGAGCGTATCAGGGGGTTACTGACAAGGAGACAAGTCAAGGGGCCCTCCTCTTTCAAAGCACAAGCACAGGTTCCCAAGCGTACACTGAAACACACACACACGTACTGAAACACACACACGTACCGAAACACACAGAGGCAAGCCAATAAAAATTCGCTCCATCACACCGCCTCACACACAGATGCTCAAACACCCACACACTCAAACAAGCACATAGACGGGTTTCCAAACAGAAATCTACACACACGTTTGTATTCATGTCTTTGTGGGGACCATCCGTACATTTCTATGGTCATAACTCAGACCCCAACAATGGCAATTTTAACCCACAGCCAGCCTGAACCTTAACCATAAGTAATTTAACAAAGCACAAGACTTCTGGGTACTGAAAACCTGGTCCACACAACATAAGAAATGCATGAGCCACACACAGAAATATAAGGGCATAGGCAGAAATGTTGAGTCCCCTGACAAAAAGTCATCTTGGGCCCTCCACTTGAGTTTCCAGGTTCACCGTGAAGAAATATGGGTCCCACGGCAGGAAGTATTTACCAACTTGTAGATTTTGCGAGCAGTCGGTCTATTTCCCCAAGTCAGCCCACAACAGTATTTTTTTGCAGCCAGCACCACGTAGGGGGCCCTAGGGCCCCTGAATCTGCCAGGGTATCCAAGCTCGTCTGACCCTGTACAGACTCGCTCACACATTTACACACACACACAAGCAAACACAGGCACAGACTCACACACAGTGTAGGTTTTAAATCACAGTAATTTACATGACGCCCCTCCGAGTGGAGCTCCCCTGGGCTTCCCGAAACACCACAGAAGGACAAGTGGCCGGAAAGTCCCAGAATGCATCAGGGTGTGAGATCGCTAATTACACTGAAGCCATTGAGGATAAAAGTGTCGGGACAGGAAGTGATGCAATGCCTGAGATTGAAGGGGGGGCCTGACACCCACCCCCCAAACCCCAAACTGCCTTTGACTCTGTAACCCCTCCCACTCCCGGCCACAAATAAAGTCCCCATCATTCCTAAGCACCACCACCCCGCCCCCCCATCAGCTTTGTGGGCCGTACTGCCTGGAGCAATCCTCATAGCTCGGGGGGCCATGAGCTGGATGGGCAGAACGGAGGCAGGCAGGCAGGCATTGGGAGGGGCAGACACCAGAAGGAGAGAGGTAAAAAAATGTGTGTGTATATATATAAATTTTTGGTTATATGAACGCGAAGAGATCTGTGAGTGGAGACACAGCGGCGAGAGGAAGGAACGGGGGAGTTAAAGCACAGATACAAAGGAGGTAAAGAGCTGACGAGGTGTAGGATGGAGTATAAAGCGGGCGCTGGGGGATTGGGGGGGGCAGCTGGCAGCCAGCACGCAAACGTGGGGGGGGGGGCTGCCGGCGGCCCTGACTAGCTCATCCCCATGGGCATAGCCTCATCCTCCCCGGGGGCCTGCCTCCACCCACGCACACCCCTCTGTCCCCTTTATACCCTCCCACATATACCCCAGACCTCATTTATCCCATATAAACCCTTGTCAACCCTTGGCCCTCTTATATACCACACTAACCCCTTCATCCGCTCCATTTACACCTACCCACTGACCTCAAATACCCTCTTTCTCATGCTCACTTACCCCACGGGTACCGTTTTCTCCCCTCTGGTCTTTGCTACCCAGAAGCCCATTGACCGACCAACTGGCATGCATACCAGGCATCAAGGTCATTACTAGAAATAATGTTATTCCTTCCACAGACCGTCCACATCTAGCTCCCATGCAGAATCGTGCCCGCTATGGATTTCCAATTCCTACGCCGAGGGCTCCGAAATACGTAGCAGATCTGAGAAATTTGTACCAATCACGACGCAGTGCCGGTCGGGCGTTGGGCAGCGATCGCACACACCTTTGCACCAGCATGCATGCTGTCCCAAGGGGTCTATTTTTAAACCAACTTTATTGGTGTGCATCCGTACGTGTGAATCCCTGTGTGCGTGCTTTCTACGCACGCGTGGGACCATTCGCACGCGTTCGCGTGTGCACGCGCCCAGCCTCCGGATTTGCAGGCCAGATGGGATGTGGGTGTCTGCGATGGGCCGAGGCGAGTTACTCAGAGCCGGCCTGCGTCCTCCGTGCGTGTGCGTGCATGCTTTGGGGGGGGTGTGCGTGTACATTAATCAGCACCAGCCACCCCAGCCTCAGAAACACCCTGACTTCGGCGAGGGGGGGATCACGAGGGAAAAGGGGGCACCCTTGTAGATTCCACAGTGCTTCCCCTGAGTGAATGCCTCGATCGCATGGTCACAGATGCACCTCGTACCAACCCACCACCTCCCACATCTCCTCTCTGTTGCTTAGCTGACTGTTTTTTTTTCTGCAGATAGCAACATACAGTTTTAAAGTCTCTATTCCAGCTGTACTTTTCATGGAGTAAATTTCTGGATATGGATGTTTCTCGCAGGCCTAAACAGGACTGTGCTTCCCGGGATCTGACCCCTCAGCCTTCCGGCGTGGCGAGTCTATATCCGTAACTGGGGGACTGCTGTGTAAACAAACACTGGAGCAGCAGCTCGGGGCTGCGCACGGCTCAGAGTGCGTGACCCCACAGCCATGATGTGGTTTTAAACAGCTTGGTAGTGGGGGGGAGGGGGGGCAGGGGCTTGGTATCCACAGAGAGCTCATGGGGATGTGGGCCAAAGGTATATACAAGGGCAGTGAGCCCAGCTGAAAACTGATTGCCCCCCTCCCCTGTCACTCACCCATTGAAAATATATCATTGGCTAATAATGAGGTTTGCGCCACTACATGAATTATTGTACATTTGTATGAGTTATGGCCCGTCTATGCCCTCGACTTAAAAAATTCCTAGAATCGGCACTGACGTTGGCACACAGACACACGTACACACACAAAGACACACACAGTTTCAGCATACCTATCTAAATGGGAACATTCCATTAATTTCTATGGGAAAAACCATAACCACAATCACCACACCCTAAACCCCTACCCAGCCCTAACATTAACCATAAATAACCAACCCAAATGCAAGACTTTTGGCATGGTTACTGTTTTGATTCCATACACAGATTTTTATAAAACTGAGGTTTTCCAAATGGGGACCTGAAAAGATGTCCCCAAAAGTAGGGAGATTTCAGGTTCTACCACACTTTGGGGAAATTTTGGTGCTCAAAAGTGATCTATGCAAACAGGCAGACACACACACACATACACACACATACACACACACCAAGATAATCATCATACAGAAGCCACATCACACACGCAGAGTAAGGCCAGGATTTTCCTTGCTCCTTGTTTCCAATAGGTACAGGGTATTAACGCATTTCTGCAGCACGCAGGAAAAGCCACGTTAGATGGGCACGTATCTCAGGCCGTTGCATCTCCGTCGCGCACTCTCTCTCTAATCTCCCCTAACCTCCCGGCACACAGGAAAACGGGAATTAGTTTTCTGGCTCTGTGTCATCAGTCTGCCATCACCGCGCTCACGACACAGACCTATGAAAGGACCGAACCCTCCAAACCACACACATGGGGTGTGGTTATGGCTTATGCCCAGTGCTGCAAAATAACTGATGGAGATAGAAATACATAATTAACAATTAAATTACAGGGAATCTAATTATGAGGGACTGAGGGGAGAGTCTGATGAACATGGAGGAGAGAGACTTTCACCTTTGACCTCTGACCCTCACACCTGAAATTAATATTAGGCCATCTAAGAACCCTATCTGTACACTGGGAGCCATCTTATCTGCGCCCTCCAGCAGAGGGCACTACATGGAATCGGGCGGGAGGTTTGGGGCAGCAGACCTGCATGCCATGAGCGACAGCCATCCCTCATTAGCAGGTGTGACAGCTGGCTCACCACGGGAGGTCTTCTGCATGGCTGGGGGCCAAAAAGGGCTGCTCTTTGTGATGGAAGGTGTGTGGGTTATGAGCAGGGGCGTGGGGGCGGGAAGCAGGCGCCGTGCACCTGACAAATGGGATTTGGTCTGCTTAAAGGTTTAAAACCCTAATAACATCAATCAGGCATTTCGCCTAACAATGCCTGAGTGAATGAGGGGGGGAATTTCACCTACTCCTGACTCAGATGAGCTTAAGATCTTCAGGCGAATTAAACTCCCGTGACTAGACTGAAGTTCTAACAGAACGGCTCCCAAATTGGCGAGAACCCGTGGCGGGAGAGCATTCGCCTGCCTCCAGTCCACGGGCACCTGCCGCGGGAGCTTCAGACGCGGCCGCGGTGCTGGCAGGCGTCTCGCTGCTACCCAGCGCTTCCGTTTTGATGCTGGCTGACCAAAAGCTGGTCCCCCAGCTGGCGCCTAATTAGCGAATTATCGTAGACCAGACGAGGCTACGTGGGACTCACGTACACCCACGGACGCGTCTGCGTTCCCCCGACCGCCTCGCTGTGGCTACCGGACGCAGACAAGGGTGTTGCCGCACCTCGGATCCGATCCCAGCAGCTCCGGCAGTGTCGTCCGCTACGCGGCACGCCAGGGGGGTCGCCCCGCTGCAGGACTTAATTACCGCGTACTTGTTCCCAGTGGAATCGCACCCAGAGAGCGGCTGGCCGCTCGCTAATCATGTCCAGAAATAATGGCACGTCTTAATTACAGCGATCGGCGGAGATGAGACGACGGGGGTGTGGGAGTACGGAATTACTGAAGGTGACGGGACAGGTGGAGAAGACTGTTAAGGAGCGAGGGAGGAAGGAAGAAAGGAAAAAGAGAAAGAATCAGAAGGCTGGGGGTCTGTTATTGCAGTGGAGGGGGCAAATAAATATAAACCAAGTGTGACGGGGAATAAAAAGAGCGAGAGGAAGGAGGAGAAGCAAAAATGACAAAGGACTATAAAAGGGCAGGGCTGTGCTTTAAGGATTAAGGATGAAGGAACCACATCTGAAGCCAGGGAACTGTAGGTTAAAATTGTCCCGGGGCGGAGCCACAGGGTCAATGGCCCCAGCTGCAAGCTGATTGGCCCAGGGAGTGCCCGCCTCCCCTACCAGGGTTACCCATTCAAAACATATCATTGGTTGGCCCCTCTGTATGAATTATGGCCCCTCTTATACCCCCCGTATAAAGGCATCTAGCCCCCAACTGGCAATAGGGGTTGGGGCGGGACAAAGAGGTCTGGTGTGGCTCCTGATACAGCCGTCTTCTGCACAGTGTAAATCACGTTTCGATAATGCTGTTCACCCGACCAGTAATACTCGGCTGCATCATGAAGGCGACTTAGTAATGTTAACGTATACCTGTCATGTCGATAAAAACCACTAAATTAATCCCAAGCGCTGCCGCTGAACTTCTAATTCAATCTCCAGAGCCCGGTTAAAAACGCCAGTTAAACCTCGCCATCTCCGGCTTCATAATAGATTCTGGAGAGTCTCTGTAATCCGCCGCGGCTCAAACGCTTGGAAAATAAAGACGGGACACAGGCAGGAGAGAGAGATGAAGGGAGGAAGACGAAGGGAGGGAATCAGACAGAACTCTTTCTTCCTCTTCCTAACAAAGCCGCCTCTTTAATTAAAAAAAATCCAATCGGCCCGCACTTTAAAGGACCTGTCTGAATAATTAACATCCCGTGAACTCCGCTCCCGAAAACAATTAAAACTTCTGCCATTCCACTTCAAAACCCATTACTTACCAAAGCGTGGGGGGGGTTGGTGAACAGCTAATAACAAATACCCCCCCCGCCACTCGTTACCATAGCTAATTGATCCAGAGTGTAATGTTTACCAGTGAGGCAACAAAGACCAAAACCTTGCATTCATCTTCTTAATTGCATCTTGCTTGTTACTAGTCCTCTGGGACTCAGAAGCTGTTTTTATATTTTCATCACAGCATGATTTAGTTTTTACCCCCACCATGCAGGAGGATAATTCCTGGTTAAATTAACCTGCCTCTCTCTCTTCATCAAGTCTCTATCTCTCCATCCTCCCATACCTCTTCCTACAGGCTGCTTATTCATCACTTTGTCCATCCTCATTTCCCAACCCCTGTCATCCAAGTTCCTGTTCTTCCCATCTTCTCTCCTCCATGTCCCTCTGCTCGGTCTCTATCCCTCTTCCGGGTCCCTCTGCTCGGTCTCCATCCCTCCTCCGGGTCCCTCTGCTCGGTCTCCATCCCTCCTCCGCGTCCCTCTGCTCGGTCTCCATCCCTCCTCCGTGTTCCTCTGCTCGGTCTCCATCCCTCCTCCGTGTCCCTCTGCTCGGTCTCCATCTCTCCTCGTCTACCTTCCTGTCTTTCCCTTCTTCCATCCTTTCTTCCTCACCCCTTAAAGGTCATCTCCTTCTTCTCACCAGACCAATTACATTCTTTCTTTATTTCTTAAAGATCCTCTCCATCTCTTCCCCATCCCATTGCCCTCACTTTTTCCTCTCTCTCCCTCTCTCTCACCACTTCCTTCCCTTAAACATTCCCCTCCATCTCTTTACCCGTCCCATTGCCTTCTCTTCCTTTCTTTCTCTCTCCCTCCATCACCCCGTTAATGATCTTCTCCATCTCTTTCCCTCTCAAATACTCTTGAGGCCAGCTGTATAACAAGACCATACCCTGATGAAGCCACCAGCTCCACGTTTAAAGGTGTGAATAAAGACAGGGCAGGGCAGGGGGGACTTTGAGGGTGGTGGGGGAGCCAGCCACGGGAGCAGCCCACAGGAGCTGGCAGTGGGCGTCTCCCCACCCCCCCGGAGGCAACCTTGCGGCAAGCCATATCAAAGCCCTGCGGAAATGACCCACTCCATAACTCAGCCGCCCCCCCGACCCGGAGAGCACCATAAAATGCCCCCTGCTGCCTCCCTACCCTCCCCACCTCTGGAAGGCACTGGGACACGCAAACAGATGAGGTTTCGGGAAGCAGAAACAACAACAACAAAAAATGATTTCCCTGCACTGTCCCGCATCCTCCTCATTAAGTGAGGCCCAGCTAGGTACTGGAATTGTCTCATCTGAACCCCCCCCCCCCCAATCAAAGGGACAAAGGGGCTCTCCACAAACGCACAGGGGCCACACTCTTCCAGTCCTCTCACGTCGTACATTCAGTTCATTTTTCACAAAAGGAGCACCTTGCTTTCCCCGCACCACTTAAACAGCGACTCCCTCTCAATAAATCATGTAAAATATTTTTTAAAAGACACACACGTACTGTTATCTGGCCATGCAGCGTTTTTAAAAGCCTCATCCATTCACCTGCACGCCGCTTTCAAAGACACGGTTCATCCATTCACCTGAGCAGCACATTTAAGCTGCCTCTCTCAGTCACTCGGCTTGAGAACATGCACAAACGTCTCCCTATCCTTCATGCGAATATCACATTCAAATAGCCCTTTACTCACCCGAATCGCACATTACAACACGCTAATTTCACTAAACAGCAGGAGAGCAGTCATTAATTTGTCTACACGAGATGCACAAAGTGCCAAACAAGGATACACGTGAATTGTGAATTTATCTCCCTAACAAAGCGTGCTCTCTCTCTGCCACGATAAAGCGAAATGCAATTTCACACTACGAACCCTTCAATTCACCCAGCTAGACAGCAAACGGCGCATAGCCACCATAATACGTTCGCCTAATTAGCAAACATATCCAGCTCCCGGTTTATTCACTTAAACAGGAAACGCGGACAATTAACATTCATGTAAACAGTACACAGGAAACAGCTATGCTAAGGATAAAAACAAAAAGACATTCGTTTGTGTAAATGGCGCACGGCAAGGCCTACGGTTAACACAAGACACATGCAGAAGCACGTGCATCCATCCAGCCCTGTAAGCAAAACGGCCCACTTCTACATTATCTTCACTTAATCATCTCAGAACCGAATTCATTCATCCCTACATCCATCCATTCATCCATCCAGACATTAAATCATGCATCCAATCATTACAGAAGAACCCTTACAGAAAACCTCAAAAGCAAAATTTCATTCATTCATCCATTCATTCATAAAGAGGACAAAGCAGCCTCCTTACTACATACCCATGAAATGTGCTAATTCCTCCATTCAGAGAAGCAGCCACACACAAACAAAGCCCCCTTTCGCTTCCTTCCCCTTCTCCCCCCCCATCTTTCACTGTCTCACTTATGTCCTGCGAGTCAGCCCCCCCCCCCCTGCTTGTTGCTGTCACAGTGCCTCCCCGGCCAAATGACTGTCCGGCCGCTCAGGCGTAAAGAGCAAATCTGTGGGGGGGGGCTTGGGTGGAGCAGAGCCAGCGGGGGTCATTAGCATGTCAGGCGTGTTTCCTGGCATCTGGGGAGGGGGTGCCACTGGTGAGTGTGCGTAACGGGAGGCGACCAAGGACACGGAGTGCACTCTCACACGTGGCGTGACCTGAAAGGCTCATACGCCAACACAGGGACGCGTTTCATTTGGCCCGCAGAGCCGGTCCTGGGTCTACAATCCCATAAAGCCGGCCCCCATCACCCTAGTGCCAGTCACAGTGGTGGTAAACAGTACCTCCGCGCTTCCATCTGAAGGTGACAGGCTTTACCGCCACTCGGCGCACTCCCATTATTCCACTCCTCCCGCTCACTCCCCACTGTTTACTCTTCAAATCCGCGCCGCTGTCAGCCGCTGAAAGGGTTGAACCCGCGACGCTCCGAATGTGTGAAATTAGCAGGCAGCGCCCTCACCTGTACCGCTTATTTTGTTTATTCTCCCTAGAGGTAAAAAAAGAGACACTTCTAGAACGTTCCATATGAGTCAACTTCACTGGCTCCTTAGACAAACGTCGGTCACTAAATTGGCAGAGCTGGGGATTTAAGCTCGAACCATGTCGGGTCCAGCATGGGTCACTCACCTCGGTGCGATCGGGTCACGGAAATGGCGCCGAGGTGAGCCGGATCACTGAGCGGGTTAGAGAGCTGACTGGGGCGCGTCACATGACAGCGGGGTTCTGCTGGGCCCTCCATGCTGCTCGAGAGACGGGACGCCATTTACCTTTGTTTAACTATCACCTGCATGTTCGGGGACAGACTGTCACTACAGATCAGTCTTGGAATATCACTCTTAGTATTTTTTGGCGTGCCCTTCGGTCCGTGAGTGGCTATGGCGGCAGAGACACGTTCCCCGGTGGACGTCCTCCCTGCCTGACACAAACGCCTGGATGCAAGGTCACAGAGTCCCCAGACGGGAAAGCCTCCCGTCGAGAGGCGGATGGTGCGGTGGGCTCCTGACCTGACAATGACAGAAAAATGAGGCTGCGGGAAAGATTTGTGACTCGTGTCTTGGGGGGGGTGGGGGGGGTGACGCTGTGCCCTTAGCTGTTTGTGCCTGATCTTTTCCGAGGGTAATTGAGAAGACTCGGCCGAACTGTAAGCCCTGCAGGTTTCATCATGTTTAGGTCCAGGCACAAACGCTGAAGTGGATCCAATTAAGCCGAAGACGCTGTCCATCACTGCCACCAGGGGGGGGGGGGGGGGGGCTGCACACCTGCCCCCCCAATGTCTAGGTGCCTGGGATAAGCACGCTGAGACAGTTCTGTGCTCGTAAAAGAAAGGGGCGTGAGCATGACTGACCAGGCGTGTAATCAGTGAGTCAACCTCTGTAAACGCACTGTTGATCAACTGGTCGCCCCGAATGGCCCCGCTGTCAATCGCCCGGCCTCTTATGCTCCGCCCTCCGATTCTCATAGCCCCACCCTCCATTATTCTCAGCTCCTCCCTTTTATTGCCTCAGCAATTGATTCTCATGACCACTCCCCCCACTCACAGCTCCGCCCCTGACCTCAGCTGACATCACACATGTTTTGGACAGGATGGACTCCACCACCTGTTACAACTGCAGTTCAGGACATGAGGCGTGGGTGTGGGCACAAGAGAGAGAAAGAGAGAGAGAGAATGGAGGGATCAGACTGAAAGGGAGGGCATGAATAAAAGGAAGTTCATGGAAAGGGAGATGGAGAGAGATATGGATCTTGATTCGCTGATATTATCGCTCTGCAAGAAGAGGTGCACGATACAGGCCTGAATTCGAAATCAGAGCTTCAGTCTAAATGCTCGGCTTGGCCGACCGCTCCACTGATAAGGAGGGGGTCTTTGTTAGTATTTAAAACAGGCCGCGGGACAACAATTTAAAGGCAAAAAGTCTCAGTCTCAGAGCCTATGTGCGTGCATGTTCATGTGTGCGTGTTTGTGTGTGTGTGTGTGTGTGTGTGTGAGAGAGAGAGAGAGAGCACCAGGCACAAAAGCAAACCAGTCCCCATTACCGCGTGCAGCCGCAAAGGGGAGAAACCGAGGAGCAGGAAAGAGGTAGCTTGACACATTTTCTATTTCTTATTATTCTTATATTCCTTCCCCAAAAGCCAGGAGCCATCACAGTGGGAGGGAGAGTCGCCGTGCAAACTGCATGTTAGCCCAGCGTCGGCTGACAGGACCGGCGCGACAGGCCTGAATTATCAATCATCATTACGGCCGAGCCCGCGATTAGCGGCGAATTATGCCGGCACCGCGATTATCCGTCAGCGGCGACAGGATATCGATGCAGGGCGCGCCGCACTTCAGCGCCGCTCCGGACCGACGTTGCTCCTCCGCGCCAGTGTCCCGCACTGGATGGGCGGAGCGTAACGGGAACGGAAGGATAAGGACGGGGCACATCCTACAGCGATGATGGATGAATGGATGAAATGTAATGGTCTGGTTATGATGATGGATCATTATTTAGCCTTTTTATTATTATTAATGTCCGTCTATTCATCTTCCGTAATCACTCGCCCAACACTGCGTCCTAAGAAGCCGGAAGCCTAGTGCAGGAACCACAGGGCACAATGCTGTGCATTATTATCGTTATTATTGTTATTATCATTATTATTATCATCATTGTTTCCTCAGGCAGGCAGATCTTTTTGGATTTTTCCAGTTTTTACAGTTGCCAGCACTGTGGCAATTTCAAAGCCATTAATGCCGTTTTTTTTAATGTTCATTATAGTAACATATTTCGATATACCTGAGTAGTTTACAGCTCTGTATTTTGGCAATAATTACTCCATTTCCTGCCAAAAACAGCATGATTTTAATAGTGAGCGAATTTCCACCAGCTGGCCTTGCATCGCTAATACGAAGAGACACGGTAACTCCAGCAGAGAGTGTGCGCACACATGCACGTACACACACACACACACACACATATATATATATATATATATATATATGGGCATAACCCTAATTCCACCTATGACATCCTTAACCCCTACTCAGCCCTAACTTTAACCTTAAGTAAACAAACCAAATACAATTTTTGGCATTTTTTGTTTTCTGATTGCATTCATTGATTTCTATAAAACTGATTTCCACTTGTATTTTTATCACACCGTGGGACCATTTGCTCAAACCATTAATATACATTAGTATGTACATTAGTATGTACATAATCAAAGACACACCAGTTGTAACACATCAAAAACAAAACCACCGATATTCTGGAATTCACAGAACTTCAAAGCCAAGTGGAGTTCCATCTGACCCTGCAGAGAGAGGCACAGCTTTCCTGGAAATGGATCTAAACCTTAATAAAAACAAAGACACTACAAAGATCCAGCACCACCCACAGATTCAAGTAATTTGTGTCTAAAAATGACCACAATAGGCAAAAATCTCACTGAATGACACAAACAAGAAAGAAAGACACACTGCTTATTCTGTTCTTAGGTTCATAATGACAAGAACCATAATAATCATCATCTGCAATACAATAGCTATCCTTTCTTTGTTAAGACGACGTGGATTATAGTATTCGTGTTCTTTGGCTCGTTCTCAGCAATTCCGATGCCAGTGAAGCCGACTGAGAATGAAACAGAGAGAGAGAGAGAGAGAGAGAGAGAGAGAGAGAGAGAAAGTGGACTGGATTTAATGTTACTTCACAGCAAACCCACGGCAATGGAGTATGGGGGTTTGGGTTCTGCTGGCCATTTAGAGAATGCTCCCACCCACCTGGGATGCATTTCCTGTCAACCGCCAAGTGATCAGAGGAGAAGGTGGGGGATCTCGCCCCCGGGCTGTAAACGAGGAGCCAGCATACCCCACCCCATTCCCCACGTGAGCAGGACAGCCCCCAGACTTGTCAGGTTTACCCCCCGCAAACACAGATATAAATACGCCTTTGACAGGCAGGAGAGAAACAGGAGAAAATAGGACGAGGAGATGTATGCTAATCGGGCCTTTTCGCGACGAGATGGGGAATTTAAAGATACGCGCCGGCACATCTGGCGGCGAATAGCGGCTGATCGATGTCTTAAATGTGTCCCGAAGACGCCCAGCCAGTATCAATAAACCAGTGAAACTCCTTTACGATGCATCCCAACCCGTTGTACATGGGACGACGGCATTAACGTTATTTACCGTCACCTCGCCGGCGATGGGGACAGGAGACAGGGATCTCTGGGGAGATGCCAGGGGCTTATACAGGTGGCAGGACTACAGACACATGGGCTTCAGCTGATTGGTCCTGTAGTGCTCCTTCCCCTGTCACTCACAGATTCAAAATATATCATTGGCTAATGATGAGGTTGGCCCCTCCTATGCACTCCCACCTTTAAAAATCCCATAACTGTCCCTGTTTAAAAGAGAGATTTAAAGAAAAAGAAATATAGCAGCAGCCACATGGGTTTGTTGCTCCAAGTGGCATAGATGAGATGTCAGTCTGATGGGAGGAACGGAAACTCCTGGAAAAATTGGGCTGCGTGTAGCCAGCTGTCACATGGCAGAATGGGGAGTGCTGCGGAAAGTGGCTCTAGAGAGTCGGCAAATGACCTAAAGGCTCCAGCAGGGAGTACTATTTCAACAGAGCCACCGCAGTCAGGTTCCCAGAGAGCTTTGCCCGCAGCACAACGAAGGCCAAGCCAGGTTCTCTAGGCGTCTCAAATCATGAGACGCAACAGGAGTCATTCTAGGATTCCTCAGCTCGACTTCAATGGCGCCCCCTAGGGACATATTGGGGGCTAGGAGGATTGACAGCGAGCTTCCTCCAGTCAATGCAGCCGGGCTCCCAGCATCAGGAGCATTCACCATCTGCCCTGTGACCTTTGACCCAAATGCTGTATGACAGTGGAGATCAGATGAGTTGAAGGGCAAAAATCAAGCCAATGCCAGTAGAAATAAAACAGGTGCTGAGTGAAATAACAGCAATCCAGTGACTTAAAACTTAATTCACTCACAGCAGCATCAAGCAGAAATAAGAGAGACCAGATGGAGTGAAAAGAAGTGAAATTTTGGACAGAACTTGAGGCAGTAGCTCCCACCCGTATGGATATGAATCATTGATTTGTAAGGGCACACCACCCAGGACACCAGCCCCGCAAACAGCCGGCGTGCAGCATAATCTCCTCTAATTGTCCCCTGCAGGACTCATCCGCAGGACTGACCAAATTATATTCAAGAGAAAATAAATCTGCCCACAAAGAGACGGCAGCAGAGGCATCCACACCAGTAGGTGGCACTGACATGTTCGGACAAGGATTTAAAAACCCATGAAGCAAAACATATCTTGGCAAAACAGATCACGGAGGTGCAGGAAAGCCATAGACCACAGAGAAAGACCAGGGGTCTCTGCTAAATGGAGCATCAACAAAGCTTTTTTGGGTAAAAAAGATTTACCCCCTCCGAAATAGGTTCACAACTACACCACCATAGGAAATACTATATGACCAACTGGCATACCAAGCATTTTCGCTCATGAGAATTTTACTTACAGAAAAATGTTTTTAGCGTAGAATGAAAAATTATTAGTTCAGAGTGATAACTAATCAGATCTTGTGTCAGATGTCAGACCAACTAATCAGACGTCAGAGAATCGCAGGCAGGACACTGTGATGAGCCGCACAGGTAGAGCATATAGACTGATATAGCTCAGTAATGTTTTGTAAAAAATTAATTAATAATAAATAATAAAGAAATAATGTTTCAACTAAAGCTAACTCAAGAAAAACTACATAAGTTAGCATTAACCTAAACGTTCTCTGTCAAAAAACATCTAACAAACGCAAAAATGTTACATGCCTGTCGTCGTGCGTGTAATCGCCATGCTATACATGGCATTTTTAACCAGGTGTTGCCACTTCAGAACCAGCTGAGACCTGGATTCCTGTCAGCACCAGCACCAGCACTAGCACCAGCACCAGCACTAGTGGAAGAGGTATAAGAGAGCAGATCCACAAACTGAAAATCAGACAGGCGGAATGCCTTTCTCACACGGATAAGAGGAAAAGCGGGGAATTAGCAGCATCGTGCATCATCACCTGCCACAGCCTCACAAACAGCCCGTGATAAACGAGGATGATGACATGCATTCTATTTACGACTACCGGCCTTCTTACTACAGACATGTCACTGTTTGCCACCAATGTTCGCTATCTTCTACAGCACAGACATGCCAAAAATATATCTCTTTAGCTATGGTGCCCGCGGAGCTAAACAAACGGAACTTAATTGAATTCAATTGCTTTTAATTGAATTGCGCTGGACGGAATTGAATCGAAACGCTTCGAATGGATGTGGGCTGAATTGAAATCGGCGAGCAAAGCAGTTTAGCGGGCGTGTGGGGGAAGCGGACAGAACAACAGAAGAGGGGAGGGGGGGGGGAGAGAGAGAGAAAATCGGGCCAGGAGCACGCAGATGTGTACGCGAGATGGATGGAGCAGAAGGTGGTGGACAGAGAATGGGGGAGAGAGGGAGGAGGAGGGGGCGGATAAGGCCAGGAGCGCATTCTGCTTTGCTGTGTGTGAGAAGGTGGGGGACACCCCCCCCCCCCCCGCCACTGCTGTTCACCACCCTCTGCTGGTTTTTAATGTTAATTACATTAATACATTTAAATACATCTGAATGGCTGACAGCCCTGTATTTTGGAAAGAATTACTCTCCTTCCTGCCAAATTTCTTAATTTGATGCCAAATAAAGCAGCCTGATTGTGTCATAGAGACCATTCTGTACTATATTATACTGTTGCTCAGAGTGGCAAGTTACAGGTATGACGGTGGGTAGCTCGTGGACTGAGGGGGCGGGCAGTTGGGGACTTTATGTTGGAGGGACACAGTCTGCATGGCAACCGTGGGGCTGCTGGTGACCATTTTATGAAGAAGATACCATTTCAAAGTGACAAAACAATAGCAGTGAGAACAGGTACAAATGATAGTGAAATGTGACACACGGTACACTGTCACAGGAAGCCTGCTCACACAGCCAGTGAAATGTGACACACGGTACACTGTCACAGGAAGCCTGCTCACACAGCCA
>JAODKM010000075.1:18160753-18178012 GCA_026780845.1 Petrocephalus sullivani
CACTGCTTATAACAAAAAGGGGAACACACCAACAAAAAAAAAAAACCAAAACCCCCGCCCCCAACGGCCCAACGGGGGGGGAAAGTGAGCGGTGGTGGGGGGGGGGGGGGGGGGGGTAAATGAGACACCCCCACCTATCAGGAAGCTTCCATCCTGGTCCTAGAAGCCCCCATCCATACTAGCACTGCCCCCCCTCCCTGTCAGGCTGTAGGGCTCTGCTACACTGGCATTAATCTGCTCACGTACAGCACCTCTGCAGCGTAAGGGCCCCGCCCTGGAGGACCTTGGGTTCGAATCGCCCCCGCAGCCGGGAAGTGGGACACCTCGTTCGCCCAAAATGTCACGCCGGGCCGTCAGCAGGACTGCGGAAGATGCAGACGTGGCAGAAAGCTCTGGCAGACAGCTGGCTCACTCGCCCCCCCCAACACAAAGATCGCTCAGCTCCGCTCCCCCCTCCCCGATCATGACAGTTCGCTAGGACGCATTTCCGTGCCTTCCTTCCGAAACACGGTGCCGTACCACCCGCCAACCAGGCTACTCCCCATTAATCTTGAGCCCACGGTCTCGGAGAGCTAGGCTCCGTCCTCTACGGCTGCCCATGGGATGCCACAGTCACAGTAACGACCCTCTTTATGACCACCGTCCATCTGATCCGTGACATCATAAAACACACCACCACCCCCCTGTTCATCAAACTGCCGCCAACGTGACAGAGATAGATAATTCTGCTTTCCAGTAGCCTATTCTGACTCGTTAAACGGCATCAATTAACTAATTTATTACATTGCATAGATGACACCCGCTCCTGCTCCCTTATTGGCCAGAGCAGGGACCCATGTGTTTTATTATTGGCTCCATCACAGCATGTACCTGCCTCATCTATCCCCACCACTCATTCATTACTCACCCCAGGCAAACTGGCCAGTTTCAGAGGAATGGATTTCCCATAATGGCACTGCCACACCCGGCGTGCGATAGACGACACACTCAGGGCTCCCCCTGGTGGTGGGAGTGGGCAGCGTGCACATAGCCCAACCGCCGCGAAAATCCTCACCGCTGAAATGCCATATGCAGTAAAACTCAGCATGCGCAAGGACTCCTCTTCCGCCCCGTCATGTCAAACTACAGCATTAGCTAGCAGAGACACAAATAAAACTGATGCGAACCATCCCCATGGCACCCCAGAGACGCCGCCATGCTGGCCTGCCTCAAGTCAAGGGCTGACAGGCCAAGCTGGAGATGGCTGCTCTGTCAACTTCTGTGAGCCCAGGACAGAACTTAGAGAGGAAGAATCAACAGTTTCATATGCCGCAGTACCGAGAACGCCAGGTAGGGGGAGCACAAGGGCACGAGCACACACTTTTCCCTTGTTTCATGCTCATCTCACACACGTAATTAGTGATCCAAAAACACCGTCCGACAGCTAAGAGCTGAGAAATGCTTAGAGAGACGTAGAGGGGCACGTGGGAGGACGGCAGCTCACCTGGGCCCCTCTTGTCCCAGCCGCACACCATGGTGCCCATGCTGAGCCCCATGCCCTTGTACTGGTACACCATGTTGGCCAGCAGTTTGGAGGCGGCCGCCACCGAGATGCGCTCCTTGTTGCGCAGCTCGTAGACGCGGCACTGCCGTGCCAGCAGCCGCTCCCAGAAGCTGCAGTCCGCCGCTCCGCCCGCCATGGTTCCCAGCAGGTACGGGTTGATCTCGATCACCTTCTTCACCGTCTGTGAGGCGATGTAGGAGCCCGCCGTGGCCCGCGAGTCCACCGCCACGATCACGCCATGCTGGAACTGGGGGGGGGGGGGGAAGCATTCCCAATTTGCCTAAGTACAGGTACATTGGAATCCTTCAGCTTTTCACATCTCACAGCTTAGCCCTCTTTTGAGAGAGATAGGCATATATACACAGGTGAGCAGAAAGCACAGGGTTACACCATTTTTTCTGCACCCCTACAGCATTTTGAGGGGGCAGTTTAGGGCGTTGCCATCGCGTGGACAGGAGTCACAATCAGCCAGTGCAATCCTTACTTACAGCTCAGACAGACAGAGAGGAGCAGCAGTCCCATCCTCATGGATCCGCGGTGCAGACTAATCACACCGTGACAGTGCCACCCAGGGGGCATTAATCAGACACACGCACGACCACGTGAACAGTGACCTACGGGAATTACCCGACACTAATTAGGAGTCGATCTGAAGACATTCTCCTGTGTGCTGCTACCTTCAGGAAATTGCTGAACTCCAAAACCCATAATGCTGGTGTCACGGCGCGGAGAGCGGGAACATTGCACGGAGGGAGGGTGATAGGGGCGGGCTGCGACTGATAGCAATTTCGACACCATTATTTCCAGATCATTTCTCACTGCGTGCTTGTAAACACTCCCCCCCACCAGCTACACATTCATAGGTCAAAACTCATACTGATCCATCTGCAGGAGAGCGGCATTACGTTAAACAGACTCCACATCTCGATATAAGCTCTCTAGGGAGGCGGCATTCCCCATGGCAACGGCCGGGCCGTGTAATTGGACGCCATAACCACATGATCACTTTCGAAGCCTATTTTCTAAGAAAACTGAGGAAACAGCCGGCACATTTACACTGACCTAGGGGTGTGCGCCGATTCCATTCCATTATGGGATTTCTACAGACGAAAGAATCGCCAAACACACTAGAGACTGTATAAACTCAGTGCTCAATAGCAGTTCATTTAGATCACAGCTGGATTTATGAAGCAATCACATTGCTTTTGTTTATACAGGAAGTTAATGAGATGTGCTTTGTCAACACTGGTGGCTAACATCAGATCCAGCAGGCAATGAGATGCCTGAAGAACCGCTGGCTATTAATTATCGCTGGTAATGTTTATTATTACACACTTACTGAGGGTCTTGTAACCCCCCTGCTCTTGGCCTTTACTGGCTATTAAATGCTGCCCTGGCACTTCAGCCTTACAAAGGTCAGCCTTCTGGTTATCTGTACATATCCTTAATCACACACATTATCTACCATGCCAAGCCCATAAACACCACAGACACTGATGCTTTTTTTTTTTTTTAACTCGGTGGGACCCTGCTGTTAAAAGAATATATCATTTTCAATGATGCACCTGGTAGAAAACTGAATTACACTGATCACGAAACTCAAATAAATTACATAAATTGCAGAGTTTAACAAATGCAAGAGAAAAAAAAAATGATACGAGGGCAAGGTTTAATTAATTTACGTGGTAAATATAATTGCGCTCGCTGTAATCAGAAACTGACAGCAAGTCAATTATAAGGCAACTAAGCGTTCATTAAAAAATAATAATAAACAATAAGAGTTTAATGGGAATAAATGGAGCAGCGCCCGAGGGAGTGCGGGCGGCACGAAGCTCCGGCCTCCGGGGTCCCGGGGTTAGGGCTTCGGGGTCCCGGCCGCTGCTACTCACTTTGAAGGCCAGGGTCGTGGTCCCGTGGAGGAACTCGATCTTGGGCTCCGGGGCCGCTTCGTGGCCGGCGTACAGCGGCGCTCTTATGGCGAAGCTGGGCCCGTCGCCCGGAAGCGAGCCGAAAGCAGGCCCGACGGAGCCGCCATCGGAGCCGAGGAGCCCCTGAGGCTCCCCGCTCAGGATGCTACGGAGAGCCATGTCTGCGGAGGCGAGCGCCGGCGGTCCCTTTCACACTGGAGGCAAGAGGGCAGCGCGCCGGCAGCGGAGCGGAAGCGTTTCCGAGCGCGCCCCCTGGTGGCGGACGCCGGCGCACACGCTCGCCGCCGCCGCCGTCCCGATTAACGGGGCCGTTTTGCATGAGCGATAACTGAGCAGCTGCAGAATAAGGTGGGGAAAATGTGATAAAACGCGGATTCATTATGATAATGGGGGCTTCTGAGCGTGGAAATGAGATTAAATTCAGCACAGAGTCAGATTGTTCCGCAGCTTCGGTGCGAATGAAGTTATACCGAAGTAAGGCATTTAAAGAAATTATTAAAAACATGCAAATATTGCAGTAACGCAGAAACCACATTTAAATACAGTCATATAATTCACTGAGTGTAACACTGAATTATGACCCACTAAAAAACATATTTAGTTAAATGTCTCCCACATTTGTCCCACCATTTATCACTGGCTCCTGCTATTTGTTTTCCCATCTATATGTTTTTAACTAGGCCTATATATTCTCCACATCCCACACCTATCCAGTCACTTCCCCTCCTCCTGTTCTTCTCTCCCTCCTGTTTTCTCTGCTCCCCCCTCCCTCTGCCTCCTCCTTTCCTCCACCCTCTCCCTCTCTCTCTCCTTCTCCCTATAGTACTCCTCCTTCAGGTCCTCCCTCTCTCGCCGTCTCCAGCCGCCTGCGGTGATGTGGAAGAGGTCCACGCAGTTCCCGGAGTAGGCATCGCGGTGCGTGGCCCTGAACACGGCCTCCCGGGCCAGGGAGCACGCCTCCGCCACGCTCAGCTGCCAGCAGAGCCCCGCGTCCAGCACGGAGTAAGCGTAGGGGGACCCGGAGCCCACGGAGAAGAGCCCTCCCTTCAGCAGAGTGCCGTCACTGCACACATAGCAGAGTCGGGGCCCCGGAGCCCAGCCTGGGAGTCCTCTGGCTACAGCTGCCAGCGAGGGGCCACGCCCATTTCCACATCCCGCGTCCTGGGTGCCCTCTGCTGCTGCTGGCGAGGTGCCACGCCCATTTCCACATCCCGCGTCCTGGGTGCCCTCTGCTGCTGCGGCTGGTGGGCCACCTGGCTCAGGACCAACATTTCCGCCCTCTGGCCTCCTGTCCATCTCATAGGATGCGCTGCTCAAATCTCCTGCTCCCGCCACTGTAGGAAGAGCCAGTGTCTGGTCAGGATCGGCTATATTTTGGCCCTGCCTGTCTTTTCTCAGGCCGGTTTGTTCCAGGGAAGAATCTCTGCCTCCCGGCCTGTCCTCAGTACCCTCATCCTCCTCGCCGTCCCAGCCACACAAGGTGGCTGCCACGCAAAGCTCGGTGCCCTTGAAGGGGTGCAGCATGTGTGAGAGCAGCTTAGCGCTGCCCCCTACTGTCAGACGCCGGCGGTGACGCAGCTGGTAGAGGCGGCACTCGCGGGCCAGGATGCGCTTCCAGAGTGCGCAGTCGGCCGACGTGCCTGACGTGGTGCCCACCATGTGCGAGTGCACAGGCAGGACTTTGTGGGAGGCGGGGCAGGCCACAAGACCCCCGCAGCTGGAACGGGTGTCCGCGGCGGCAATGGCCCCGCCCTGGAAGGCAAAGGCCAGCGTGGTGGTGCCGTGGGACAGCGGGAAGGGCAAGGGGACAGACAGGCTGGGGGGGACGGGTGAAGACAGCAGGGGAATGGACACAGGAAGACAGGAGGGTGACAGGGGGGTAGGAGACTGGAAAGGCGCTGTGTGGCTTGGTGATGAGTTTGATGAAATCTGTCCAAAATTAATAGGGCTTTGGTCGAGGTAGTCCAGGACTGGTACATAAAGCTCCAGCGCACTCCCACTGTTTCTTCCTGCTGAGCGAATACCTCCGAAATCAAAAATTCTGCTTCCGCTTCCCCTCTGAATGTGCAAAATTGTATCTCCCACTGGCACGGAGAGCAACGCTGGAGTGTTCCATCTGGGGTAAGCAGGGGTGTGGTGGAAACCGCACACGTCCTGTAAAGCCATCGCAACACCGCTGTGCGCACAATGGTAAACGTTTCTTCGAGAGGAGTGGCCGACGAACCGCAGAGAGAACAGAAGATGATGAGATATGACCTTAAATAAAACTGCTGGAAAGTTTCCCTATCAAGAACAAATCAGTCCAGTAAAACTACATTATTGCATTTGCCTAGTTATACGTAAGGAGGACGCACTGTGCCGCCACGCACTCTTTGCTCGGGGTCCTACATGAATCGAAAGAATGATGAAAGCCAGATCTTATATACCCTCCATGCCTGTCGTCTCTAATTAGCGCGACGCAATACGATCCCGGCGCTTTCATGGCACTCTTTAAACAGACGCCTGAAAGCGTCGACTTAGTGATTTCACTGAAGCCTTCAAAACCTGTCTTAATGATGGCTTTGTTTCTTTCTCTCTGAGAGTGTGTGTGTGTGTGTGTGTGTGTGTGTGCGTGCATGCACGTGCACCGCAGTCTGCCACGTGGGTGTCAGCCTGTATGCAATGCCAACAATAAGCATATGCACGCATTTCATCCTTTGTGACGGCACTGATTCATCCCCGCTTATGAAAGGCGCCCGCTGCCATAAATGGGGCCGATTCCGGGGCAGGACATGGGCGTACCTCCCTGCGCCGAATACCTGCACAGGTGACGCACCTGTCCCGGAAAACGGGACGCTGCGGGACTCGGGCTAGCCAGGCTGGCCAGGCTGGAGAGGCGCCCCGTGTCCTGTCCCAACGCGAAAGCCGAGCGCAGGCTGGCCGGCCGCCCGCGTCCTGTCCGGCGCCGCCATGGGACGCCTGCGCCCGGGGGCCGGTGCGGGGCTCCGCTTCGCTACGTGCGCCGCGCTTTCGCTTCTGCTCTGGGGGCCGGTGAGTTCGGTCCGCGGCCGCCTCCTCCCCTACCGCCGCAAACGGGCTCTCAGTACGGCCAGATCGCCACGTCTGCCGCGGCCGCCGTGTTTGCCGAGGTCCCCCCCCGGGACATGTGTGAGCCCGTGTGCACATTAATGCAGAGGCGTCAGTTTCAGGTCCAGAAAGTAAAGATCCAGACCAGGATTTAGTTTCAACCAACTAGTTGAGCACTCTGTGACTGTGACTCTTTATGCGCAACTGGTTGGTTGAAACAAAATCCTGGTCTGGATTTGTACTTCCTGGACCTGACGCCTCGATCTGTATTACTGATATCATATATACTGTACTAACCCGCAGCCCAGACCCCTAACACCGGGCTCCACGTGTGGATGACGGACCATTTACAGCGCCCTTATCACTAGGGATAATCTTCTGTAAGACGAATAAAATTGGAATATTACATTTCATGCGATAGGCCTTTTTGTCATCAGTAAGTCTATTAATAGTAATTCACCATTGACTACTAGCTATTAAATTAATTAGGCTACCGCAGTAATTCGCTACGAAATGCGTTTCTTTTTTTCTCTGACAATAATAATATAGCAATCATGGTATATAAAGACAAAATCACAATGAGCAGCCATGGAAGCCTTTATATAGCAATTACTTCCTGGACAAACGTGTGAATATTTCCGACAATTAGTGCTTGAGTTATTGGACTAAAAATGACCTCAAGCTTGTGACCGAAGTGTTCTTTGTTTAACTCCAGATGGATCTACTATTGTTTCTGTTTATAGACGCCGCAAAATGCGGTTTCAATTTTAGCCCACAGATGTCGCGTCTGTGAAATTTAAATATAGGCTTCAGTAAGACGCAGGTTTTTTTATTTTATTTTTAAATTCTGAAACACTGTGTGCTTTCCTCAAGGTTCAAAGCACGAACACGTCGCACGTAACACCATCGCTGCAAGCCAGAAGCCACACTTGGCAAGGGGACGACTTTGTGAAGTTTGAAAATGAGCCCAGCGTGGTGATTGATGGTTACAGCCTGTCAGTTCGTTACCTGTGCTCACGCCCTTGTGTGGTCGGGGTGGAGGTGGTCGCCCCCACTGAGTGGAGGACTGGCCCATTGGTCTTCCAGAAGACATGGACAAACCAGCACCACCTGGGCTCAGTCCGGAGATGCTCACTGCCCCTGCGTTTCCCTGCTGCCATGGCATACCAGACAGACTTTTTTGTCAGGCACTCTATAGATGCCCAAGACGTCCTGCTAAGGGCCTGGCTGGACCACCTTGGGAGGCCGAATGGGAGCAGAGGTGGGCTTACAGCATACCACACATCTCTGACCCACGATTTCAGGGTCCTGAGCACCTTGCCTGCTTCGGAGCGCCCCGTCAAGCCGCATGGAACCTGTCTTTCATGGGGACCAGAATTATTATGGAAGGTCAACCGCAGGAGACTCCACTGGTGTCCTCACGAATCAGGTCAGGATTTAAATCATCCCTCTGACTGGTGGGGTTTGTGCGTGACGACATAAATATGGCAAGGAAAATCACCTGGATTTGCTAATAGGATTACTCATCCTCTAAATCCTCCAAGACTTTGGCTGATGAACCCAGGGCGGAGGACCCCTGTTGGATGCCCGATTTAGTTATTGGAAAATCTTTTGTTTTTATTTACTGTGCCAGGTCTTGGTCCTCAGCCATGTTTTTAAGCCATTATGATCAGGGGCGGGTTTGTTGTTCCTGGGTCCCCACTCAAAAAGTCACTCCCCCCTTCCCCCCCAGATGTTTCAAAGACTAAATAAGTAACTTGCGAGTAGAGTCAGAAGATCGTAGCTAGCTTGCAGGCTATCACATGGAATGTGTTTAATTCACGCTTAGTGTAGTAACTCTGTGTCCAGCAGGGGACCATGCCCTCCAGATGTTTAGAAAACTAAATTAATAGTTAGTGAGCAGAGTCAGAAAACTGTAACTAGTTAGCTGGTCAATAGAACATGCTGATTCCACATCTCCTAAATAAGGAACATGTTCATTCAATGTTTCATGTAGTGACTGTCTGTGGCCAGCAGGGGGTGTATGGTTCGAGTGGTGGTAAATGATGGCCCCTGATTGCGACACCTGTCTTTTACAGTCACCGTGCCCCTGCTGACCTTCCCCCTGGCGAGCACCGGTGAGCGATTCGGGGTTATCCGTCGATTCCAGCCCTTCGTCAACGCGGAGCTGGAGGACCGCCGTTACGGTACCATGGCGGAGTCCAGGTCTCTGTCCCCCTGCGCTCCTCCCCTCTTCCTGTGTGGAGTCCTCTGTCCCTGGGTCATCTCTTATAGACCAGAGTCCAGAATATCTTCCCCATCATCTTGTTGCTATGGTTTGATACTCCCCCCCCCGCTTTGAAGTGCTGTCTCCACTCTCCTGAGCTTGCTGTATTCTGACAGCATCTAAGCATTGCACTGAATGCCTTAACCTCAGGTTTTATTTTGTCCTGTTATGGTTATAAAATACTTTCTCTGCGGGAGAGGAGTGTGAGCCTGTGTGCTCAAGGAAACATGTCAGTGCGGGGCTCTTCAGCCGCGACCGCTGCGGGGGTGCCGGAAAAACAGCCGAACCCGAGCTCAGCTGTCATCCGTATGCATGTGAGCATCTCGCAGGATATGGGCAGGATATGTGGAAACCAAGCAATGTCATGTACCTGTACTTCTGCTTATATATATGGCATATAGGATCATCAATATATACTTTTTAAAAGTATGCATCCCCGACAGAAGGTTATGCTCATTAACTCTGCATCTATGAATAGATCATGTTTACGTCTGTCTTGCTTTTTAGCAGAGTTTCAAAAATGTCTATTTCTGGCCCATGTTCATGAAGGTAGCGTTTCTGAGACCCTCCTTCGGATGTCTGTCAAACCAGCCCCCGTTACAGACAGCCACTCAAAATAAACAAGACAATTGGTAAATAAAGGCAGTCAGACAGCATGCGAGACACAGTGGTCTTGCGTGGAGATGATTTTAAAAGGTGAGGTGTGGTCTTATACCTGCTTAATATGACTGCTTAAAATAACCATGATGGATAAGTGCAGCGGTAGACTGACATGGACTTTGTGTTTTACATTAGCAGACACTTTCATCCAAAATGATCTACTTATTCATTTTATTCATTTTTTTTGAGAAAGTAGAGTGAGCCAGTCCCTGGTGCAGTTGGCGGGGCCAAGGCCCTTTCCGAAGGTCCAAATGGTGACATCACTCTGCCGACGGGATTTGAACCAGTAACCTGGTGTCACAAGTACTGTGTCCTAAGCCAGTGTTTCCCATCCCAGTCCTCGGGGAACCTTGGACAGTCCACGTTTTTGCTTTCTCTCAGCTCCCACCACACCTGCGCCAGGTATTCGGTGTTCCTGATTGGCTGGGAGCTGGGAGGGAGCAAAAACGTGTCTGGGGTTCGCCGAGGACTGGGTTGGGAAACGCTGTCCTAAGCCACTGAGCTACACGCCAGGCAGGAGTGAGAGCTACATGGGGGACAGAGCAGGAGATCTGTGTCAGCCTGTGGAAGGTAGGATGCAGGCCGTACCGAGCTGTGCCTCTGTGACGTCACAAGTCCGTCGTGTGCCCCCCCCCAGGCTCGCCCTCTCACTCTGGGTTTACCTGCTAAGCTGGTGCGACGGCGACTTCTGCGGCATGCTGCAGCACGTGAACGGGCACGAGGCCTTCGACACGCCCATGCTTCTCCTGGATGATGGGGGTGAGCAGGCCGGCCTGTCAGACGCCCCTTTCGCTTGCGGAGGCACCGGTCACGGGGACTCGCCCACGGCTGTTTGTGCCTCCAGGGGTGAATGGGCGCTGTGTAAATCACCCGGGATAAAATCGCCGCCCGAGGGATGATGCAGTAAATAACGAGGGCGACTGTCGATTCGATAAAACGAGAGCAAGGGTCAACCTCGCCCAGGATATATCTTTATACTCGACTTCAGCTCCTTGTTATCTGACCGGACAGCGATGGTAAATAGTCACAGGGCCTTCCGCTGGCAGTGTGGCCGTGCACGGAAAATCCTGCCCCCTTTTAACCTCCACGTTCCACTTCTGCACACATCAGCCTTTAGAGAAAACGTGAACTCGAAAATGTTTGTATTTTGGGTTATTAGGTTGGAATGACTAAAAGCAGTGCTGTACAGAAGATCCCATAGTGTATAAAATGTTATTATGCTCTTGGCGTCATCCATATATCCATCCATCCATCCATCTGATTCAATAGACTTTACAAAATAGAGAAACCGCACTGAATGCCCATGTCAATAACAGATGATTATTATCCACTACTCGAGTCGTCAAACTGATTAGCAGTGGGAGTGTCTCCCATGCCTGCTGCCTGCCAATGAGGGCCTCTGACGGTACCTTTCTTGTGTGAAGGGGACATTATTTTCCAGGTGAGGCTAGTATCCGGGAAAGACCGGAGCTTCCGGTCACACGCAGCCCTCCCTCTCAGAGTCTGGCACCGCTTGGACGTCTTCATGGCCGGATCTAAGGTAATTATCCATACCTGTCTCATACCTGTCCATCCATCCATCCATCCATCCATCCATCCACTCATCCATCCATCCATCCGTCTTCTGACAGTTCATTCTGGTAAGAGAAGTGCTATGATAATTATTGCATAGCCTCTTAGCCAATGATTACATCAGCTATAGAAACGGCCGCCAGCTCTCTGCCAGAAATAGCCAGCAGCTCTCCATTAGCCTCACATTGGCTTTAAGCTGCTCTCTCTCTCAGGGAAGGTGCAGTACCTGCTCCCTGACATCACCAAATGCTGCGAGGCGGCGGCGGCGGCAAAATGCCGTAAACCGAAGCACCGTAACCGTAAAGATAATCTACTAATCAAGACACGGAGAGACACGCATCCAGTGGGATCTTTAACAGTAAAGTTAAAAAGTTTTTGGTCAGTGCAGAGTGAGAAGGTCCTTATTACTCCCTGAATTAAAACTAATGAATTTAATTTCACAGATTTACTGCCCTGGGTCCAAGAGCTGTTGCAGCGCTAGTTGTGTTTTTTTTTGTCGTCCTGCTTATTTATTGGTTATTTATTCAGCAGACAGTCTAACCCAGGCTATGGTTTATGGTGTACAGTTTTTCTCCACTGGCCATTAATACAGCTGGCTGTTTACTGAATCAGTTCAGTTAAGCTCCCCGCTCAAGGGCACAGGAGTAATTCCTCTCGCGATTCTCTCCCTCCGGGGGAAATGGGAGTTCTTTAATGGCGGTCAGCCAAAGTCCTGAATCTTATTCTTCCTTATTATCATGCTCTCCCTGGTTATGGGCATTATGGGTATTACGAATTCAGCGTTCGTGCCGTAGCCGTTCTGGCACACCTGTCAGTGCTTTAACGGTCCCCTTACGACCAGGGTCATCTGCTCTCCAGGTGATGCTGGAAGTGACGTCCCATATGACGGAACGTGGGAGAGCAGAGAAGACGTTCACCTATGAGTAAGCTTCTGTACTCCTGCTCTGTTATATTTACCAAACTGAAAATAAATGACTTACCTCCACAAACAATGCGGCTACATTTGAAGCTGATTGCATGTATTTAGAATGCGGTTAACAGGGGAGCCTTTGGGGGGGGGTTAGGATGATTCCAATTTGGAATGTAATTGGATTGTTCTGGGTTGGGAGCCCAGTTGGATATGTGTTCATGGGGCCCAGAATCTCTAGTGACACCTCTGGCAGTCTTAGGAATTACAGTCATCCTCGCTAAAAGTCATGGATATGTTCAGGGAAATACATAGTTAGGTGATTTTAGCATTGTGCAAACATCGTAGTGTGTGATGATATAAACCAAGATGGTGTAGCCTACTTCTGCTTATATATATTCCGCTTTATTATCATTATCAGGTATTACCAAGTGTTCTGCTTTTCTGCAGCTGGCAGCGCAGTAGGTTTGTTTACACTAGCATTACCACAAACACGTGTGATGGGATAGGATTTTTTTCAGATTATAATTTTATCGGACCAGAATTGTGTATATGGTCTGTTGTGGACCAAAACATCATTATGTGATGCGCGACTGTATTCCTGTGGATAGTAGCTAGTGTTTGGCATCTAGAGGGTCAATGTTTCGCTTGAGCTCAGAATGCAGGGGTGAATTCTGAATATTCCTGAGCCCTCTTACGACCTAAAGGTACTCGTTATGCTTGCATTGGTGTGTGGCCATTTGCGAAGGAGAACAGTTTGACTGACCAGGCTAATGGATTTGCTCCAGATCCCCTCAGTTCATGTGGGGCAGGTACCTGTCACATGATTGTCCCAGTGGCACCCGCCAGCAGCGTTTGTTCAAAGGAAAGACTTAGGTTAGCAAAGCTGAGCCGTAATAGTCCTGTTTAATAGATCAGGTAACATCCATGAGTGTACGCTCCTCTCCACCCAGGAGGCCCAATTTAAAACTCTAAAAAGTCAATTAAAACAAACAGTGCCAGCTGGGTTCCATTAGTCAAGCACCGTGTCAGAGTACAGCCAATGATCGGTTTCCATGGCAACACAAGATATTGACCAAACTTAGCCCCGACTCATTAGAGATTCTTAAAAACAATTTTTTTTGTTGTTTTTTTGTTAATGTATTTAACGCATATCTGCTTAAGCAAGTTCCCGAAGTTGTTCTCGTGTTCGATGATGCACCAGTCATCCGGTCCTTTGGGAGTGCCCACATTGCCCAGGTCTTTATCCACGGATGGCCTAGTGTGATATGAGTGGGAGGCTCATCGTTTGTGTTCCAGTTTCCAGGCTGACATCCACTACGACGACACTGCTGGCTATTTCGTGATTGGCGGTGGCAAGTTTATGCCCGGCATCCAGGGCTACTTCGGGCCAATCAGATACTACCGTCTGGGTGCACATGAGGTAACGGCAAACGGGCTTGCATACTAAATGCCTATCAATCCATCCATACATCCATCAATCACTATCAGCAGCATCTCAGTATTAGAACAGGCTACATTGCAGCTAAGCTGCCTCTAATATTGAGACGCTACTAGAGTACCTGGTTATCTGTATCGGGTGTGTTAAATTAGGGCTGCACCCAAGCTCTGCAGGGTGCTAGATCTCCAGGAGTGGGAGTGAGCAGCCCAAGCTTGGAGGCTCTTAAATGCATCTTCTGGGATAGTGCAAAGAGTGTGGAGTGCCTGAAGGAAAGCCGCACACATAATGGATGTGAATACACAAAGACAGAGGCTGAGGCAGGTCCCTAGGCTCAGCGTGAGGCTGCAGTGATACGCCCACTCAATGAGAAGAATCATTTAAATAAGTGCATTGATTTAACACAACTCTGCGCTGCTTTTAAACACTTTTTTTTTCTTTCTGATTTGTCCTTTTACTGCTATTTTCTTATATAAAGGATTACCTCTGATGGCCTGTAGTCAGTCCATTTAGCAGACTACAGTGCATTTTTACGGTGCAGATTTCTTGAAGCACTTTACTGCGCTTTGCAGTATTTTTCTGGAGGGAATCGGAACGATGCGACTAGGTAGTTTTGGGGTCTAAATAAAAAGCTCATTTGAAAGCTGCCCGCCCTCAACAGAAGATCCTGTTGCTCCCTCAAAGGTCACCATTTTGTATTTGAAAAGCATTAATGGGTGGTTTAGGGGAGAATGGAATGCGAACCATCCTCGTTACGCAGACGGAGTTTGTATTTATAGGACGGAGAGAAAGGGTGTTGCGTTTGGCAGATTTCTGCTGTTACGTAACTCGAGCGACCGTAGGAGGCGCAGCGGATTGGTGGGTAGTGATGCCGCCTCTCGCTCGTGCAGGGCTGTCCCGGCCCAGGCGTGAACTTGGCAAGTTGCCCTCGTGCTTGTGCACGTTGCCTGGCGGCTCCTCTGGCCCTCTTCCAGACGTCCAAAATCCGCCAGATCAGGTGACTCCTGATGTGGCATCCAAAACCTGTTTGATGAGTGCAATGCTTGTTTCATAACACGGGCAAAAATGTTTTGGCACGATCAGTTGCCATTTCACAAGAGTGCAGGCATAACACATTCAAATATAGCACTTTCATTTCATTAGCTCAAAATAGGATTGTATCCCAGGTGATTTATGAATCTCGCCTTTATTTTTTTAGCCATTTTCTGACCAAAGGGTTTTGACCCAGTAACCCTCTGAGCATAAAGATGGCTCTAATGCTGGTGTTACCTCTTGCACTGTACATGACAATATGCAGGGGTGGGGCCACAGGGGCACTGGTCCCATCTGAAAGCTGATTAGCCACAAATCATTGGCTAATATAAGCCAGTGATGGATAAGGTTGCCCCCTCTGTATGGATTATGGGCCCTCTTATGCCCCCACCATAAAAAAACCCCAAATTACCTGGGTAAACTGATTGGATGTGTCCTAGGTTTGGAACCCTCTGTCTCCAGAACCGACTGCACTGGGTCTAGACCAAACACACCGGCTGTGTGAGGAGGTGATGAAAGTCATGGTGGGCTTCGCCCAGGCTCTGAGAGACACAGAGGATGGCCAGCGTGAGTTATCCTGCCCACTCTGCATTGTAATTGTACATATCACAGAATATAAGTATGATTCCGCTGAGTGTTTAACAGAGTGGTCCCGGTTAAGCCTCAGAGGCTGTACCGTCACAGAAGCAACTGTCACTGGTCTGTCCACCAGGTTCTTGCACGTCGTACTACGTGAGCCTCAAGAAGAGGTTTGGGCGTCTGAGCTGCAGAGCTTCGCCGTTGAGTGCAGACCGCCGCCATCGCATCGTCCTGCGGTTCCTCAAGACTCTGGAGCAAAATTACATCTCAGGTACCTGCTCCGGACAGGTAGAGCAACCCCAATCCCAAGGTATCTTTATGGGGTAGGGACCCTTCAGACATAGGGACCATCTCAAAACTCCACACAGAGAGCTTTCACGTATAGAGGACATCTCCAAACTCTACGCAGACTCCCCGCATACACAGTGAGCAGGGCCGTAACGAGTAGCGAGGTCCGGCGCCCGGGGTTGGGAGGGTTGGGGGTGGGACTCGTCAGTCACACATTACATGCGGGAGGCCTACTTCTGTTTGCCAGAAACACATTTTTATTGGTGCTGAAAACTGGAAAAAGTTCAGAACAATACACCATACATCATGTATATGCCAAGAGTAAGAGTCATTGTAAAGTTAAACAGGTCACTCTGGGTGACCTGGCCAGAGCAGAGAGCAGAAACATACTGCACTAACCATCCCTACAGTGTGAATTTAGGTCAAAGTAACATATGTCATAAGAACATTATAGAGCAGTAAAATATTATGTTTCATACAATGACCTTTACTCCAGGTCGCTGTTTTGGAACGTTTTTTACAGATAATGATCATTGTTTTGTCCATCACAGTGCTGCATGATCACCCCGATCACATGCACACAATGTGAATTCGTGCTGCTTTCAGTGAAGTGCGCTTCTGCGGTTCACCAGTCGCACATCCTCTATAATGCTGATACTAAATGCTGTAGCTCTCTCACACACAGCAGACACTATTAATAACACCTTTGAACTGAATTAAGAATGCACTTGACCCAGAGGCGTTTTCAGCTGCTAATGTTTTTATCCAGGTGAATATTTAGCTTCAAATTTTATTTTTAGCTCTTTAAAAAATTACCACGGTCCGGACCTCAGTGACCTCATAGGCCCTGACAGGGACCATCTCCAAACTCTACACAGATACCCTTCACACAAATGGACCGTCTCTAAACTCTACACAGGTACCCTTCACACAAAGGGACTATGTCCAGACGCTACACATGTACCCTTCACGCATACAGCTATAGCCCCTAAATAGGTACAAACTCCAGTAATTGAATGGCATCTGTTCACAGTATTATTTAAAAAAAACCCTGCCATATATATGGCTTCACACCAATCAAACAGGAGAGTTTCCTTTGCATCCACATGGCATGGCCCTCTGTTAAACACTCTGGTAAATGCTGGACCTTCTGTTCCTAATTGATGTTTGTGTAATTTGGACAGGCTCCTGGAGCGGGGCCGTGTATCTGCGTCTTGGGAGGTGGTCCTTTGAGCTCGCTAAGAGGAAGCTGGCCCGCGCCCGCCCTGGTTCTGGCCCAGCGTCCTCTGCGGTACGGCTCCTGCAGGTGTCCAGCTGCTGTGGGAACTCACAGGCATCCCTGCTGCTGGCCGCTCTTTTTATGAGTGGCCTCGGGGTGCCTGAGGACCCCGTGAAGGTAGAGCTCAGATTGTTCCCCTCACCATGAGACTACTGACCTCGCTGTTATTTTATGCTACTAATCACCTTCCTACTGACCTCATTGTTACTGGTTCCTTCTGTTGACCTTCTTGTCAGTGTTCTTGTCATGTTACTTTCTTATTACTGAGCTTTTCAGTGACTTGGTTGTTACTTTTTCTTACTTCTGACCTTTCAGTGTTGTCAGTGACCTTGTTAGCACTTATTCTTACTTATTATTTTCAGTGCTGTCAGTGACCTCGCTGTTACTCTTTCTTACTTCTGATCTTGTCAGTGCTGTCAGTGACCTCGCTGTTACTCTTTCTTACTTCCAACCTTATCAGTGCTGTCAGTGACCTCGCTGTTACTTTTTCTTACTGCTGACCTTGTCAGTGCTGTCAGTGACCTCACTGTTACTCTTTCTTACTGCTGACCTTGTCAGTGCTGTCAGTGACCTCGCTGTTACTCTTTCTTACTGCTGACCTTGTCAGTGCTGTCAGTGACCTCGCTGTTACTCTTTCTTACTGCTGACCTTGTCAGTGCTGTCAGTGACCTCGCTGTTACTCTTTCTTACTGCTGACCTTG
>JAODKM010000075.1:18201866-18214110 GCA_026780845.1 Petrocephalus sullivani
ACACACATACACCATGTGCATTTCCCCCTGATCTCAGGGTAAGCACACACATACACCATGTGCATTTCCCCCTGATCTCAGGGTAAGCACACACATACACCATGTGCATTTCCCCCTGATCTCAGGGTAAGCACACACATACACCATGTGCATTTCCCCTTGATCACAGCCAGTTTACCTCCTACACTTTAGCAGAGTAACTCAGGATGGGGATACTTGTGTTTTGCCCTACATGCCCTGGGTCATGGCTAAGTGCTACAAATGTGTATGATAAGAAGTGTGATAAATACCGTATAGCTTTGTATGTTTATCTGCATATCTCTATCCAGGTAGCGCGAGAACGGCAGAGCTAATGATTAAACCACACCATCTATGCACATGAACCTGTATCAACACAAATGTCTTAATGATCAATCTCCCTGTACTAATAATCTACCATCATGTCTGCCGCTACTAATAAAAGAAGAGTCGGTCCACAGGGTCATGGTGACCTCGTGATGAGATGCATCTCTCATCCCCATACACCAGAGGGAGCTGCAACGCACCTGTGTTGAGCATCTTCTTGATGACCATGGCCACCTGGCCCTTGAGCATGGAGTTGAGCAGCTTGACGATGAGGATGAGGCATGTGCAGAGACAGATGAGCGACAGGGCGAGGAGAATGAGGCCCACAGCCAGATCCGGCAAGGTGGTGCTGGCAAAAATGTGCTTGCCTGGGGGAGGAGTCAAGACTGTCACATGACTGTCACATGTTTGCCTCTCATGGAGTGTTCAGTGAGGAATGGATAGCACCCAACATAGGAAAGCATGTTTCTCTCTCATCTATTCCCATGCTGGTTGTCTAGTAGAGGTTACAGTGAGCCTGGGACCTACTCCAGGAAGCACAGGGCACACGACAGGGGGCGAAGTGCACCAGATGTCATGTTACGGACAATTCTGAGATGACAATTCACCCGAATGGCAAGTTGTTAAACGAGACATCCTGGGGAATCCCCCACAAGCACAAGGAGGACATGTGATGTCACACGCTGAGGTTCGAGGCTGCACTATTCCTGTTTAAACCATTCTGGGACATTAAACGCATCAAGCTCACTCCTATTGTTACATTTCTAGCTTTTATATTTTGTGAAGGACACAGCACTTATTTCATGTGTAACAAAAAGCTGAACGGCGCTCCTTCTGCCCCATTTCAGCAGGAACTACATGCTGTTGTTGGAGACCATGAGAATAAACTGCAAGGCCAGCGGCTGAGATTTAAAACCCCCCTGAGTTGGCAGGGACCAGCTTTCCCCCGGAGATTACGGAAGCGCTCGGCCGTGTCCAGCGACGGCGAGCGGCACTTTGTCAATGGCTGGTGGGGGTTGGGGGTCCTGGGGAGGAGGTGATGGCCTCCATGGTTGGCCCGCGAGCCATCGCAGGGGCAGGAAGAATGGGGCCCTTGAACGGGTATTGGGGTTGGGGGGTGAGGTGGGGGTAGCCTTTTTTATTAGTCATCATGGGATGTGAATGACTAGCATTGTTCCTACCATGGAAGGCCTTGAGTCTGCCCTCAGATTGTGCTCTGGATTTGCTGTTAAAGCTCTGGCTTCAGGTTACCCGAGGCCACTAAAAGCACACGGCCCATCATGCCCCTCTGCAGTCACAGCTGGCGGTGCTGCTACAGCCCTCAGCACAGTACTCAGTGATCACGCTACGAGTATGGGGACTTACACTCAGCCATGAAGGCCAACTTTTGATGTTCCTAAAAACTTGCCTGTTGTGCACCAAAAAATATCGACCAGCATATTAATCTGTAATATTCTCAAGAATATCCCCCTAACATGCAGCAATTTATGTTTTTGTTCGTATCTGTCTTACTATACATGTGATTCCATTAAGTCATGTTGTTCCTTAAAGAGGACAATGGCTTTACGATGACATCATATGTGTGGGGGTGTGGCTTTGGCTACTTCCTTTTCCTTTTAATCAATATTAATATTTTTTCTCTCAGTGGAAAGATGATATAGCTAAACATAAGATTTTTCTTTGAGGGTTAAATTGTTCATGTTCATTCAGACTGTAGCTGAAAACCATCTTAACTCTTCAGTACCCAGTCCAAATGCATGTCATGGGCATATGGACCTTGAGTTCCTGAAGGCTGGAGGTGTGTTGAGCTAGAGGGAATCCTGTAGGTTCTGAAAAGGACACATACATCTCTCCAGATAGATGGTCTCAGACACGTTCATCAGGGTCCATGTCTGATTGCCGTCCCACCAGCAGAATACTTCGGAGGTGCAGTTTTCAGGGCCAGGAACCGTCATGTTGCTAAGGGTCTGAAATGTCAAGGACGCCACACAAGTTCCCCATAGTCAATCATTCTTCTAATACCTACTGAGGCCAAACACAGCTATGTATCAAACAGCTAATGGAATTTGACAATGGCTGTGATCTCAGCAGTAATTTATCACAGCCACGCTTTGAAAAGGTCACGTTTCAACTATGCCTGTCCCTGCAGAAAAACCCTGTTTTATTGATCCTTACAGTTTACCGCATTAATAAACCAATAAAAATGTAAACGCATCCCGCCACTTTCAAAGCCTGAAGCACCGTTAAACATTAACTAGCAGCAGGCTCAGTGTCTCTCTTATACAACACCTTCAGTTATGTCACTTGTTTTAAATGCCCACTTGAACTTAACAACCCCAAAGCCGTATAATTGCTCTGTGCATTCGGCTTTGCACTGGAGTCTTGTTGGTAGGAGGGGTGTGGCTAAGTTTTACACACGCCCACAGCCATTGGTTGGTTTATAAGGCATCAGCCTACAGCAGCTTCCAGAACTGCCATCATTGGGTGGGTTCTTACTGTATTGGTCTCTGTTTTGCACCAGAACTTGATCAGGCTCTTGTTCCTTGCAGCCAGGTCTCCCGTGGCAATGTCTCTAATCACAGATTTGTCCAGCTGTGAGGCAGATGTATGTCACAGTAACTTACGTATAAATAAATAAACATCGGGTACATCTGTGAGCCAGACTGTCAAAAGGCAGCCCCAATGCAACACTTGAGGAGTCACTGAATTACTCCTTTAGAGCAGGTAACCTCAACGAGTCTCATCAGACCCCACACACTCACAGGCCTCTAAAATACAAAGAACGCAGTTCGTTGTCAAATGTTTCTCCAGCCATTGAACTGGTTGATCTTAAAAATGTAGCATGTGCAGCTTACAGCTCTACGAAGGTACTGGAGGCAGGCACCCTACCTGGATGATGGAGTCTGTCAGGGGGTCTGTGATGACATTGAGGAGGTCAGGGGAGTTATCGCCACCCTGGATGTGGAAGGAGTCGATGATGACCTTGGTGAGCTTGTACAGGAACCCCGAGGCCACCTCCAGAGGGAGTAGAACCAGAACTGACAGCCAGTTGAAGAAGTCATGGACGGTGGCTCCACCAAATGCCCTGCATGGGGTAGGGGGCATTTTTAGATCCCTTCCATCAGTGTCAAATACCACCCAACGCAACGGCCACCACAGTGACTTGGATCATACCTCCTAAACTCATTTCGGTCTCCAGCCTGCATCACCGCAACGATGGTGTTGGTGATGGACGTCCCAATGTTGACCCCCATGATGATGGGCACGGCCGACTGGACAGCCAACACTGGTACACAAAAGGACACTGGAGTTGGCATTTTATCTACAGACCAAGGTAACTGATAGCTATACTAAATATAATATTCAGTACATAAACAATAGGCATCCTGCAGCTAACACTGCTTGGACCCCTAAATATAGCAGTCACATGTACCAAGCAGTCAGGACCACTAGCACTAGTCCAGACATATACATGAATTTGAGGTCTTCATCGAGCAGGCAGGTCCTCTGTCACTGGTTTAAACACATTCATAAATTAATCAGGACCCCTGCCATTAGTTTAAACCTATACTGCTTTGCTGAGATTCATTGATTGATTGATTGTTAGATTGCATTTAGTGTTAGATTGCATTTAGTGTGTGTTGTGTGTGTAGGTGAGAGCACTCACAGCCAGAGGAGACCATGCTGACCACGATGGATGAGGATGTACTGGAGCTCTGGACCAGTACAGTCACCATGACGCCAATTACCAGACCAGCCACGGGGTTGGCCAGGATTGTGTTGTCTTTGAAGATATCTCCCGCTGCCTTTCCTGTGAAGCATCAGAGGAGCTTCACAATCCTTTCTGCTGTGAACATCCACTGATGACCAAAAGGACAGTCAGCTGAAATTACTCAGAAACCCACAGAAGGTGGTGATGAGTAACACCACAGTGCATGTTGGGAAATTTAGTCACCTGACTATGATGCGCTCTTGACTGAGCAGTACACTTGTTTTTCTCAGTCTAAAATAGTCATCAATCTTGTCATCTTTAAACACACTTTATAAACAAATTTGAACATAAATTGTTCATCATGTCCGCAAACTCCAAGCGTCTTGACAAATAGCTTAAAATTATTTGAAATTGTGAACTATGGAATTATCAAATCCTTATCCAATCCAAATTCCCTTAATCTCTCCAAGCCACAGCTACCACAGGAAACCACTAGCTCCAGTGCTTCTGGAGAACAAGAGCACGTGTCTTAGGGTTTAAGGAAGCTCAAATGCCACACCTTGTGTGTCTCGCACGGAGAAGTCGGGGTACCGCCCACCAAGGTGTCCCGTTACATAGAATTAAAGGACGAGGCTCAGGCTTACGGAGTGGAGTTTTCTGCTGAGTTCTCAGGCACAGAGTTATACAGAGTCAATAGTCACCTACCAGCCAATCAGAAAATAGCATTAGCTGTTTCCGGGTAAATTCCTAATAAGTTACATGTATTCCTGCTGCAAGCTCCTTATCGCACGGATACGCACACACATGGAGTGCGGACAAGGGGGAGCAAAATCTGACAAGCGCAATAGGCAGGGCTCTCGAGCCTCGCGCACTGACCACGAGACACACGCTACGCACCACACAGATGTAATCTCACTCCAAACTTCTGATGCAACTTGAGAGTCCTGCGTAAGCGTGACGAACGCAAGGTGCTCACCTCCGACCAGCTGGAAGGCAGAGCTCAACACGTCCAGTGAGCAGACAAACACGTAGAGCAGGCCCAGGAGCAGCACCAGCCTGCCTGCGGCCATCAGCACACGCAGCGCCTTGCCCTTGGAGTCCAGCTCTGCGTTCCAGCACAAAGACGGGAGAGAAACAGGCCCTCAGCGGTGCTGTCAGGATGGCAGTGCGGCAGGAACAGGGATCGTGATGCTGCTTTAGTTATTTATTTGTTAGCAACTCACAATTGTCTGGAATATTATTCCCAATCCAGTTTGCAGAACTGGCAGCTTTGGTAGGGTAGAGTCGGACTCCTGCCCTGCCCTGGGCTCTGTTTACATTACCCAATTATCTTACATATCTTATACATTTTCTGTAACTGCTTGTCCAATTCAGGGTCACAAGGGGTTCCTTTATGTACAAGGCAGGGAACAACCCAGGATGAGACACCCACCCACCACAGGGGACACTCACACATAATTCTGTGGGCAATTTGGTAACTCTAGTTAACCTCAGCATGTTTTTAGACTACAGGGGGGAAACCCGGAGCACCCAGCGGAAACCCCACAACGACACGGGGAGAACATGCAAACTTCACACACATGGAACCTGGGCGGAGACTCGAACCCTAGTCCCAGAGGTGTGAGGCACCAGTGCTAACCCCAGCAACCCTTTATGGGATTTAAACCTGTTACTATGTGGCTGCACATTTATCTGCCTACAGCCCTACAGGGACATGTGTAGCATGAGAGGGCAGCATGGCACGGACACGTGTCGGTGGCCAGTCCGCTCACCTGACCACTTCTCCCCAGTGTCCTGAAGCTCGGGAAGATCCCATGGATCAGCTTCCTGCTCCTCCTCCATGAGGTTCAGAGTGGAGGTGACCAGGACAATAGTGGAGCCCTTCTCTGCTGTGCTGCTCTGGTCTGCAGGAGCGGTGAGGGGATCGGCAGGAGATCCGTCAGAGATATGCCGTAACTCTAGACCCGCGTTCCACGGTCACCGAAGCAGGGAGAGCCAGCCCTACCTGTGCAGACAGTGGGGGCAGCGGAGCCGTTCCCGATTTCCGGCCGAGGGGCCATGATCTGAGAGAGAAGCACAGAGACATCACCACTGGCCACAGGCTGGAATATTCATGCAGAAATGTCTAAAGTTAAAAAATGTTTAAAGAACGGTTTGGGAATGGAGAGATACGCATAGGTCTAACTAGTCAACAAACCTTGATTGCAGATAATTTTGTCACGCAAAATTCCTAGTATGATAAGCAATACAGCGACCCCCGTTATTGAATAAAAGCAAACTAATATACTCCTGTGGCTAGTTTCACACCTGATCGTCAAAGACCATCCCCATCAGTCTTCGCGAGTATACTACCGGCAGTCTTGACTGGCGCTTGCTTAAGTGAAGACTATAGTTCCTTAAAATATATAAATTTAGCTTCCTCCTACACTTAGCATTAGAAAAAAAAACCGCAAGTCATTTCGGAAAAAGGATGATAGGCTATATATAAAGACATGGGAAAATTCACCATCTGCATCATCACCGTGATTTTGCGGTTAGGCAACTTGGAGATGCGTAATTACTGCAAATCCCGGCTCACGGAAGATAATAAAGCATTATACGTATAGATTATTTAAAAAAAGGCCCACACTACTATTACTTTGTTCGTTCACCACTCGTCTCAACTCATAGATAGAGAGTGCAGAGAAAGTTTCCTAGTATTAAGTATCATTACAACGCTTTGCACAATTTTACTTATCAATTATGCTATTTTCCGCATTTCTTCTATTCAAAACAGGTGCAAAATCAATCCTGCATCCTCACTGCTCTGCATGGAACTAAATAATGTATGATAACTTGGTACCACGCTAGGCATCCTAAGTAGGTACTCACGCGTTAATCCTTTTGATAGACTGTAGTAATCCTATTTTTTAGGATTAAAAGTAACTCAGTTTCCACAGTGGTAAAATGTCGCCTTACTGAATTAGATACTGCTTGAATCTAAATATCTGCACGCTGATATCGATCCCATACTCACTTGCAAGGTGAAGGTGTAAGATCAGGGTGACAGGTAACTCTCAGCACCGAATAGCGCGTACCTGAGAGCACTGCCCTTATTGAGCCTTTTATAGTCCGGCAGGTGGAGCCCTGCGTACCTGTAGTGTCGAAGGTTTACTTACGTTTTTCGCAAATTAAGCTGATTTTAAGCGATCAATTATTATTATTCAGTGAATAATATTTCATACATATTGCCTGTTTAAGGATTGCGTTCAATAATTATATGTAGATCTGGCTAAGACAACTTTAGAAATGAACACAACAACAACAATAAATATAACAGGAAATTTTCTGCCTCGTCTGGGCTCCAATCTTTTTTCCAAATGTTTAACACCAAATGAAGTCATTCGACGCGCCCGAAGTTCTTTGTAGTTTACACTTTGATCATTTCTAAAGATATTTTGTGACTTTCATGCAGCCATATTTCATAGTGCTTTAGTTGTCTAAACTATTCATAATAGAATGAATCTACAGTACAATTTGTTACAGCTTTATAGTCGCGTTTGTAATGTGTGCTTGGCACTAATACAAACAATATTTGGACATGTAGAAACGACTTTTTCCATGTCGAATTACGCAACTACTTTTCAGCAGCGGCCAAGGGTCGGCATTGTCAGTTTTCACAATATTGACATTTTTTCTTTTATGTGGAATGTTTAGTCTGGGACATTACACTTTAAGTTTCTTGTGAAAATGCTTCATATTCCATTCATCTGACTGATATATTCGGAGGTGCCATCCAGAATCCTCAGTTACGCCTCATTTGCTGTAAATACTGAGTAAATACTCATAATTTCCTTCACGTAAGCGTGTAAAAAATGAATTGGCTGGTCGGCACAGTTCATGATTATAGAGGCTGCCCCCTGCTGGACATAAATGGACACAGCGCTTCTAATGTAAGCAGGAACGTGCTCGCAGCGTTTCTCGCCCACTCAGTTTCAGCTTCGGGCAGGTTTATAGCTCTTTTACGGTCACATTCTATCCTCTTCAGGGATAGAAGATGACAGTGCCACGTTGACCAGGAAATATACCGTCAGACCATTTTGAAGGATTAAATAATTCATGTGACATTGAGTCACTTTGTACTGTTTGTGGGCTCAGTAATATTTATAAATGAGTGTGAGACAGGTGTAGCTCCTGTAGTAACTTGATTGGTTTAAAAACTATTTGTGTGTTTCAGAAAAACAAAACAAAACAGGGCAGAGAAGCAGTGTAGAGATTTTACAGGACAACAAAACTGAGCAAATTAACCAAACACTGATCAAATGACTGAGTAATCTTTAATGAAACAGCTTGAGTATAACACTGTTAGGTAAGACTGATGCCTGAATAGAAAGACTGACACCATAATAGGTGAGCAGATAGCACCCACCTGGATGATGCTAGGCAGACATTCTGTGCCACTATGGTGGCCACGCTGGCGAAGGGGCCAGAGAGAATTCACCAGTTAGATACAGAGGGTGATTAGGAGGCCAGATGCGAGAGGGCCACAGTGGGCAGTTTTAGGCAGGGCATCAGGGTACCATCCCTACTCTTTTGAAGGATGCCCAGGGATCTTATATGACCTCAGGGAGTCAGGACCTTGGTTTTACGTCGGCACCATTTTTAAAGCGCACTGTCGCCGTTACTGCGCTGGGATCCACACAGACCACAGGATGGGCTAACGAACTGGCCACACCAGCACCTCTTCCAGCAGCAACCCAGCTCTCCTAGCTGGTCTCCCATCCAAGTACTGGCCAGGCCCAGAGCTGCTTAGCTGAACCATCTGAACTGCAGGTGGTATGGCTGCTAACACGGGCCGCCATCCTCAGTTTGCAAGTAAGCTGTGCATGAGCCTACATTCCCAGGCTGCGTGACTGAGGACACCCAAGGGTTCCCGGGTTCCCTGCTTACATCAGCAAGCGGAAATTGCTTTACTATCAGGTCTTTGAACTTTGGCCAAACTATAGAATGTATCTGATGAACTATGTGTTCTAATTTTAGAAAAACAGAGTGTGAGCAGGGTTGGAAAATAGATAATAGTGAAACAATCATGGATAGCTTAAACTGAACAGCGTGGCCTGAGACAGGCAGGTCAAAACATAGGAAGCCAAATCGTCTCATCTGCCTTATATATCATTACATTTTGAAAAGCAGAGAGAAGACAATAGCTGTAGGAATTTGTGCTGCGATCTGTGTCATTTAGTCTCAGATTTGTGTGTATGTACAGTATGTGCATATACTGTCTGGGCTGTACCCCAGTCAGGGGCGTGCCTAGGAGTCCTGAACCCCAGGCCCTGACGAGATGTCATCTTGGGCCCCCTGCCCAATTTTACATGCCGAGTGCTGAGCCTCCTGATTCTGCCAGGGTGTCCACGCGCCTCCAACATCCCTGACCCCCAGCCTAGTGCCTAAAGCCGCCTGGGATATGCAGATGGACGGGTGGATAGATGTTTCCATCTTAGAAGCTTATTGAATGCTTATTGGGGCCTGGCGTGTTTATGTACTGATGTTATGGATATTATCATCTTCACATGGCTAACTGGTGGAGGGCAAGGTGTTTTAATGCGCAGGCTTGCCCGGGCCGAAGCCCAGGGGCCTGCAGTAAAACTAGGCCCCCCTTATCAAGACCCCAAACCCACCCCCCACTTCCCATAGGATTGACTTTTACCATCACCACCACTCTCCCACTAGTTGACAACTACACCATCGGAGAAAGGAGCAGGGAAATGCCCCATGTCACTGGTGTGCACACACATGTCCGTCACTACTCCAAGACCATAAACGTACGCGTGGGCTGCTTCTCTCAAACGTAAACTAGATTTGACCAGATATCCTGCAGAGGCCAAAGAGCAGAGGGCGTGGACACGCTGTCTTTCCCTTCTGTGTTCCGGGGAAGCATCGAGGCCGAAATTCCCACAGACAAAGTAAGAGAACGATGTCACCCGCGGGATAAAGTGTCATTTTGCCACGCGGCAGTTTGTGAAACGCCAGCCGTTCGTCGCCGAGGCCTCACACACCGCTTGGCGGCAGTCGGTCGACATGCGGTCAGCTTTAGGCGCATGCCCGCACACACGAGAATTCCACGCTGAAGTTCAGGGTTGAAGGCCTCCTCAGCCCCTACGTTTATGAATACAGAAAAGTGAGGCTGCATATTTGCTATCAGGCTGTTTAACATCAAAGTCCATTTGTGATGATTAAGGGAAATGCTCTTAATTAGCTTAATGCACACACACTCACACACACACTAGCTTTAATACCTTCCCAGTTATTAGTACCTTTATCGTGACTTGGCCTGGGTGGCATAAAGAAAGTCTTTTTCAGCCAATGACGAGCGAGCTTTCTGTAGGTGTTAGTAGATGCCCATGATACCCTCACATGACAGGGCAGGATGCCGAATAATTTAATTCCCCAAGAACTCCAAGGCAAGTGCAAATATGTCCAAAATAAAAAGGAAAAAAAAAACGAAAAGCAAACAAAAGGTAAACAACAATGTAAACAAGTAAATGTTAACCAAACGAAACTGAGCTGTGCCGAGGTTACCCTGCACTCACTTATTACCGGGAGCCATCACATAGTCACCAGGAGCAACCTGAGCTGCTTTTTCTCTCTCTGCAGGAAGCATCACTCGTCTCAAACCATGCGACCATCCATCCGGCCATTTTCTGTACCCGCCTGTCCCGTTAAGGGTCTCGGGGGGTCTGGAGGCAATGGGCCAAGGCAGGTAACAGCCAAGGACGGGGCCCCAGCCCCGGGGCGCACACACACACCAGTCACCATGCTATTAGTGTATATCTATCTCAAAAACAAAGATAATACAAAGTTGGCTGAAAAATTAAGTTTGAAAGAACAATTTTCAAAGAAACAATTGCTGTTGATATATTAGAATTGGAATTAATATCATTCCACCACAAACAGACATCAAAGAGACAAACAAGTGAATAGTTTAATACAATTCCTATAATCCCTCCCTTGCCAGTCACTTTGCATTTGGTACATCCTCTGGCTGCCCTAGCAGGGTCCGGACTACATTACCCAGCAGCTCACGCACTTTTACCGGTGACCCTGTACTTCCTGCTCATACCAGAAGATGTTAAGTTACTAAAACTCGTTAAAAAAATTAAACAAAAAATTCAGCTTAACTGTAATCCAAAGTGATGTACATTTGAGGAAGCAGGGTCAGCCAGGCTCAGGCAGATCCTAGGGTGACTGGGAGTTAAGGGCCTTGCACATGGACCCAATGGGATTTAAACCGATGACCTTCAGATTCAGATCTTACTAAAACCCAGCACCACCTACATCTACACAACAGCTCACAGAGCAGTGTCTGTGAGAACAGCTCAAGGCCTCGTTAAACCACTAGGACCAAACAATTCCGGCAAAGCCGTCCAGATTAATAACCAGCCACGTCCACTGGCTTTCCGGCTTCTTAAACCTACTTTCTACCCTTGTCCATTAATTTCCTTGCATCATAAATAGCATTAGCTAAAGGACATAGCATAGAATGACGGGAATTGCAACTGGCACAGTTATCCTGCCTGATGGCCAAATAATTTAATACTAATCTCAGTGAAAGCCTTGATAGCACTGCTGCTTGATAGCGGTTTGGCAATGGAACCTCTATCAGTCCATTGCTCCTGTTTATGGAAACCTGAAAACCTTCAGGTCAAAAACAAACAGGCAAAGACGTTAGCGTGTAGCATGCAGGGCAAAGTTAAAATGCCAAGCCCCGCCGGACGTAATAAAACAGAATAAAATGAATAAAATACAACGTGTTCTTGTGTAGTTGTGTGTGTGTAGGTGTGACAAATGGATATAGTCCCATTATTTTGCCTGTGACTGTGAATACTTGGATAAAATAGCTATATCTTAACTGCTGTATTTAAATAGGCATTTTAGTTCATAAGGACATCCATTAAATTTCTAAGTTTGTGGAAATAATACTCAAAAAGATGGCAGAACATGAGTGCATAGACACACTATCTTAGGTAACCAGACAATTCATGTCATTCCAGACACTTTGAGCAGGATTTGTAAACTACCATTTTGATCAAAAAGACCTGGGCCCTCATTTATCAACCATTCGTAGAAACTCTCCTAAATTCTATCCTACGAATGAAATTTAGAATGTCAATAAGTACAAAAAAAATCCGGATTTATCAAACGTGCGGA
>JAODKM010000075.1:18218512-18237040 GCA_026780845.1 Petrocephalus sullivani
ACACTCTCTCACCGGGAGGGGGATTGGGACACACTCTCTCACTGGGAGGGGGATCGGAACACGCTCTCTCACGGTGGGGGGGGGGATCGGGACACACTCTCTCACCGGGAAGGGATCGGGACACACTCTCTCACTGGGAGGGGGATCGGGACACACTCTCACGCCAGGTAAGGAGCATCGGGACACACTCTCTCACCGGGAGGGGGATCAGGACACACTCTCTCACTGGGAGGGGGATCGGGACACACACTCACGCCAGGTAAGGGGCATCGGGACACACTCTCTCACCGGGAGGGAGATCGGGACACACACTCTCAGTGGGAGGGGGATCAGGACAACACTCTCTCACTGGGAGGGGGATTGGGACACATACACATGCCAGGTAAGGGAATTAGGACACACTCTCTCACTGGGAGGGGGATCAGGACACACTCTCTCACCGGGAGGGGGATCAGAACACACTCTCTCACCAGGAAGGGGGATCAGGACACACACTTATGCCAGGTAAGTGGATCGGGACACACTCTCTCACCGGGAGGGGGCTCGGGACACACACTCATGCCAGGTAAGGGGGTCGGGACACACACTCACGCCAGGTAAGGGGATCAGGACACACTCTCTCACCAGGAAGGGGATCAGGACACACACTCATGCCAGGTAAGGGGATCGGGATACTCACTCATGCCAGGTAAGGTGATCAGGGCGCACTCTTTCACCGGGAAGGGGCTAAGGACACACTCTCTCACCAGGAAGGGGATCAGGACACACTCTCTCACTGGGAGGGGGATCAGGACACACTCTCTCACCGGGAAGGGGATCAGGACACACACTCTCACTGGGAGGGGCATTGGGACACACTCTCTCACCGGGAGGGGGATCGGGACACACACTCATGCCAGGTAAGGGGATCGGGACACTCACTCATGCCAGGTAAGGGGATCAGGACGCACTCTCTCACCGGGAAGGGGATCAGGACACGCACTCATGCCAGGTAAGGGGATCGGGACACATATAGCGAATCAAACATGCGAAACTACACAAGAGGAAACCCAGGTGGTCAGGGAAAAGCATAAAAAGGATCAGAAACACCTAGGAATTGGACATGAGTCAACAATTCCTCACACTGAGGAAACCACCTAGACTGGTTGAATAGGTAAGACAATTATGTGAACCGAAACTGTAATTAGTCACAGCTCTCGGTACTCCGGTAAGGGACACCAGTTGCGGAGGTGCGGCTGTGGTGCACTAGCGTGCACCCCCACACCCCTAACCCCTCATAGGCGACATCTGAGCCAGCATGTGGTCAAGGTGCTGGTTGATCTGGACACCGCCAGTAGACATCTGCAGAAAAACCCAAAGACAATGGGAGAGGCAGATGGTCGAATGAAGCCAAACTCCTCAATGTATTGCTCAATGGTCTGTGACTCCAGCAAGGTGAGTGAGTATACATGACTTTTGGATAAGGGTGACCAGGGAAGCCAGGACGTGCCTAGACTGGGCTAGTGGGTTGAAGCCCCAAACTTTCTAAAATGTGGGGCCATGGCATAGATATGCAGTACACCATTGACTAGTTTGACCATTTGGATGTTCAAACCCGATGCTCAGCAATCTTTGTCCCCCCACCCCCCCACCACCACCATTCCCCTCACCTCTGCAGGGCTTCTGTTAAACTGCCTCATTTTGATTCTCACCAAATGCACACACACACACACACACACACACTCACCTCGACCATGTTCCCTGATGTTTCCATACTCATTAGGAGATGAGAGGTAAAACTTTTGTTGACAGTATAGTTAACCTGGTTAACCTCAGTACCGAGTACTTGAACTCTGACTCATCAACAGGGTTCTGGGCCAAGTCCTGGATCTCCCCTTACCTTAGAACCGCCCTAGATGGGAAGCAGCATTCACTTTATTGAACACATCCTGGCACTCGGCATACTTGGGCGGAATGTGAAACTGAGTGGTGGTTTTGGATGTCTCCAGCTAGATGGAGAGGCCAGGCACCTGCAAGCAGCAGGTAAAACAGGACTGATTCAACCTTTGACACCAAGAGATGTGGGGGTCATGATTGCAGAACCACGGCTGGCCAAGAACGGATATTTAGTCGGAACAGATGGGTATGCTCTTGGTGGAGCAGACCGCCTTGTACTTGTAGTGTCTGGCTATGCTGCATGATGAGCCCATTCCCCACTGGGGATCTCTCCAAGATGCGGATATGGATTGGTGCTTCTCCAGGTTGCAGGGATTGATCCAGACAGTGCTTTTGCCTGCCCGGGGAGGGTGGGACAGGCACTGGGACATGGAATGTCAGGGTTGTCCACATTTTCTGCCAGAGTTAGAGGATCCAGTTGCATGGGTTCACTCTCAGTGGGATCTGTAGGGGAGGTAATGGTTGCCAGAGGAGGAATGCTTGGGAACCGGGGTTGGGTCAAACAAGGAGGTTGCTGATGACAGTCCCAGCAGAGATTATCCAGCCAAATTGCATGCTGGATGTATTTCTCAAAGCTGAGATCTTCTCCCCTACAGGATAAGTCTTCATCTGCAGTGTTCGGTTGATCCTTTGTCGGCGTGTCGTAAGGAGAGCTGGCTTGCTCCACCCGCCGGCCGCAGCCAGGGCTCAGGAAATGACTGCCAGCACTGTGGCAGGACGCGACCGTTGGCGAAGATCAAAAAGATGGTTACCAACACCTCTCCCATGAGGAGGAGGATTGAAGACTTTCTTCAGTTACCTGATAATAACATCGAAGGCGTGCAAAACGAGAAGCCGAAGTCATGGTCAGAAACCAGCTAGACCGGTTATTTTGGCAAGAGAACTGGCTACACCGAAATATTCACCAATGTCAGTATTCTGGAGCCTGTCTCACGTAGTCAAATAATGTGTCAGATTTAAGGTAGCCTGGCCTAAATGTTAGTGAACTCCAAAAGGGTCATTTTCAACTTGTGTAACTTAAATCCAGCAAGTCATCCAGCTAAGCAAGAAATCTGGCTTCATAATACAGTGTTGATGTAAGGGATGGCGGTTGTATGGGTGTGGCAGCGGTGCAGTCCAACATAAATGGTTTCTTAGAAGCCGTCAAATCCCTCAACTTATGATTACTATAAAGCAGTACCTGCAGTATTGGATTGTATCCCAGTTTTTTCTTTATCTAGCTGAATTTCCATTACTTCAGGGAAAACCCACAACCTTCAGACTTTCACAGGATTACACGTGGACATCTTTGCTTTTCAATACTCTCCTTACAGGCAAGGGGTTAAGGAATAAAGATCGTAAGTCAAAACTTTTAAATCGTATTACAAACGTGAGATTCCACCACTGTTGCTTTGAGTTAACTTGAGAGAATTAAGTTGTTAACCATAAATACAAAAAAATAATAAATCAATAAATAATCGGTGCAATTAGGAAACATGCTGTGACGTCATGGCACAGACTGATCCTTACATTTTCCATCGTAAATAAGAGTTGTAACTGTTTAGTGTTTTACAGTGGAGGTCGTGGGGGTGTTTCCGTTTGTGCCCACGCCAAGTGCCGTTGGCTTCTCTCTCTGTGACCTTGCTAGTTGTGACGATGATACGGGGAAAGTCCTTGCATGTAAGAATTTGGGTATGCGTTTGCTTTTGTGACCCACACATGTCCTACTAGAATAACAGCACCTTCTTATTCCTAAAGAGGAAAATTAATATTTAAATGTATTTTATATGTACCTATAATTTGCTGATTCATTTCTGCTGGGTATTGAATATTTTGAAAATTCGAGACATCAGAGCAAGTCTGATACTCCAAAAATCAATGAGTACATGTGCGATTTGTTAATTACATTAATCATTTTGGAACACGATCTGACGGCGTGCTGTTCAGTGAAGAATGATTTATCAGGCTTTTAGCTCCGCTTAACACTCTGCTAGTTCTACTGCATTTGTGTCCTGTAATGGCACTTTATTACCCTAATGTATCTCTTTATTTGATTCTTATTTTCGTTTTTAATTTTTCTGTTTCAAATTGATTGTTTTAATCATATTGTAGCGGCTGGTGGACTAGGGGTGTCCGGGCGTTTATTATAGGGTAATCCTCCCTGCCTTTTCAGGCAATATACTGGGGAGGAACCAGTCTGCATGTCTTGCGGGGACTGTCAGCGTTGATTCAGGTATTTGTGTTTGTCGTGGGCTCCAGCCATACAGGGTCCATTAAAGTTCCTTTTGTTCGTGGTACGCTCTATCGCGTGGTTATTACAATATTTAAAGTTTATATTCTCTTAAATGTTTTATATATGTATGTTTTCTTTGTATTCTGTATTTTTCTTATTTGAAAAGCACTGTAAATGACATCAGTTTACGAAAGGTGCTGTATAAATAAACAAGTGCTTAATGAATCTAATATTATGTAAAGCCCAGGTGACGTTTCTTCGTATTCGAATAATGACTGATTAATTGACGTCGTGAAACCCCGATTGTGCATATCAAAAGTATCAATTAAGGTTCCGACAATGATTCCTGATCTGAAGTCAACGTCTTTTCATCATTTGTGTAATAACGTATATTCAACAGCAGATGGAGCCAAGATACCGATCGCTACAGTTCTTCTCGATCGCTTTGGAACGTTTCTCAAATGACTTTTGCAAAATAGCAGTGTTATCGATACACCATAATGTCACTTCTGCACAGCAGAGCATTATTTGTCACTGTTTCACGGAAATTTCCAAATGTTTTAGTACAACTGTCATCATTTGGCACAATTCTCATTGGCTTTAATCTAGTTATTATAGGATAAAATAGATTATGTAGTTTCCCATTGTAATAATTGTACAACCACAACTATATATGCATCATCGTGTTAGCCACTCCTTACGAAACAGTTAACCAAGCAGTAAAACAATATATTCCACCAACTGCGGTGATGCAGCAGTGCTGTGCTTTGCCTCCTGTGCACAGTGCATGGTTTTGTTGCCATTTTGTTGTTCTTGTGTTATTCAGTGCTGTGTGACTATTTGGTTTGCTGCTGTACTGTGTCTTTATATCTGAAGAAGTTGCATGTGCATGTGAGCATTTTCTCTTGCCAGTGAACTTTACATACTGTAATGCAGAGCCTTGCAGTGTTGACACTGGTGTCATTACCCAGTATATATAATTCAGAATTTCAGAGCTCAGCAGCACACTTACCCTGACATACTGACAATATATCTAAGGATTTTGGCTCTCATGGTTAAAACAATGCACTTTGGCAGACTATTCCGCAAGGTAGGGGTTAGGATGAGTACTTAGTCATCAGGTACCAAAGACTGAAAGACTTAAGAAGATCTGAGTTGGGTTCGACCTACAAGATATGTAGAGGCTATGATTACTGACACAGCTGTTTAAAAGCATGGCGAATGAAACACGTTTTAAGCATTAAATTTCCTCACACTGCCCCGTTTGGAATGGATTTTACCACGAAGTAGGTGTGGGATTTGACCCCATCACCCTGTAAGTGTGAAGGACCACGCCATCCTCTGTACACACCCATTCACGATGCGCCCGCGTATCCGAGTCGGGGTCACGTGTGTGCCTTATTAGAAATAGCACACGAGATGTTCAGCAGCAGAAATATCTTATACTGCCTGTGATCTGTCGTTCTGCAAAGGAAAACAGGTGATGGGGGTAAGTCCGCAAATCGCGCGTCTTTACACGGCGTTCATTTCGGCAGCGAAATTGCCACGATCATGGCCAAAGCACCGGAATTATGGTAATAAAGAAAATGGAGGTGTTATCTTACTCGGGGGGTCAACTGCCTAGCCGTGCTCTCTTTGACAGCAACTCCAAAAGGGGAGAGATAGCGAAGGGGGGCACGTCCCCCAGGTTGTATATGGACACTGATCCCCCCCCCCCCACACAAATGCAATTTTGAAGGGAAAAAAATAAAACTCTAATACGTACGTAGCATCGCTAAATACGGTTAGATATCTAGATGTCTGAAGTCATCGAGCTGGATCGACCATTACCAGCTACTCACAGCATGCGGCTGGGTTGCCGCAGGTAGGACTGCACACAAACCAGTTCCCACTCCCCCGTTGTAGGCAAACCTAGCAAAGTGCACGCATTCCTATTAGCCTACAAAGAAGGCAAGTCCGCTTCCACCATGCCCTACCGATTTAACGGAGGATAAATAACGCAAAAACGGGTGGCGCCTTCTAACAGATTTAATCCAAAAACACAGGCAGGCTACTGGCCCCATTTATGCGGGGTTTGGTCACACGGACAGGAAAAAGCAACCCGGAAAAACCAAAGATCTTTCATATAGTAAGCAGTGTGAGCAGACGTAAATTCTGTATAATCTATACCAAGCCAATGCTGGATTCAATTGTCAACATAATTTTTCCGTATATCCGACTAATTGATGTTACTGCAACAAATTTAACGATTTAATCTAAGTTTGACCTAATGTGAAATTATGACTGTTAGAATAAAATAATAAATCTATTAATGAGTCCACACATAATATGCAACATTAAAGTGTACTGGGGCTCAGTATATTTGTAACATACTGCAGTTGAATCGATCTGTAACCGAATTATTTAGGTCATTGTCCAATATATATGCCATTTATGGGTGATTGGGAACTCCATATCAGACTACAAAGTAGCAGTTTATTTATGTCAGCCAGTGTCAATCAAAATGTTTAGTGTATTAAGGCATTAGCCCAAATTACGCCAAACGCCTCGTCAAACATGGCTGGATAAGCTTAAGAGAGCTTTTGTTCGGTGTTTGGTCCCCGTCACTTCGCAAGTCTGTCCTGCGCCCCTGGGAGAAGCGCCTTCGAGCGGAGCTGGCGACAGGGGACGCCGGCACAGGGGACGCCGGCACGTCCGCCCGAAAGATGATCTGCGAGCGGTTACTCTAATATTATATATCATCCAAGTTTTCACTTCCCATATGCTCATTCACAGTCCTAATGCGAACGAACAGATTTTATTTATTTTTTCCATAGTAAAGAATTGCGCGACCGTTTATAACGCTTACAGCTGAATACGTGGATCTGAGTCGATGTACATTTATGGCAATTTAAAATAAGCAGGATAACACACAGCAGCCCAGTACATTTTGTTAGAGCCGATCAGGTAGTGTAATTTATGGAGAATTTCGTAAAACACGTGACTCCGATATTAGGCCTATGCCCAACATGCATTCGCAACAAATTAAACTAATATAAATGCCCTGTCCATTCGATTTACCTCCCTTGTCATGCTTCGGCATTGCTTTGTGTGGGTAGTTTTCTCCGAGGGAAGAAAATATATTATTTTCGTGGCGTTATCGAACAATAGCGCGCCACTGCACGGGTACAAGCAAGGGGCACGGCGGCAGCGCTGCAGGAGCGGCCGGCGCAAATGCAAAGCACATGGCCGTGAAACCCAAGAGGCGTATTGACACTAATCGTTCCCCACACACCATCTTTAAGAATCTAATTTAAGGAGTCCCTTAAAGAACGAACGGAAAGAAGGAAAACGAGTCTTATTTTATTTTGCTTTTTATTTTTTTTTAACCCAAGTCAACCTTCCGTTTGATCCAGGCGAGACGGCAGGCGAGTGGTAACAATTTGAAGTCAAGGTTAGCCGTCAGCACCAATCTCGCCCCCGGCCCCCGGACCCGGCCAGTCATTAAGCGCCGCCGGCCCTCCGGCCGTCAGACCGCATCTTCCGCTGACTGATCTGCCGCCGCGCTCCCGGAGAGCAGCGGCCGTGTCTCGCCGAGCCGCCGTGAGTGACGGCGCGGCATGAGCAGAGCGAGGGGCCCCGGCCGGCCGCCCCCCTCCCCGGGCGGCAGCCCTTTCCACAACCAACCCATTTTATTATTCTTTCCATCCCAGATCAAGGTAAACGATGACAGGCTCGGCTATACATCTCGCCGTTTGCCTTTATATATAGTTGCGGAGCGGGACGGTTTCTTGAGAGTAAAACCATTTGCCCGACTGTTGAAAGGCTGGGATCTAAAATTTGATATGCCCGCAATTAAGTTCCTCAATTCCGGCCTTAAAATGGATCAGTTATTTCTTTTTTACCATTTAGTGGACGCACTTTAGCACCGCGTGGTAAGAAATACGCAGTGGTATTAGATGTAAGTCCTCGCGCACTCTCCCCCCTACCCCCGACACATGGTGTAAGTGACAGGGCGATTACTGTCCCCTTTCTGCCCGCCTTACCACGCCGTTTCCCCTCTCCCAATCCCATGTATAGCATTTTCATTTAACTAACGACAGATTTTATTGTATGTCCTAATTAGATGCATTGCCATAAACAATTGGCGTTCATATTCTCCTTTTTCTTGTGAATGAATGGACGCACACTAACGAACAGTGCCGGAAACAGGCATACTTAATCGAATAATTAATAAGCACAACATACTGTACATTTAGGCCCTTGTTTTAATCTGAAACAGGCTAATGCGACGCATTGTTTCCCCTAATTCCTCCCTTACCCTAATAATAAGCTTTTTGTTTGCGGTCACCGTGACGTTTATGCTGTTTTTGTCCGTAAACTAATTGAGGTCAGTGCGCAGGCAGACTTAAAATAATGAGCAACCCAGTGTATGGGAATCGCCGCGGAAATTCGGCTTGCTTTCCTTGATAGTCCCATTTGCGCACCGATTCGGGACGGGAGGCTTCCTTTATAATAGACTATGCAAGAGGCTATTATTGATCTCACACAAACAATGCAATCTTGTTTTTCAAATAGCCTACTTATAAAGAGGCCGGTCTTTTTTTGACCAGCTCTTTTATTTATATACGTATGTTAATTACATAGGCGTAGTAATAATCTCTTTCCTATGGTTATCGGATTTCGATTCGACGTAATGGTTTTGTGGGTTATTTCTGCTTATTCCTGAAGCGTTCAGCACAGTTACATTCTTCTGACACTTTCCGCTCGGGTAACGGGCCCGCATACGCCGTAATAGCTCGTAACGGGGCCGTCGGAGGAGAAACCCGCGCAGATGCCCTGATACCCGATCTCCATTTAGACAGAACTATAGTAGCCCAGCATTTGGAAGCAGATACAGACATTTAGCCAACTTCAATATTGCGATACATAATCCAGATGTTCAAACGGGCGGCGAGTTAAACTTTAAGAGATGTAAGTATTCCGGCTCGCCCGAACTTCCCCAGCCTCCCTCCTCGGAACCGGCCGCGCACGCTGGCTTTATTTCATTTATTAGGCTGGATCCAGTAATATCAGCACTCGGTCGGATTTGTCCAATCGAGACAGAAATAAAAGAGATCCGAGCAGAAATTACGCGTATAAAGGTGGACTGTGTTCGAATATTTTATACAAACCGTTATAAATAAGAATTAATTTATGCGAGCCTAGGTATTAATCTTTACGTTATAATCCGGGAGGCCTGCTTATAAATATGAAGTTATATTTTGTTAAGTATGTGAACTGCGCTTTATTTAAGGGCTGCGTAACCTGTATTTATGGGGCCGGGACCGGGAAAGCATCGCTCATTGTTAGCGAGGCGCTCCCATCATTTACGGCTGCGGCGGACACGGCGGTTAGCGCACTGGAGAGCGGGCCGAGCTTCGATCCCCCGCCGCTGGCCCGGGAGCTGCTCCCGGTGCCGCATTATTAAGGGGATGGGACCTGGAGAGGAGGGGGCCGAGGGCAGGAAAGCAGCGGTTTGAAGGGATGGAGGAAGGGAGAAGGCAATGAGAAATCTCCCCTCGAACGCAGGCACGGGAACAAGATACGCCTGGGTCGCTCTCAAGAGAAACAGGCTTGTAACAAGTTTTTTGTTCCTGCGTTAATAAATAAAACGGCCCTTGGCAGGAACCTGGAGCTGCTCCCGGCACTATTTATCCATGGCGGATGCTCACGCGAGCTGGGCGCTCTCTCATGACAGTAGCTCATTTTCCTAAAGGGATTCCATGTTATTTCCCTCCAGAAACATGGACGCGATCCTTAGACACCCACAATAGATCTGATCCTAATCAGGCCATGCTTTATTACAGCTTTGTAGAAGAGGGGAAATGCATAATCAGAGTACCACCAGGCGTGTACATCTTTATAAATTTTTTTTGTAGGCATACAGTACCAGTCAAAAGTTTTGACCCGCCTACCCATAGTTTATTAGTACTATACTCTCTGCATTTTAAGATAATCATAAAGGCATTTAAACTGTGAATAACATGTAGAATTGTGTACTGACCAAAAAGTATTAATCAAAAAAATAAAATTAATATGTGGGGGGGCACTCTATGGGTCGGGACACAGAAGGCTGCCGGTTCAAATCCCGTGGTCAGCAGAGTAATCCCACCATTGGGCCCCTGACCAAGGCCCTTAAGCCCAATGTCTCCTCTATGCCAGCTTCACGAAGTGGCCTCCTGGGATTCTTTCCCTGCTGCCCTGAAGAAGTTCCCATATATCTGCTGAGCTCTCATTGGCTGCTTTTCCTTCACTCTCTGTTTAGGTCAGGTGACCGGATCATGTGACATTATCACACTCCTTTGTAAGCGGCTTGGCAGGTCCATACTTTTGACTAGCCCTGTATCTCTTTACCATGTGTTTGCCAAGTTAAGCAATAGATAATAGGCCAAACCATATGGGCTGGACTGACTACAGTAATCAAAGCTCTGACACCCAATGGTTACCGGTCCAGCTCTAATGTGTCTTAGAGGTGCATTGTGGGTAAATGCTCAACAATGAGCATGGAACTCTTAGGAATGTGTGTTGGTGTGTAGTGGAAAGATAATTAATTTTCAAGGCAGGCAGGGGCAGAAATGACACAGATGGTAACAAGAGGTTGGACGCCCCTCGAAGGAGGTGAGAAGCACAGATCTCCAGTTCACACTAACCTTCACACCCTCTTGGCTCCAGATACAGAGACGCAGCACACATGCTGTGTGAGTACTGCACCAAATGAATATTACAGTATGAAGTTAGCTGCCTCACTGTAACAAAATGTGCAGAGCTGATAAGCCAGCTTTCTCCTGGGGGGATTTCACAATGGCACAGCTACTGCATCCCGGATGCCTTTTTATGTACGATAACGTCCCGAAAACAGTGGCGTAAGAAATGAGCCACAAAACGAGAGCCCTAGCCTCAGTGGCACGGATGATTCCGCCGGCCGGCGTCGTCCTCCATCGTGAGAAAGGCCCGCTCTGGGCGGCAGCCATCAGAGAAGAAACGACAGGCTAATTACCGTCCTTATTCTGGGCCTGGAAGGCGGGAGGGCTGTGCCTCGGCCATTCGATTGGGCAGTGGGGACCTGGGATTTACATTTGGCAGCAGAGATGCATATCTCCGCCAAGGCCTGAAATACAAACGAAAACAGAGAGCCCCCTCACCACAGGTAGGCTCCTCTTACTGCTTCCATGTATCCCCCCCCACCTTCCTCAGCTCTAATAAGAGCTTCTGTGTGATATGTTTTATGTCTCATTTGGCCTTGAAGTGAACTATTTCTGGAAATCTAATACAGAGAGGACGGCAGGGTGGGTTGGGATGACATAAGAGCACATATCTGATCCAATAAATTAGGCGAAAGGCACTTGATAATAAACAACATTTATTTTCCACAGATCTTTGCAGCTTGAAGAAAATGTCCTGTGACGTACTGGGTAAGGAGAGGTAAGTTTAAAATCGGCATGGAAGATTCTCAAGTTGAAATAATAAATAAAGAGGAAATATTAAGGTGTGTGACTGGAGGTTTGTAAATACTTTAAGAACAATGTTTCCTTGTGCTTAAATGGGGGACGTGAAATTGTGCCATTTTCACAACATATGTGAGGCAAATGGAGCGTGAGAGAGGTAGTGTGTCACGACAAAATGCGTTTTGAAGTGTATTCATAAATCTAGTCTTTTTTATATCTTCTACTTGAACGTAGTTTGTAATAGCCTTTCAGTTCATCCCCAATCAGTCCTGACAAGCAGCTGCTGGCAGTTTTATTAGATCTGTGATTCATCTGGTTCAGCATTATCGGGAGATTTTTGCTTGTTCTGATCTACATCATGTGGCTCTGAATGCTAAAGTGGGACAGAAGCGGGGAGCCCAATTCACTGCACTCCTCACTGTTTGGGTGCCATTCAGCGCATTTAAATGCTAGTGTCTGGCAAACTGAGTCTGCCCCGGACACAAACCCACAGCATCACCAAGCTCAGTCTCTCAGCAAAGGACCCAAAAGTCTTGACACCCCCCAGCTTTGTGATTAACTCAAGGTCGCGTTGCCCTGGGGGAGGCGTTGCCGTGTCGATGCTCTTGGTCTGTCCTGGCCTGGTGAGTACGGACTGAAATGAAAAAAAAAATCCCAGCTGTTTGATTAGTCTGAGGCAGAATGTGGAGGTCAGGGGATTGGCTGCACCATGAGGTTGAAGGTTAACCCAATGAACGGAGGAACCGTTTGACAAAGGTCCTTAGCATAAATTGTGAAAGTGAACTTTCGGGTGAGAAGGACAGGCAAGATCTGTGCCTTCAAAGAAAGAAACCATCTGCTAGGCCCGTAATAAAGTGGGAAGGCAGCGGACCAGACTATTAAGGGGCAACTGGTTTCCTCCTACAGAACTGCCCTACAGCTACCTGCAGAGACCCCTTCAAATTGGGCACAAGTGTTTCCATTCACACCTACATGAATAAAGACAAATGTGAGTTAAACCCATGCAGGTGTGCCAACTCCTGCCCCCTCTGGGGTCTGGGCTGCCTCGGCATTGACTCTTAGAGTCTCTAAAATGGTTATAATTTCCTTAGCCGTCACCTGAACCCAACCATCTTTGACCGAAACAGAACAGGAAAAAAACAATGTTCTTGCCATAATCGGGAATGGAACCTTGTAGGAATTCAAAGAGACCACATCAACCCCAATATTTGCCCTTTGTGTGAAGCGCCTCCACCGTTGTTGTCCATTGGTTGCTCTCCAGGCCCATTCCCCGCCCCCCATCTCACACTCCCAATCAGAAGCTTGGGTTTTTGTAGCCCCACCCCCTGCCTTGTTGGCTGTCCAGTTCCTTGTCTGTACATGCCTTTATGGAGCCTTAACTAAAACCTTGTTGGACAAATTAAAAACGGTTTAAGTCTGACTGCTCTGGCTTATATCAGGGGCCCAGGGGGTGTGGTGCTCTGGCCACTTTGGGGTGGGGGGGTGGCTCTGTTGATTAGAGGTGATCTTTAAACTCGCAAATCAAGCTGCGGTCTGGCCTTCAGGGGTCAGGATGTGAGGCGATTTCTCACTGTTGGGAGGGGGAGGCTCTTTTGGGGGGGGGGGCAGGTGGAAAGAGTAATGTCTCTCGTAATCAAGCCCAGTTTGGCGGTCCAAGTGAAATGCAGTGCAGGTTGGAGCCAGCGGAGGGCGCTGTAGTGACGAAGCTCTCGCCTCGATTAGGCTTCCGCTGTTTTAACGGTGGCTGTAACTGCGCGTAACGTGACCCGCGATCCAGGAGGCTCCCACTGATCATACAGATAAATAGCTGGAAACAAATCTGTCTATGATGGCCAGACTTAGGGCTAAAGGTCTGAACTGCAACCCACTAATGGCTAATCACGTTGGAATTGACTGTCGGCTGTGATTAAGGCCATCAGTGCTCAATGCTAACCCAACGGGGTCGGGGGTAACTCCTGAAAGGCCCCAGCTAGCACCTGGCACTATTGATTTAGTAATACTGCTTTTTAAAGCCAGTAAATTGCCCATTAAACTTAGTTGGGGACGGGAGAGTCGGAGAGTCAATTCTTTGTTTGAAATATGAATCTAGTCAGGGTAAAAATACATGCTGTAGGACTGCCTATATTGTATTTTTATTCCATGAAATGTTTTTTTCTTTTTTTTTCTTTTGCTTTGATTATATGTTTAATCGTATGTTTGATTGTTATCGCGCTTGGCGGATACAGATTCTGATACTGATCTTGATACAGATGGTCTGAGGTGCTGCCAAATACATTATATATTCTTGCTGTGCCTCTGTTTCATTGGCTGAAGACTGAGGTCTTTTTTGTTTTAAAGGAGCAAATCTATTATTTGAAAATCTATATATATAGTGGTGGCCAAAATTATTAGAACACTTAGCATATTTAAAAGGTTTCACTTGTATTTGTTGAATTGGCCATTAAAAAATCATAAAACAAATGAAGTATCTACAAAGTGATCATTATGCTCTATAAACGATAGAATAGAACCTTCATAAGGAGAATCACTGTACTAAGTCCGGACCTCAGCCATCAAGCACATTTGTGTCGAGTTGGAAAATAAACTGGACAGATCTATTGTACATTTAAAAGAAAGCCTTTGGCTTGAGTTGCAGAAGGCATGGGGTACCATTAGTGTTGAAGTTCTCAGGAAATATATTGACACTATGGCAGAGAGATGTGCTGCTGTAATTGCGGCAAAGGTGGACATACCAAATATTAAAGTTAAAAGTGGATAAAAACAGTAGGTCTCACTTCATCTGATAATTTTTGTGCACAACCGTCTGCATATTCCATGAACATTATGAAATGAAATCATGTTTTGGAGGCAAAGAAGTCAATATTTTCAGATCTGTCAATGAATAAAACTGGCTAGCCAAATACTGCTTCTTTTATGTATATATATATATATATGTATATGTATATAGAGAGAGAGAGACAGACAGATTATATGGATATACACATTTAACAATGAATAAAGCTGGCGAGCCAAATACTGCTTGAATCATTGATAATGTATGTAATACATCTCTCTTTTTCAAAGCACTGAGAGACAGACTTTAAGTGAAGAAAGAAATTCAACTGTTTCAACTGTTATAGATGCTTAAATCAACGTCATTCATATCCAAGGACTGCAGAATGAAAAAGCCTGACCTTCCCCCTGAGGAGGAGGGCTGTGGGCAGATGGGAGAGGTGCCCACTATCTCAGGAAGACACATCATCACAAAGACCTTAAGTCTGGAGAAGTTTCCTGTGGAGAACCATGGGCCTATTTGTGAAGACTTACAGGGTGGAGATCAGCCAACATCTCAATAACAAGGCTACGATTGTGCTTTGTGTGGAAAGAAAGAGGGTTTAGGTCTTTATTATATCCTGGTTCGATGTGTATTTGAACCCATATCTCTTTCTGAATCATAACGTCGGCTCAAGATTTTATTGCATCCTTACTCGATGAATTGTTGAGTTCCCCTGGTGCAGAGCTGTGCAGGTGTGGCGATACTCTCATATTAAGTTACTCACTGTTGGACTGACTAATATCTAAAGGCTACAGTGATTCTTTCCACCATTTGGCATGAACTCAACTAGATATGAGTCCACTGCCTTAACTATTGTCCCAGAAGCAGACTGGGAGGTGATATCCAACAGTCCCTGTCCCCTGGAAGGACAGCTCTGATTTATGTTGCCATACTGTATAAGTTTCCTCTGCATTACAGAGTGGCAGGTGTTAATGTGTGGCTAATGAGTGTTTCTGTGGGAAAATCCCACATTCGGACCCCGCCCCCAGGAATAACGGCGCTTATAGACTTTGGAGGTGTGAGGTCTGGCTTATGATTTACCCTCTGAAACGAGCGGTGGGATAAACATAAAAAAGAAAACAAGGTCGGTCGCCCGATTTACTGGACGCCCTTGGCCGTGATTGACGGCCCGCCGACGAGGCGGGCAGGTGTAAGTCCGCTGCTGCACGGCCTCCCTGCCGACGGCCGCTAATCACTCTGCTGGCCGCCTCCTGGCGTGCCGGCAGCTGTGAACTCCCTGAACCGGATCGCGGTCCGCCATCTTCTCTGCTGTCATCCGAGTTTCTGCGTGTGCCGGCGGGGCCGAGTCCGTGGTCAGGAGTCGATCGGTCCGATCTGATGTTGGGTCAGTTCATCTCAATTAACCCAGTGATTCAAAGCTGAAGAGCAGCAAGTATGGGGACCTGGTTGCTGCAGGGCCTATCTGGCCCTGCTTTCTTGATTTTACGCCGATTTAGATGAAAGTGTCTGCTAGATAGATAAAATACAGATATTTTAATGGAGCAAATTAAGTTCCTGTGAGCTAAGCATAGCAGCCTTCTCATCCTGCTCCCTACTGCCCTTGTTAGCACTTCCTGTCAAATGTTTCTATTCATTCCTATGGTCATAACCCTAATCCCAAGCGTGACACCCTTAACCCCTACCTATCCCTAACCATAACCAAATGTAACCAAACAAAATGCAATAGTTTTGGCATTTTTAGTTTTTTTGATCATCGCAGTGACTGATTTCTTTTATAGAGTTTTGCCTTGTGGGGACCGGAAAAAAAAGTGCACCCACAATGTCAGAAAAATAATCTTCTCTAACATCTGTGATCCCCACAATGTAACATATACATAAGCCACACAGAGCAAGATCGGGCCTGGAACCCACAACCCTGAGGGGGTGAGGGTGAACCCCCCAAGCCTGCCCTCTCGCCCCTCCTGCTGTTCCTTTTGATATGTTTCTGTCGCTCTGATCTCCTCTTGTTGAGCTCATGCTGTCTCTATTTCTGCTGCTGCCCTGACTGACTATGCTCATCCTCCACCACTATTTATAATAGGCCTCATGTGATAAACATAATCAGACACACACATATACATAGACTTCGCTTTAGATGGTTAGGTTGTGTTAGAGTCTTCCATTTAAATTTACGTTTTAATTTAACATTGTCAACAGATGTGCAGTGCTCCTGTCCGTGGCAACGCCTCTGTGGAACTGATGACAAAATCGAGGACGGAAACGTTTTCGGCCAAACGCAGTTTTTTGCAAGATGGAAATGATTAATCCCGTAACCTTTACGTATTTTCCGAAGAAAGCGATGACATAATTAAGCAGATGGCAGCTGTTAGCACGGGCCGAAAACTATCGGCGGCGCTTACAGAAAGTGCGATCCGACATACGGTGGTTGAACTGGAGACGAGACTTCGTAAAAAGAGCCGTAGGAAAGCATGGAGGGGAAGTAGGCAGTGGAGAGGATGTCCAGTATGCCGGGAGGAGTAATCGCATGGAAAAGAACGTCTGCTGACTCATTGAAAGGTGTAGAGAAGAAGTGAATTCTTCACCACAAAGAGGGATAGAATGGTTAACATGAAGTCTTTATTATAAACCGACATGTAGACGATCCCTTTTTGTGATGTGGACCGCTTTCTGTTAGACGACTCGACTTTGAAGAAAACAACCCGAGAAGATGGAAAACGTTGTCAAGAACACTAAGTAACCCTTCCTGGGATTACTCAGTCCTGGCCGACCACCCTAGCTGTAGGAAAGCGTCTAGTCAAGGCGGAATTGCGAACATGTGGTCGGCAGAGACCTCAGAACGCCAGAAATGGAGGGACAAGGAGTCCAAGCATCTCAGGGGCGATTTAAAGAAAACCCATCACAGACTCCAAGCACGGCTCCGAAACCTTGACGTGACTCGTCATCGCCAGTCACGCGAGTTTTTCTGAAGTGTGAAGACAGCCGACGGCTACCAGAAATTAGCCATAAAGTTTTTGTTAGATGTACTGGCGGCCAGAAAGGCCAAGACGGCCCACTGGAGTGGCCTTCTCGAAATAGACGCATTTCCCGCATAAGTACACGTGTCCTCTGACCTCTTGTAGGATGCTGTAATGTGGGCTGTGGTTGAAACTAAACGCCGGATGTTTCCTTCCTACTCTGCGACTCGACGTGAGAAATGCCAGGCCCCCGGAGAGAGTCCACTTAACAAGCCCCTCTCTGTGTGCCCAGTTACATGCCTGTCAGCCGACTGGCCGTCATGCTGTTTGGGGCGACGGGCTGAAGCCTCGATTTACAAGCCCCCCCCACCATCCGTACCAGTGTACAATCCCCCCCCCGCCCCATGTAATCCCTGACGTTTTAACAGGACTTTAAATCGGTGCTGGGTGTCATGCCTAAAATCCACACTGCAGATCCGGCTTTCACACAGACCCCAGGGCAGATGTTCCTCACACTCAGGGCAAATTTCCCCAGCATCCCTCATCCACAATTCATTCGCTCAAGCAGAAAAACAAACCCTAAGTGGAGCAGTAGGTTATAAACGTTTCTGCGGGTCGTGGTATAAATTGCAGAAGACGCTCCGAATCAGAGGCTCCCCAGTAAACCCGGAATGCGGCCCTTATTGGGGTGAGAGTAATCGCCGTGGTAAATAACTTGGATTTTCTCCCCCCCCCGGTACGGCTGTGTAATTCTTTTCGGGTGCCTCGTACATTACTGGCCCGTTATTTATCGCGTCAGGCTCTGTCTGCCTTTCAGGGCCAAGAGCAACTGTAAATAGTTTGGACAAGCCTGCTCTGAAAAAAACAGGATATCGGCAACATGCTTTGACAGACTGCCCCACCCCCCCCCACCGCCTACACACAGAATGTCTGGGCTATTTCTCCCTTCAAATAGACAGCTGATTAAACACAAATCAGCAGCCCTGGCGGGTTTATGTGTTTGTGTGAGTGTGTGTACAACCTCATATGTGTGTGTGTGCATCACCTCCAGGGCCCCGCCTTGTTAAGTCATGTCCCCCCCCCCCCCCCCCCCCCCCCCCCCCCCCCGCGTCCCCCCCCCCCCCCCCCGCCCCGGGCGCGGAGCCGCGTCTCCTCCCCCCGCCCCCCCCCCCCCCCCCCGCCGCC
>JAODKM010000075.1:18266035-18281846 GCA_026780845.1 Petrocephalus sullivani
GGTAACACTTACAGCACACTGATGCCAGGCTGATGGCACCCGGATGGCACACTGATATCAGGCTGGTAACACTTACACCACACTGATGCCAGGCTGATGGCACTCGGATGGCGCACTGATATCAGGCTGGTAACACTTACACCACACTGATGCCAGGCTGATGGCACCCAGATGGCACACTGATATCAGGCTGGTAACACTTACAGCACACTGATGCCAAGCTGATGGCATACTGATGCCAGACTGATGGCACTCGGATGGCACACTGATATCAGGCTGGTAACCCTTACAGCACACTGATGCCAGGCTCATTACATAACTCAGACCTGGTATCTCTGCCAGACTGTGATTAAACTGAGTTTAGACAATAGTACTGTGATCTGTTATTCCTCATATCGAGTAATATGATACTGCACAACCAGTGCAATGCCACTGTACTACAGTAAAGCCTTCCCTTCTTCTTAAGTCCCAGAAGCATCCTGGTATGGATATTTGTGAGTGGCCCTGTCATCATGTCAGCATCTGCTTATACACATCTCTCATCACCAGACTCAGCAACAGAAAAAAAGAGTCACATGCACAAAGAATTTTAAGTGCATGTCCTGCTATAACTAAAGTTTAAAAGGCCAGTTTAACGTTAGATGTCTTGTAAAACAAGCCCGTAATGCAACACAGAACTTGACTTTTACTTTGGCCTTTAGTGAAAAAAACAGCATTTTGTATCTGTGGCAACTAGGGTAAGCAACGCAGGAATCACCAACTGTCACCTCTGCCACTGATGGCTTTGTAAAGACAGCCCACTGTGGTCATCAATTACTTCCACAAAGCTGATTGATGGACGTATAAAAACAGCATTTTAAGAATAAAAACGTTCCGCTTGTCAGTGTGCCATGAGACACGGGAAGGTTGAAATCACCATCATCGCCAGAGAAAGGGAGCATCTCAAAACATATGTGTTAACATGCATAAATTCATTCAACATTAAATATAAACATTTACAGGCACTCAATGGCTCTCATTTATCAAGCATGCGTACAGCATAAAAACGTGTGTACGGTCATTTAAATGCGAATTTTGGGATTTATCCATTTGGATGTGAGCGTAGGATACGCTCAAATCCCACGCCAGCTGTCAGATGGTGTACGCAGTTTTCTGTCAGTGCGGACTCGCGCTCCAGTGGAGATCGAGCTGTGTCAGAGAATTATTACATCAGAGCTGAGCTAAAATTATGTTAAGCAGATAATTATTAAGATTTTAGGTGAAATGTTTATTGCGGGCTATATTTGATTAATGAATTTTCTTTATTGATTCATGTAATTGTAAGATTGCAGACTGCAGTAACTATGAACATTCGATATACAAAGGTATGTTACTGCAGTCATGCCTGTGACTACCATTATTTTATCATATTTTATGTTATTCTATTGCACTCATTTGATTTTACTTTTTCATTTTATGCGTTTAGTTTTATTCTTATGGCTGTTGTCTTATTCGTATTTTGTCTGTCATTTACTTCAAGTGTATTTGATGCCTTGTGAGAGTCTTTCATTCCTCTGTACAGCACTTTGGCCCATGAGAGAAGGTCATAACGTTTCTAGAACGTTAAATTCAAAATACAAATAAAGGTCAAAGAACATTTCCTGGAACGTACGTTCCTGGAACGTACACTTCTGACAAACATACGTTACAGGAACGTTAAGAGAACTGGACATTATCACAATATTCAATCCTCCTGTCACATTCAGCCCCGTCCTGCGTGTCGATTCCCTGTGACTCCTAATCAGCCACACCTCAGCCTTGTTAGTTAGTTACCTCCTGTTCCTGCCCTCATGTTAACTGATCACAGTTGTGGTTACATCAGGTGCCTTACAAATAAAGCGATTAGATTACCATTGATGTCACCAAGATCATGTCTTTGATATTTTTTTATAAAGTTTCGTTCATGAAGCTTGATGAAAATGATAATTATCTGTGCATAAATGCTGCTGGTTTCCAGTTGAGTGAAATTTTAAATTTTTCAGGTTTCCGGTCCTCCATGTCGCAAATTTTGTGGGCGTGGCCACGTAAACCATGAATAAATAGGGGCGCAACACGTGAATTATGCTTGTTTCCAGCCACCAGATTTATCAATGCAGGTTTGTATGCTGGAATTGGCCAGGTACACCCTGTTTCATAAATCACATGTGGAACTTGTCGTACGCTGAATTTTTGCACCCTTAATCTACGCTTGCTTTGATAAATGAGGACCAATGAGTGGTGAGATACATGTAAGTAAATTGTATTAATTCCCTGGAGGGCTGATATGAGGAACCATGTTTCTGCACGCAGAGGGACATCAGCGTGTAACAGGAGGCTGCGTCTCCAGCTGCAGCCCTACAGTAGGGTAAGGTGAATCTGAGCCAAGGCATGAAAGCGACCTGGCCCATTTCCCCCAGCATGGCTGGATAATTTAGCCTGACTTTGGCCTAACGGGGCCCGGCTCACAGGTGGAGCATCTCCCCAGTGGCTATGCTAAAGGCCCATCCTTGAGGGACCTGAGGTCCTTCGGCCTACTGCTGTACCCAAACATCCCAAAATGAGGTGGAGTTGTCATTTGCTGCCATACCTTCTCAATGCAATTTATCGTAAAAACTCAATATGTATCTGAGAATATTTGCAGCAAGCCACTTCTTGGTGGGCATAGTGATATTCAAATGGCCAATACCAGTTCCAGTTTCATACTGGGAACAATGGGCAGTCTATTTCTTCCCAGTAGTAAATTCAACTTTTCCATAACTTTCTTTTTTTGGACAAAGGCCTCAGTCTAATTATAACCTATAATGTTCTGTAAAGCCAAAGCGGCTTGTCCCATTCATCATGACTGCTAGGCCTCAGCAGATCAGGGCAGCCCCCTCCCCCTCCCCCGCTGGGGAGTTTATGACAATGATAACGAGACAGGCTCTGGACCAGATGTGTGCAGATCTGGGGAGTGGGCGAGGGACGTCAGCCCTGCCAAGCTCTGGGCTGGATAATAGCTTATTCACGTCCTTAATCACTAACTGGTGGAGTCTTCGTCCACCTCCTAGTCTCATCCCCCTGACTATGACAACCAATCCCTGCCTCGGTTGGGTCATCTCAGTCACTGAGGAGGCTGGCTCTTTGTCAGAGGTTAGTAGATCAATGAGAATGGAAAGGAAACAGCCAAATATTCACTGCTTTGTATAATTTGCTTAATAATTCCTAGTCTCTTAAGTTACAAATGGATGCTCGTGTTGCATATCAGTGTTGTCTGAGGTTAAAATTTCCATCTAAAAACACACAACGTGCTGTTCATATCATCACTTATTTATAGGATTTATTGAACATTTTTGAGAAAGCAGCATCGGTCCCTGGAGCATTTGCGGGGTAAGGGCCTTGCTCAAGCATGCAACAACGAAATCACTCTACTGATCCTACGATTTCAGGCTGTGAGCTTCTGAACACAAGCACAGCATCCTAACACACTGAGCCACACCATGCCCCTGACAAAAGGGCTACAGATGCAATCCAATATTACGTTCTTCATAGCTGTCCTACACATCAGTCCTGCTGTTGCTCCTTGTGCTTGTTTTAATGGTCAGGACATTTTGTAAACTAATCTGAAGGGAAGCTCTCAGACACCCTTTGAAACCCCTTCAGATCTTGAACTCTCTAAATCAGTACTGGTATCCAGCAACCACAGGAGGACGAAATGTGCCAGTTTCCGAAGCCAGGGAAAGAGCGCTATCATCTGTTGCTGTTTGGACTGGTCGCTGTTCCATCAACAATCAATAAAATGCCCATGACTCCCCAGAGACGTCGGCAAGGGTGTCACAGAGCACTTCTTATTTCGTATTGGGGTCCACCACGTTGCATCACCGAACTTGACTCGTCCCAAGGAATGCAAACTCAGAACAACAGAGGAAGGGGATGAATCTCCCTTTTTCATTCGACTTCTCCCAAAGCGACTGGGGAGCCGCCGGCAGCCCTCTCTCCACCAGGCCTCTCCCTGCGGGGGATTGGCTTACTCGTCCCCAAAAGGGGGACTGAGGGTCACAAGAAGGTCGGATCTGAAATCGATGAGGAAATGGATCTCCATTCTGTTTTTCTGCCCTCCGTTCTGCCCTCCCTGGAGACCAGAGCTGGGGGAAGGAGACCGAGATCGACAAGGCGGACATGCGCACGACAATAAAGACTAAAGATCCTCACTCCCGTTTGCTCACCCCCCCCCCCCCCAAACTAACCCTAACCCCCCCAACACTTGCCCACAATTGTCCCGAGCAGTGAGTGTGCCAGCCCATTGCAGACGGAGATCAGAGGAGGGTATATTGAAAACATTTGTGTACTCAGCGGATTTCCACGGCAAAGTGTATATACGAGAATTGTCTCTCATATGAGGTTTTTTTAATTTTCTTCCAGCGGAGAAAATATGAGAAAAAGAGAAAGAAAAACAAGTAATTTGAAGTAAATAATATTCGTTGCCTGAAACCCCCCCTCACCCCACCCCACATAGGTTTGCTTCCAGACAAAGAAAGGATTTGAGTCTGCATTGGAGAGTGCAGGGGAACGGTAACCCGAGTTTATCACCACACATCTTCCCGTTATGCTCAGATCCTGCCGGTTTTGATTTATTTGATATTTTCGAAACGCTGAATAGGCGATACTGGCCATAATCGGAGGCTGGCTGCCCAGTCAGATCAGCTTCCTGTCCGAGTCGCTGCTGCTCATTTCCGTCTTAATATCACGGCAGCGCTGACCTTGTAATGCTCATTTTTAGCATCATGTAACCAGAGTCAGACAGTCAGAATGAGAATCGGACTCTTCATTGCCACGCGACAAAGGCCCGGTGGAAATTGGTGTTGGTGTGGCTTGTTGTGTTTGAGACACCATGGCAATAGACAACTACCAGTAAGGCTGCTGACAATGACATTTATATATCACTGCTGTTTAATGTAAAATTCACCGAAATTCTGTTATTTCTGGAGTGTGAAAAATGTGTTTTCTCAGGAACTACTTCGCAAATAAACCTAAAATAACTTAATGAGACACCCACAAGTAGAACCCCCTCTTTACACAGACATCAGTGAACGGTTTAATGTTTTAAATGACTTACGTGGACTGTTGTCAGCGAAGCAAATAAGTTAGTGTCAACAAGATACTAATTATTCCCACTTTATATTCACAATTAACTTTGATATTTGTTAGCTAGCTGTCTAGTTATCAATATTAAGGTATTAAAATCAGTGATATCTAGTAATCCGTACAAATGGCCAATATAAATACAAATGTTAAGTAGTACAAACATTTATACGACAGAGATTATGTCATAAAAAATTTTTTCATTAGCCAATTAGATGTGAAACGCTATCAGGGTACAGACTAGAATGGGCATATTCTATCTGTCATGATTGTCAAAAGGGGACGCAATATGCAAATTTGTTTTTTTACATGTAATATTTAAGATGTCCTCTAGGTGGAACGTTGAGAGGAACCATGTGAGGGCGGGAATGGGTGGGTTTATTTGGGGATGGGATTGGAGACAGGGAGACAGGACGAACAAGAGAGGAGAGGGACAAAAAAAGGGAGGAGCCGTTTCTGCATCAGCACAATGGGAAAATGAAACAGGTGTCAGGTCCCGGAAGGGCTATAGACGGGTGCAGGATCCGGTGTCGGGGTCTTAGCAGGGAGAAAGAACTGGGGATGTAATGTGCTCATCACCTAGCTTAGCCCCACCCACTATGTACATTCTATACTCTTATTAAGTAACTCTGTTGTAGAACTGTTATTATACCATATATTAAAATGACATAAAAACTTACATTTTATTACAAGTTTATTTTGGTAGATGAAGTATAGTTTTCCCTGTGGGGGCAGTGCTGGTCAACCCATCCGGGAACAAAGGTTGTCACCTAGGGTGCCCTCTTCTGACGGGGCGCTGACTTAGCAAGCTGATTTCTTGTGGTCTTGGGCCGGGGGGGGGGGGACCGGTGGTGTAGCTGGCCTAGGGCTTCACGTGGGCTTCAGCTGGTACTGAACACAATTGCAGGTTCCTCTGGAGTTCTCAGTGATGTATGGGTTACGGCTTCCCATCCAGTGAGGAACCCGGTAGAGGTGTGATGCAGGGTTGGGTCTTCTCCTCCTGGGTCTGCTTACGGAGGCGGGTGGTGATGTACAAAGAGGTTTGTCCAGGTCTATCAGTGACGTGATCCACGGGCTGGGTTGCAGTGATGGGTCAGGCAGTAAGTTGGGAGGATTTTCCAGCCTCTTTGTTCAGCGTCCTGAGTAGCCTGGAGCTGATTCCAGAAACATCCTCCACTCCCAACTTCCCAGTGTTTGTGGAAACATCATAACTACCTCAAACTCCTGGAGCCCCCCTGCCAATGAGGACCACTTGCCGTTTGCCAACATCCTTCCACTTCGATTAGTTTCTTTCACCTACACCCTGGACAGTGGTTGATGGCGCACACGTTTTCCATCTCTCCACAGATCCAATTAAAACCTCTCTCTGTGGGAAGGTGCTCCTCGCATGGGGAAAGTGATCGATTGGGCTGGGCCTCCAGCTTGCGGTTGATGAATGGGATGGGGGGGGAAGTTGACTTCCCAGAATCCTCAGTTTAACACACGGTACCTCAACGGGCAACCCCCCGCCTCCGGTAGTGAGGGATCGCCCAGTTTAGCAAAACATGGCAAAGTTATTTATTCTCGTTCGGTCTTCAGATAGCAATTTCTTCTTTATTTTTTATTATTATTATTTTTCCTCCAATTAACATGTCAGCGGGTGTTACAAATAACACAACAGCCCCCACATTGCCTGCTTATAATTTATGGTTTTAATCCCAAATGCTTAAGTATTTATTTAACAGTGTAAGAAAGTGCACACAATCATTGTTTTATCTATTTATTTGCATGGCTTCTATGTTGTATAACACACTGAATATTCATGCAGCAATATGTACACCATATAGAGTTGCTGAATATTCATAAAAAATATGCATGTCATATAGGAGTAATTGAATATTCATGAGGAAAAAATCCTATATGAAGGGTGTGAATTATGTCATTTTTGTAAATTTCCGCTAGGAAAAATAATGTGTGTGTATTTATTGCTTTCATAAAAGACTCTCATTATAAAGCTATAACCAAACAATACTATAAAGGTTCATGTTTTTGCATATTTCATGCTTTTTAATATGTTTAAAGACCCACTGACTGTCTACATGGTTACACCCCCTCCCCAGCTCCCAACCAATCAAGAGCCCCATATACCTGGTATAGGTGTGTTTAAAGCTGGGAGAGAGCAAATATGTGGACTGGCTGAGGGTTACCCAGGACCAGGCTGGGAACCACTACTTCAGAGAGTGACATGATGTGATGCAGTCATGAGTCTGCTCATGAGAGTCCCGTCCTCGTCCTGAAACAGCGTGGAAAAGGTTGATTCACTGTGTCCATCATGAGCAGAATCACTGCGGTGTGGAAGGAGCCACTGAATAAAGAAACATTATGCTATAATAATATGCAATGTGATATTTTATAGATTTCATATTGTTTCACAATATGGCCTGCTGAAGATGTAAGCCTTAAGAGTTTTTTCAGCTTCTCCACTCTGATGCCTTAACCGCTTTGCCCCCTGGTGTCAAACCTTTTAGCAGGTGATTCAGCTCCCCCAGACCCCATCTCCACACTCACTGGAGTGCTGGTCAGCTGGCGGATGCCACATAGTATCTTGGTTCCCTATCTGATGGTCACCAGCAGTGAAAATCAGCCTGAGTGGCATGTGGACCACGTGTGTATGGAGGACGGGACTACCCAGAAAATGATCTATACAGAGTCTCCAGGCATGTAATAAAAAAGCCATTTTTGCAATGATTCCTATTGACAGATACCGGTTTAAATAGGTGTACTGAGTAAGTGAATAGCACTACATTAACTTTAAAATTAAAAATGTATTGAATAATAGTGTGGACTGGACAAACATACAGACACACACACCTGCTGATGGACACCCTGCACTTTCATGGTCACTGGCCAGAAAGGCAAGCTTTGTTATGCCTTCCAGAAATCTGTCTTATGAATTTAAGGGGAATCAGGCAAATTATAGGCTGGTGAGAGAGTACAGCGGTATGAGAATGGGAGATTTCCTTACAACCCGTTAACAAAGTGTTCTGGGATTGGGGGGCTTTTCTCTCCTGGCCAATGAGCAAAGTGGCCGGGGAGTGAGGGGCCACTCAGCTGCAAATAAATAAAGTGGCCTGGGATTGGGGGATTTTCTGACAGCGTGCGAGAAAAGTGGCCTGGGATTGGGGGATTTTCTGACAGCGTGCGAGAAAAGTGGCCTGGGATTGGGAGATTTTCTCTGGCAGCGTGGGAGCAAAATGGATTGGGATTGGGGGGATTTTCTGACAGCGTGTTAGCAAAGTGGCATGGGATTGGGGGATTTTTCTGGCATCATGTGAACAAAGTGGCCAGGGATTGAGGTGCTGTCTTAGGTAAAATGAATAAAGTCCTACTACACTGGGGGGAGTGTGGCGATTCTGTCCAAACATGGGTAGCAGAGTCCCGCCACCACTCCTCTGAGTCTCTGGAGGTAATTGATTCCAGACCCTTTATTGGTCTTAGAGGAACTCTAATTGCTTATTGGGATTAACACTCGGGAAATTTGCTCCAGCCACTAACAAAGGCTCCCGTCCAAATGCCATTCCTGTCTCATCAGTCTCAGATCCGCGGCTGTTTGCTCACGCCTTGTTTTGATCAAGGCGACTCATGCATGTGACTATGGCCACAAAGGAACCCCCCACCCCACACTCCACGCCACCCCCACCCTGCCCACAATAACCAACAGTGCTCCATTACGAGCAGAGTTCACCTCGCAGTGGGTGAGGGCTGAACCAAGAACTTCCCCATGTGTGTGTGTTTCTGGATTACAAACCCAGAAAGGGATGTAGTGAACGTAGAAGTTAAAAGAAAGAGGGGGTAGCAAAGAGGGGGGGGGGGTCAAATAAAAACAAGGCTGAGCACTGCAGAACAGGAGGTCATCATGTGACCCACGGAAACATGGACTTCTCTAACAGGGTAACCGTGGGTAAGCAAACAGGAACGTTTCCCTCCTTTTTAGGGGGACAGCTGATCCATAGCAGAGGAGGCAAAGCCGACATGGAAGACGTGTGCTGGAGTTTAGACAAAAAAGGCTCTGACCCAGGTTGCAGGCTTTACGCCCAAGTAGAATGTAGAACTGGATTTCACTGAAAACACAGCAGTGTCAATGTTTTAATGATGCCATGAGGAAAACCTCAGGAGGGTTACTGAAATGGCCACTAGGTAGTGGAGTGAGGAAGGCCACAGTGCTGCCAACTGAAAGTTGTCGATTAATACATGCCCCCCCCCCACTGCAATAACTATATCTACGGCACATCTTTTGCATTTTTTTTCCAGAACGATTCCAACTGTACAATTGGGTAAAAAAACAAGCAACTTAGCATATTGTGAGTCTAGTGGATGCAAAACTATGAGACTCTTAAGTCACCCGAACCCCAGTGGATGAAGGTTTTTCCAGACTGGGCCGGCTGGCTCATTGAACACGGGGCCAACGCAACGGGGCAGACCCACACTCCCGAAAGCGGAGCCGAAATTCCTGGGGGAGCCTTTGATTTGTGGCGCGATTCGCCGCGGGACTTAGACATTTCACATATTTGGCTTTCCGCACTCTCGGCTCGCAAGATATTTCCTCTGCGCCCGACGTCCAAACTCAATAACGGCGACGCGATGTTTTATGCATCCGCTGCAATAAGAGGCTCAGTATTTTTAGAGCCGCGGCCCGGGATTAGCTGCCGCTTTAATAAGGAAGCCCGTGAGATATTACGGGTCAGATCCTGCAGACCTGCAACAGTCTTCATATATCGAGGAAATGGATTTCCTGGACAATAATTTCGCTACGGGGAATAAAAATGCAAAGATGCATTTGCTCACTTGGTTAGGCACGTGATGATATAAAAGCGGAGGAGGACAATATTGTCTAGACGAGGTGCACGGCTGATGCTGAACAATGCAGTTTCAGCTATTCGGGTCTTTAGAGATTTGTATCTTAAGCATGGACGTGCAGACTCTGTTACAGACATGTATGTGGATTACTGACAACTGCGGCCTGTTTGTTTCTGAAAAAACATGGCCTGGTTGGTTTTTAACAGTGATGGCAGAAATGAGAGTTCAAAACACCATGTGGGTGGGATTATTACATGCTGTTGGTTAATGATTGGCTTATTCCCACTTCCTGTTTGTTTGCTTCGTTCTCATTGGAGAAAACCATGCGGTGATTGACAGCACGTGGTTTTTCATTCTTTCAGGTGGGATTATTATGTGGTATTAGTCAATGATTGGCTTATCCCGACTTCCTGTCGGGTTACTTGGTTCTCATTGGGCAAAGCCATGTGGTGATTGACGGCACACAGTTATTCATGCCTTTGCCGGCTGAAAGTATGTAGAGAATATGGTCAAAATAATCCCCGAACTATCTGACGAGGCCCCTCGAGGGAATCAAGAGTGTGGTGTAGAATATTAACTGGGACTACCAGAAGGACACCAGAACAAGCTTCCAGGCATTACAGGTGTGACACCTTGAATGTTCTCCCTGAACCTCAGGCTAGATGGGACGCTTGGCTTCTGCATAAGCCAGAAGGTAAACGTCTGTAAGGAGAACATCTGGAAACAAGGCGGTGGGGGCCGCGCCACAGTGGTGTAACTAATTCTGATTAATTGCATCGTTTTGCCGCAGGAAAGCAGGCACTGTGCAAGCCTCCACTGAGACGGTGACGATTAATCACATCGCAGGGAGTTTCAGAACATCCCCCAGGCTGAGACACCCTTGAACCTTGACCCTACTGAGGTATATGCAAGATGTTATGTATATATCACGTCATTTTCTATATATACAAAAATCCCAATTATAAAGTGATACTATGAGGTTTGAGTGCTTATGAAAAGCCAACAGATACTTCAGCGATACATATTTATCTGAGAAATAATGTTCTAGTGAGGGAAATGTCATAACAGACGTTGTTGGAGAGCCCTTTGAAGCCTTGCTTGACGTAATCTGCACAAACGCCCCATTGGCTCATTCTCAGCCTGCGATGGTTTACATATCATCTTTCATCCCGCTGACAGATTATGACTGTCGTTTAGCATGAGTTTGACTCTTTAATCCCCCCTAATTCCGCCCATCTGGTGGCACGCTCGGTAATTGGGCCACGCCATTATCAGCATGGGAGGGGGGTTATGACCTGAGAACTCTGCAGGTTGCCATTAGACTGGCGTTCCCATGTTCAGTGGGCACCCCTGCACTGAGTTTAAAGCGACCCAGGTTAATAACCTCGGGGAGGGCAGGGGATGGTGTGCTATTGAGGCCTGGCCTGAGGGTTGGACCACAATGCATCACGCAAAAAAGATTTTACATTCAATGAGTGCAAACAGGTTTAGATTAGGTGGATAATGCCTCTGCATTGATTTCATCCTCTTTTTTTGACTGCATTTTTTGGTCCAGGTTTTATATCCATGTCTTGTAATGTTTCACATTCATACATAAATTCTATTTAACATAATTTTTCTAACACCAATAAGATCATAATTTCATGTATGACACGCAGATTGAGCAACTAAACATGAAAATAAAGATACTTTCACTTGACTCGCATTTGAAATAAGGAAATCAAACTAATTGCAGCCAACAACCTGAAGGAATGTTGATATCGCTCTAAACAGCTGTAGAAATTCGAAAATTCGAAAATACGTGCATTTCACATGAGCCGGGAATGGTTTTTGTGTGCGACAGGTACGGAAGCTCTGAAGGGCAAAACACGCCAGCAAATACAAAAACACACTTTTCACTTTTGCTGGCATGTTTTCATATTTGCTGGTGTGTTTTCAGGAAATGCATGGTTATTGGCCAGCGCATGAGCCGGGCCTCTGACAGAGCAGCCCAGTCGCATAAGCCGGGCCTCTGATACGGCAGCCCAGCCGCATGAGCGGGGCCTCTGACAGAGCAGCACCGCCGCATGAGCCGGGCATCTGACAGAGCAGCAACGCCGCATGAGCCGGGCCTCTGACAGCGCAGAAGAGCCGCATGAGCCGGGCCTCTGACAGAGCAGCAACGCCGCATGAGCCGGGCCTCTGACAGAGCAGCACCGCCGCATGAGCCGGGCCTCTGACAGAGCAGCACCGAGCGCATGAGCCGGGCCTCTGACAGAGCAGCACCGAGCGCATGAGCCGGGCCTCTGACAGAGCAGCACAGCCGCATGAGCCGGGCCTCTGACAGAGCAGCACCGAGTGCATGAGCCGGGCCTCTGACAGAGCAGCACAGCCGCATGAGCCGGGCCTCTGACAGAGCAGCACCGCCGCATGAGCCGGGCCTCTGACAGAGCAGCACAGCCGCATGAGCCGGGCCTCTGACAGAGCAGCACAGCCGCATGAGCCGGGCCTCTGACAAGCAGCACCGCCGCATGAGCTTTGTTCCTGCTTGACAGGCCTCCCCTCATCAGCCAAACAGTCGCATAGGACTCAGTGCTAGCTGGGATCCAGCCACTGAATCAGAAGTACCCCCCAAAAATCTATTACTGCTCATTCACTGATATTGATTTACATTTACTCAGAGGGACTTATAGTAGAGAGGAGGATTACAACTTTACAGCTTTGTTCTCTGAGATTTGATCCCACAACTTTCACATTAGTAGCACAACATTTTGCTTGTTGAGCTACATATAATATTTGCACAATAACCTTTTAAACTTTATTTTTCTGTTTTATACCCATGTTTCAATATGTCATGTTTAAGTGTGTTTCATATTTATAATTTACTTATTACCATTTCTGTGCACTATGGACAATGATATGGAAATTCCAGCTAGTGTGTAATCCATGCATCATATAGCTGAAGATATTTGATATTTACTGAGGAGACTGAGAAGGACACAAGCCCCCAGTTAAAATGTGTATCACTACTTAGGAATGCTGGGGGACTTGGAACCAGGAATATTTGTTGGTTAGCTTGATAACTTGATTTAAGGTATCCAAGTTTCGATGGACTTCTCCATTCACTTACATTTTACTTCAATTTTATTAATTATCTTGCTAACTCAACAATACAGCTTCTTTGTACAGGACCCTGGAACCAGACTAACAAACGCTACCCTTAGAACAGAGAACTGAGGAGAGGAGACTGAACCCCAAGGCTGAGGAAGGTGATACTGCAAAGAGACGGAGCGTAAACACACCCTGGGCAGCTGAGGGTGATTATACACTGAAATCACCAGGAAGGGGGCATGGTCTTGAGGAGTGACCTCATTTGTGGCAGGTACCTCTCGAGGCGGGTCCAGGACCGGATGTGATGGTGCACACGCATGTAGGATTAATGTTATATGTGGGTGTATGTATCCTCTTAGGCAATGGGTGTTCAGGCCAGCTGCTGGGTCTGTACCTAGTTAAAGTAGGTCCTAATGAAGCCCATTAAGCCCTGCTCACGACCACACCACACCAGCCAAAGAACGGGTCAGTATCTCAGAGGGCAGGGCTGCTGGGAACTGTCCCGTCCTTGCTGAGGGCTGGGAGCTTTTGGGCTTCCAGACCAACCACTTCCTTTGCATGTTAGTGAGCACCACTCAAACACACCATGGTTTGGCCTCAAAGACCATTTTAATGTCACGGCTTAGACTCTTTTTGTCAGATGTTTTTAGCTTAAAATTAGAATTTATTTTGTTTTTCAGGACCCATGGGTCTTTTTAAGGGTGATTCAAAGCTGCGAGTCGAGCAAACGAGGACTGAGATTGAAGGGCAGTACTTTTCACAAGCTTGACGGCTTCCCTTTACAGCATTCCTTTCTAATACCACTTTGGCTTTTAAGAATGAATGAATCCTGGTCGAGTTTTCAGAATAATACACGTGGATTAGCATGCAGGAGCAGTTTTGTGTGAGTTTCAGCAAATTTTACATTCTTATTTACCCTTATTTACCCTTTACTGAGATTGACTGGCGTCCCGTCCAGGATGTCCTCCATTACTGGACCCTGTCCTGCCTGGGAAAGGCTCCAGACCCTGCATCCCTGACCAGGATGTACTCCATCCCTGTGCCCTGTCCTGCCTGGGAAAGGCTCCAGGCCCCGCATCCCCGACCAGGATGTACTCCATCCCTGTGCCCTGTCCTGCCTGGGAAAGGCTCCAGGCCCCGCACCCCTGACCAGGATGTACTCCTTCCCTGTGCCCTGTCCTGCCTGGGAAAGGCTCCAGGCCCCGCACCCCTGATCAGGATGAGCTGATAGAAGATGGGTGGATGGATTGATAGTTGGATTTCCAGTTGACTGTTGTAGGAATGAGGATGAGAAAGAAGAAATGATTGATAATGACTGATATTGGTAAAAACAAAATAAATATACAGTATATAGTCCTACTGATTCATTCTCTCTTTTATGGGGTGTATGGAATGTATCCTTATAAGTCTTTTGGTTTGTTTGTTTTTTCCATGCGGTGTGTCCGGGCAGCAGTCTCCGGTGTCACTGGGACTGCAGTGCTTTGTTCTCACGGAGTGGGGCCCAAATGGGTCACACCTGCTATCCAAATGTGCCGAATCTTCACAGTGAAACCTTCCCTGTTTGGCTCCAGCTGATCACACCCCCCCCCCCACCCCCCAGTAAACAAACCCCATCCCAAAGCCAGTTGCCGGTTCCCAACGAGTCCTTGGAGCTGAACAAACATATGGTACAGGTGTGTTTACAGCGGGGGCTCTGTAAAGCTTTCCCTGGGGGGGGGGGGTCTTCTTTCTTCCTTCTGGATGCCAGGCATCAGCACCTCGCCTCTGATGTCACGCGTGGATCTCATTAAACCTCAGACTGTGGGCCACACATGGCATCCAGCTCCAGTCAGGTATGGGGGTTACTCAGCTTAGCAAAGCAAAGCTTCAGGGAACCTCTGTGTGTCCCACTTCTGATACTGGAAATGCATCTGTTCCGATGACTTATGCCGGGGTAGGGCCACAGGGGCACTGGCCCCGTCCGACAGCTGATTTGCCGCCAAAGTGCCTGCTCCCCTTTCACCTACTGATTCAGAACATGTCATTGGTTAATGACAAAGATGGCCCCTCCATATGCGTTATGGGCCTACACATGCCCCCCACCTGAAAAGAATCCTAGAATCGTGGTGGTATTTCAGCAAAAGAAAGGTAAGTTTGCCCAATGGGAGCTGGGATGGTCTTCCATCAAGGGTAACCCAAAAGCAGCATCCCTCATTTAGAGGTGGGCCAAATAAACGGAGAGTCAAGTTAAATGTAATTTTGACATTGGTGCCAGAAAATGGTTAAAAGAAACCACAGCACTACAGCACTGGCATACAGCATTAAGTAAGTATCACACAGCAGCAGCACGCTAATGAGAATATCTTAAAGTTAAAAAGCAGAGCACACGGTTTGTGAGCTGACTTGCTGACGTCACGTGTCTGCCTGCATCCGCTAATCCGGGATCAGGCCCCTGGGCGCCCCGGGACTGGCAGTAATCTGACATGCCGTCGCATTAGCCGTAGGCAGCGGCCTGCCTGTCAGGGAGGCCGGGATGAGGCCTCTGTCTGCGCTCGCTAATCCCGGCAGGCATAATCTGAGCGGCGAAAGCGAGGTCCTTTGCTCAGAAGCTGCCGGAGTCGCATGTGTGTGTAAGCATGCGGGTGTGGTTGCTGATTTAGCCAGGACACTAATGCGGGTAAACTTCCACGAACACCGTGAATAAACCTCAGATCCGAACTGCAGTATGTAGTAATTCCAAGGAGTAGGGCACCGGAGCCACATTATATAT